>CM039679.1:138978521-139423844 GCA_022537955.1 Schmidtea mediterranea | reverse complement strand
CCACCAGAGCAGAGATCAGTGTCTAGGGTTAATGATCTCGTTAGGGTGCGAGGGTCCCGGGTTCAATCCGGCTGAGCCCTTAATTTTTTCAGTACAATACAAATTGGAAATTCCGATTTTCAACACGAAATTTCTTTCATGTCAGCTTTTAACTGATGGATAAAACGGAAAAAACTAAAAACGCAAAGTCCTAAACACAACTACTTACAACATGAACAAGTGAGGGCAATAGAAATTTATCAGTTCAACGTTCGATTGAGTTTGTCATCAAAGAAAAAGAGAATTGAGAAAAGCGGAATTAAGTATATCAGAAAACATCTTAACACTGGATGACAAAAAATGACGGAACATTTATTGATTGAGAAACCGAAAAATAGAAAAATCACGTGACACAACATGAAATGGAATGATGATTATTGAAATAATAAAAACGGGTAAATTTTTGATAAATTATGATACGGCAAATACTCTCAAAGTCGGCCTATCAGTGGTTCTAGGGTCAGAGAACTCGCTTAGGGTGCGAGTGGTCCCGGGTTCAAATCCCGGCTAGCCTTAATTTTAGCAGTAATCAATTGACCTTCCGATTTTCAACCACGAACTTTCTTTCATAGTCAAGCTTTTACTGATCGGATAACGGAAAAAGCTAAAAACAGCAAAAAGTCCCTAAACAACAAACTACGAACAACATGAACAGTGAGGAAGGCAATAGCAAAATTTTTATCAAGTCAACGTTCGATTGAGTTGTCATGGAAAGAAAAAGAGAAATTGAGATAGCGAAATTAAAGATTAGAAAAATCTACTGATGACAAAATGCGGAACATTTATTGAATTGAGAAAACCGACATAGAAAAAATCAACCGTGACAAAACATGAAAATAGGATGATGATTTTTGAAAATAATAAAAGGGTAACATTTTTGATAAATTGCACTGGCAATTTATGTTCGCTCAAGTGTACCTAGGGGTATGCATACTCGCTTAGGGTGCGAGTGGTCCGCACGGGTATCAATCCCGGCTGAGGCCCTTAATTTTTTTTACAGTACAATACAAATTGGAAATTCGATTTTCAACACGAATTTCTTTCATAGTCAGCTTTTTACTGATGGATAACGGAAAAAAGCTTAAACACCACAGTTCCTACACAACAACTACGAAACATGCCAAGTGAAGGGAGCATAGAAATTTTAATCAGTTCAACGTTCGATTGAGTTTGTGCATCAAAGAAAATAGAGAATTGAGAAAGGCGCAAATTAAAGATTAGAAAAAATCTACTGGATGACAAAATGGGCGGACATTTAAAATTGAATTGAAGGAACGAAAATAGCAAAATCAGCGTTGAACAAAACATAGAATGGGATGATGATTTATTGAATAATAAAAAGGGTAAAATTTTTTGATAAATCTTGATGGCAAATTTATGTCGCTCAGTGGTCTTAGGGATTGAACTACTCGCTTAGGGTGCGAGTGGTCCCGGGGTTCAAATCAGGCATCGACTTTTTTTTTAGCGAGTACAATACAAATTGGAAAATTCGGATTTTCAAACACGAAATTTCTTTTCATGTTCAGCTTTCTACTGATGGATAACGGAAAAAACTAAAAAACGAAAAGTCTAAACACAACTACGACAACAATGAACAAGTGAGGAGCAACGAAATTTTTTATCAAGTTTCACGTTCCGATTGAGACTTACTTGTCATCAAGAAAAAAGACGAATTGACGAAAGGCGAATTAAGCATTAGAAAATCTACTGATGAAAAAATGCGGACATTTATTGAATTGAAGAAACCGAAAATAGAAGAAATACGTGACAAAACATGAAATGGCTGATGAATTTTTTGAAAAATAATAAAAGGGTAAAAATTATTTGATAAAATCTTGATGCAAATTTATGTCGGACTTCAGTGGTCTAGGGGTATGATACTCGCTAGGGTGCGAGTGGCCCGGTTCAATCCGGCTGAGCCCTTAATTTTTTAAGTACAATACCAAATTGAAAATTCGATTTTCAACACGAAATTTCTTTCAATGTCACTTTTACTGATGGATAACGGAAACCAAGCTAAACGCAAAAGTCGCTAAACAAGCAACTACGACAACATGACCAAGGAGGAGCAATTAGAAATTTTATCAAGTTCAACAACGTTCGATTGAGTTTGTCATCAAAGAAAAAAGAGAATTGAGAAAGCGAAATTAAGAATTAGAAAAATCTACTGATGACAAAATGCGGACATTTATTGAATTCGAGAACCGAAAATAGAAAAATCCAGGTGACAAAACATGAAATTGGATGATGATTTATGAAAATAATAAAAAGGGTAAAATTTTTGATAAATTTGATGGGCAAATTTTATGTCGGCTCAGTGGTTACTAGGGTATGATAACTCGCCTTAGGGTGCGAGTGGTCCCCGGTTTTCAAATCCGCGGCTGAGGCCCTCCTAATTATTTTACACAGTACAATACAAACATTGGAATTCGATTTTCAACACGAATTCCTTTCATGTCAGCTTTTTACTGATGGATAGGAAAAAAGCTAAAAACGCAAAAGTCCTAAACAACAACTACGACAACATGAACAAGTGAGGAGGCATAGAAATTTTATCAAGTTTCAACGTTCAGATTGAGTTTGTCCATCAATAGAAAAAAGAGAATTGAGAAGCGAAATTAAGATTAGAAAAATCTACTGGATGACAAAAATGCCGGACATTTATTGAATTGAGAAACCGAGATAGAAAATCAACGTGACAAAACATGAAATGGATGATGATTTTATTAGAAATAATAAAAAGGGTAAAATTTTTGATAAAATTTGATGGCAAATTTATGTCGGCTGCAGTGGTCTAGGGCGTATGATCTCGCTTAGGGTGCGAGTGGTCCGGGTTCAAATCGGCTGAGCCCTTAACTTTTTTTACAAAGTAACAATACCAAATTGGAAATTCGATTTTCAACACGAAATTTTCTTTCATGTCAGTTTTACTGATGGATAACCGGAAAAAAGCCTAAAAACGCAAAAGTCCTAAGCAACAACTACGACAACATGAACAAGTGAGGAGCATAGAAATTTTATCAAAGTTCAACGTTCGTTGAGTTTGGGGTCATCAAAGAAAAAGCGAATTGAGAAAGGAAATTAAGATTTAGAAAATCTACTGGATGACAAAAATGCGGACATTTATTGAATTGGAGAAAGCCGAAAATAGAAAAATCACGTGAGCAAAACATGAAATGGATGATGAATTTATTGAAATATAAAAGGGTAAATTTTTGATAAATTGATGGCAAATTTATGTCGGCTCAGTGGTCTAGGGGTATGATACCTCGCTTAGGGTGCGAGTGGTCCCGGGTTCCAAATCCCGGCTGAGCCCTTAATTTTTTAACAGTACAATACAAAATTAGGAAATTTCCGATTTTCAACACGAAATTTCCTTTCATGTCAGCTATTTACCGATGGATAACGGAAAAAAGCTAAAAAAGCAAAAGTCAAACAACAACTACGACAACATGCCAACAAGTGAGGACGCATAGAAATTTTTATCAAAGTTCACGTTCGATTGAGTTTGTCAATTCAAAGAAAAAGAGACTTGAAAAGCGAATTAAGATTAAAGAAAAATCTACTGATGACAAAAATGCGGACATTTAATTGAATTGAGAAACCGAAAATAGAAAAATCACGTGACTAAAACAAAATGAAATGGAATGTGATTTATTGAAAAATAATAAAGGTATAAATTTTTTGATCAATTTGATTGGGCAATTTATGTCGGCTCAGTGGTCTAGGGGTATGATACTCGCTTACGGGTGCGAGTGGTCCACGGGTTAAATCCCGGCTGAGCCCTTAATTTTTTTTTTAACACAGTACAATACAAATTTTGGAGATTGCGATTTCCAACACGAAATTTCTTTCATGTCACTTTTACTGCATTGGATAACGAGAAAAAAGCTAACAAACGCAAAAGTCCTAAACAAAACTACGACAACATGAACGTTGAGGAGCTAAGAAATTATTATCAAGTTCAACGTTCGATTGAGGTTTTGTCATGCAAAGAAAAAGAGAGATTGAGAAAGCGAAATTAAGATTAGAAAAACTCTACTGGATGACAAATGCGGACATTTATTGAATTGAGAAACCGAAAATAGAAAAATCACGTGACAAAACATTGAAATGGTGATGATGTTATTGAAAATAATAAAAAAGGGTAAATTTTTGATAAATTTGACATGGCAAATTTAGTCGGCTCAGTGGTCTAGGGGTTACTAACGACTAACTCGCATTCAGGGTCGCGGAGTGGATCCCGGCGTTCAAATCCCGGCTGAGCCCTTAATTTTTTACAGTAAATACAATGGAAATTCGATTTTCAACACCGCAATGTTCTTCAGTCATCGTCAGCTTTTACTGATGATAACGAAAAAAGCTAAAACACGCAAAACGTCTAAACACACAACTGACGCACAACATAGGAACAAAGTGTGAGCATAGAAATTTTATCCCAGTTCAACGTTCGATTGAGTTTGTCATCAAAACGAAAAAGAGAATTGAGAAAGCGAAATTAAGATTAGAAAAATCTACTGGATGACAAAAATGCGGACATTTTATTGAATTGAAAACCGAAATAGAAAAATCACGTGACAAACATGAAAATGGATGATGATTTATTGAAAATCCAAATATAAAATGGGTAAAATTTTGAAGGTAAAATTTGATGGCAAATTTATGTCGGCTCAGTGGTCCTAGGGGTATGATAACTCGCTTAGGGTGGCGAGTGGTCCGGTCAAATCGCGGCTGAGCACTAAGTTTTTTTACAGTAACGAATACAAATGGAAATTCGATTTCAACACGAATTTCTTTCATGTCAGTGCTTTTACTGATGGTACGGAAAAAAGCTAAAACGGCAAAAGTCCTAAACAACAACTACGCGACAACATGAACAAGTGGAGGCGCAATAGAAATTTTATCAGTTCAACGTTCGATTGAAAGTTTGTCCATAAGAAAAAGAGAATTGAGAAAGCGAATTAAGATTAGAAAAATCTACTGGATTGACAAAAATGCGACATTTATTGAATTGAGAAACCGAAAATAGAAAATCACGTGACAAAACATTGAAAATGGATGATGATCTTATTGAAAATAATAAAAAGGGTAAAATTTTTGATAATTTGGATGGCAATTTTAAATGTCGCTAGTGGTTCTAATGAGGTATGGATTATACTCGCTTTTGAGAGGAGCTGGCGAGTGCGTCCGGTTCAAATCCGGCTGAGCCCAATTTTTACAGTACATAGTAGGACAGTTGTATATGTGGAAATTCGATTTTCAACACGATGTGATTCTCTTATCACTGTCAGGTTTTAACTGGATGGACATCACGGAAAAAAGCTAAAGAACGCAAAAGATATCCTGAAACTCAGACAACTACGACAACATGAACAAGTGAGGAGCATTAGACATTTTAATCAAGTTTAACGTTCGATATTGAGTTTGTCATCAATAGAAAAAGAGAATTGAGAAAAGCGAATTAAGATTAGAAAATCTACTGGATGACAAAAATGCTGAATCTTATTGAATTGAGACAACCGAAAAATAGAAAAATCACGTTGACAAAACATGCAATGGATGAATGATTTATCTGAAAATAATAAAAGAGTAAATTTTTGATAAATTTTCTGACATGGCAAATTTATGTCGGCTCAGTGGTCCTAAGGGGTAATGATACTCCGCTAGGGTGCCGGAGTGGTCCGGGTTTCAAAATGCGCGCTGAGCCCTAATTTTTTTAACACTACAATACAAATTGGAAATTCGAGTTTCAACACGAAAATTTCTTTCAATGGTGCAGCTTTTTAACTGATGGAGTAAACGGAAAAAAGCTAAAAAACGCAAAGTCCTAACACAACTACGACACATGAACAAGTGAGGAGCATAGAAATTTTATCAAGATTTCAACGTTCGAATTGAGTTTGTGCATCAAGAAAGAGAATTGAGAAAGCGAAATTAAGATTACGAAAAATCTACTGATGACAAAAATGCGGACATTTATTGAATTGAGAACCGACCTAGAAAAACTCACAGTGACAAAACATGAAATGGATGATTGATTTAGTTGAAATAGTAAAAAGGAGTAAGTGTTTTGAATAAATTGTGATGCAAATTTATGCTCGGCTCAGCTGGTCCTTGGCGGTAATGATACTCGCTGGTCAGGCGTGCCGAGTGGGTCCGGGTTCAAATCCGGCTGAGCCGCCTTAATTTTTTTTACAGTTACAATACAATTGGAAATTCGATCTGCTTCAGACACGAAATTTCTTTCATGCAGCATTTATGACTCGGCATGGAAAGAAGCCTAACGAAAGGAGAAGAGACGCAAAAAGTCCTTATAACAACAACTAACGAACAACATGAACAGGTGAGGAGCAGTAGAAATATATTATCGAAGTACTCACCGTTCGACTTGAGTATTGTCATCAAAGAAAAGAGAATTCGAGAAAGCGAGAAGTTAGAGGTAGAAAAATTGGCTTGTAATCTGGATGGGAAGTAAACGTTAGCGTAGCGGACATTTACTTGAGGGATTGGGTATCGGCACGAACTGCGTAGTGAGATGGGTACGTCGAAAAAGGATCTGAAGCAAACGGTGGACAATAACAGCGTGGTACTATTGGCTGTGGATTATATTGAAACATAATAAAAGCGGTAAAATTTTCTGATAAAGTTTGATAGGAAATTTAATGTCGGCTCAGTGGTCTATAAGGGGTATGATACTCGGCTTAGGGACTGCGAGTGGTCCCCGGGTTTCAAATCCCGGCTTGAGTCCCTTAATTTTTTTACACGCTACAATGACAAAATGTGAAATTCGATTTTCAACACGAAATTTCTTTCATGTCCAAGCTTTTTAACTGATGGTTAACGGAAAACAAGCTAAAACGGCCAAAAAGTCCTAAAACAACAACTACGACAACATGAAGCAAGTGAGGGAGGAGCATAGAAATATTTAATCAAGTTTTTCCCCAAACCGTTCGATTGAGTTTTGTCATCAAAGAAAAAGAAGAATTAAGACGAAAAGTACGGAAATTAACGATTAGAAAAAAAATCTCACATGGAGTGACAACAATTGCGGACAACTTCTATTTGACATTGAGAAACCGAAAATAGAAAAAATCACGTGAACAAAACATGAAATGGTGAATGATGTTATTGAAATAATAGAGGTAAATCTTCTTTGATAAATTTGATGAGCAAATTTATGATCGGCATCAGTTGGTCTTAAGGGGGTAGTGAATACTCGCATTTAGGGTGAAAGCAGGTGGTCCCCGTATACAACTCACCGGCTGAGCCTTAATTTCTTTACAGGTACATACAAATTGGAATTCGATTTTCAACTACGAAATTTCTTTCCATGTCGACCTTTATTCATGTGGTAACGGAAAAAGCTAAAAACGAAAGTCCTAAACAACGAACTACGGACAAACATGAACAAGTGAGGAGCATAGAAATTTTATCAAGTTCAACGTTCGGATTGAGTTTGTCATCAAGAAACCAGAGAATTGAGAAGAAGCGAAATTAAGATAGAAAAATCTATACTTGATGACAACATGCGGACTTTCATTGAATTGGAGAAACCGAAAATAGAAAAATCACGTGAACAAAACAATGAAGAATGGATGATGATTTATTGAAAATACATAAAAAGGGTAAACTTTTGATAATTTGAAATGCAAATT
Organism: Schmidtea mediterranea; assembly: GCA_022537955.1. Lineage (NCBI taxonomy): Eukaryota > Metazoa > Platyhelminthes > Tricladida > Dugesiidae > Schmidtea > Schmidtea mediterranea. Next base: position 139,416,150 of record CM039679.1, on the reverse strand, counting down.
TATGTCGGCTCAGTGGAATCTAGGGTATGATACTCGCTTAGGGTGCGAGTGGTCCGGGTTCAATATCCGGCTGAGCCTTAATGTTTTTACAGTACAATACAATTAGGAAATTCGATTTTCAACACGAATTTCTTTCATGTCAGCTTTTACTGATTGGAGTAAACGGAAACAAAGCTAAAACGCAGAAAGTTCCGCTAACAACAACTTACGACAACATGACAAGTGAGGAGCATAGAAATTTTTCAAGTTCAACGTATGATTGAGTTTGTCATCAAAGAAAAAGAGAAATTGAGAAAGCGAAAATTAAGATTAGAAAAATCTACTGGATACGACAAAAATGCGGAACATTTTATTTGAATTGAGAACCGAAAATAGAAAAATCACGTGAGCAACATGAATCGGTGTGATTATTGAAAATAAAAAGGGTAAAATTTTTTGATCCAAATGTTGATGGCAAAATTTATGTCGGCTTCAGTGGGTCTAGGGGTATGATACTCGCTTAGGGTGGCGAGTGGTCCCGGGTTCAATCCCGGCTGAGCCTTAATTTTTTACAGTCAATACAAATTGGAAATTCGATTTTCAACCACGTAATTTCTTTCATGTCAGCTTTTAGCTGATGGATAAGGAAAAGCTAAAAACGCAAAAGTCCTAACAACAACTACGACAACATGAACAAAGTGAGGAGCATAGTAGAATTTTATCAAGTTTCAACGTTCGATTGAAGTTTGTCATGCAAAGAAAAAGAAGAATTGAGAAGCGAAAATTAAAGATTAGAAAAAATCTACTGGACTGACAAATAATGGCGGACATTTATTGATATGAGAACCGAAATAGAAAAATCACGTGACAAAACATGAAATGGGATGATGATTGTATTGGAAATGAATAAAAGAGGGTAAAATTTTGTTGTAAAATGTTGAGGTGGGCAAATTTATGTCGGCTCAGTGGTCTAGGGGTATGATACTCGCTTAGGGTGACGAGTGGTCCCGGGTTCAAATCCCGGCTGAGCCCTTAATTTTTTACACTACAATACAAATTGGAAATTCGATTTTCAACACGAAATTTCTTTCATGTCAGCTTTTACTGATGGATAACGGAAAAAAGCTAAAAACGCAAAAGTCCTAAACACAAACACTACGCACCAGAAGAACAAGTGAGGAGCATAGAAATTTTATCAAGTTCAACGTTCGATTGAGTTTGTCATCAAAGAAAAAGAGAATTGAGAAAGCGAAATTAAGATTAGAAAATCTACTGGATGACAAAAATGCGGACATTTATTGAATTGAGAAACCGAAAATAGAAAAATCACGTGACAAAACATGAAATGGATGATGATTTATTGAAAATAATAAAAAGGGTAAAATTTTTGATAAATTTGATGGCAAATTTATGTCGGCTCAGTGGTCTAGGGGTATGATACTCGCTTAGGGTGCGAGTGGTCCCGGGTTCAAATCCCGGCTGAGCCCTTAATTTTTTACAGTACAATACAAATTGGAAATTCGATTTTCAACACGAAATTTCTTTCATGTCAGCTTTTACTGATGGATAACGGAAAAAAGCTAAAAACGCAAAAGTCCTAAACAACAACTACGACAACATGAACAAGTGAGGAGCATAGAAATTTTTATCAAGTTCAACGTTCGATTGAGTTTGTCATCAAAGAAAAAGAGAATTGAGAAAGCGAAATTAAGATTAGAAAAATCTACTGGATGACAAAAATGTGGACATTTATTGAATTGAGAAACCGAAAATAGAAAAATCACGTGACAAAACATGAAATGGATGATGATTTATTGAAAATAATAAAAAGGGTAAAATTTTTGATAAATTTGATGGCAAATTTATGTCGGCTCAGTGGTCTAGGGGTATGATACTCGCTTAGGGTGCGAGTGGTCCCGGGTTCAAATCCCGGCTGAGCCCTTAATTTTTTACAGTACAATACAAATTGGAAATTCGATTTTCAACACGAAATTTCTTTCATGTCAGCTTTTACTGATGGATAACGGAAAAAAAGCTAAAAACGCAAAAGTCCTAAACAACAACTACGACAACATGAACAAGTGAGGAGCATAGAAATTTTATCAAGTTCAACGTTCGATTGAGTTTGTCATCAAAGAAAAAGAGAATTGAGAAAGCGAAAATTAAGATTAGAAAAATCTACTGGATGACAAAAATGCGGACATGTTATTGAATTGAGAAACGAAAATAGAAAAATCACGTGACAAAACATGAAATGGATGATGATTTATTGAAAATATATAAAAGGGTAAAATTTTTGATAAAATTTGATGGCAAATTTATGTCGGCTCAGTGGTCTAGGGGTATGATACTCGCTTAGGGTGCGAGTGTCCCGGGTTCAAATCCCGGCTGAGCCCTTAATTTTTTACAGTACAATACAAATTGGAAATTCGATTTTCAACACGAAATTTCTTTCATGTCAGCTTTTACTGATGGATAACGGAAAAAAAGCTAAAAACGCAAAAGTCCTAAACAACAACTACGACAACATGAACAAGTGAGGAGCATAGAAATTTTATCAAGTTCAACATTCGATTGAGTTTGTCATCAAAGAAAAAGAGAATTGAGAAAGCGAAATTAAGATTAGAAAAATCTACTGGATGACAAAAATGCGGACATTTATTGAATTGAGAACCGAAAATAGAAAAATCACGTGACAAAACATGAAATGGATGATGATTTATTGAAAATAATAAAAAGGGTAAAATTTTTGATAAATTTGATGGCAAATTTATGTCGGCTCAGTGGTCTAGGGGTATGATACTCGCTTAGGGTGCGAGTGGTCCCGGGTTCAAATCCCGGCTGAGCCCTTAATTTTTTACAGTACAATACAAATTGGAAATTCGATTTTCAACACGAAATTTCTTTCATGTCAGCTTTTACTGATGGATAACGGAAAAAAGCTAAAAACGCAAAAGTCCTAAACAACAACTACGACAACATGAACAAGTGAGGAGCATAGAAATTTTATCAAGTTCAACGTTCGATTGAGTTTGTCATCAAAGAAAAAGAGAATTGAGAAAGCGAAATTAAGATTAGAAAAATCTACTGGATGACAAAAATGCGGACATTTATTGAATTGAGAAACCGAAAATAGAAAAATCACGTGACAAAACATGAAATGGATGATGATTTATTGAAAATAATAAAAAGGGTAAAATTTTTGATAAATTTGATGGCAAATTTATGTCGGCTCAGTGGTCTAGGGGTATGATACTCGCTTAGGGTGCGAGTGGTCCCGGGTTCAAATCCCGGCTGAGCCCTTAATTTTTTACAGTACAATACAAATTGGAAATTCGATTTTCAACACGAAATTTCTTTCATGTCAGCTTTTACTGATGGATAACGGAAAAAAGCTAAAAACGCAAAAGTCCTAAACAACAACTACGACAACATGAACAAGTGAGGAGCATAGAAATTTTATCAAGTTCAACGTTCGATTGAGTTTGTCATCAAAGAAAAAGAGAATTGAGAAAGCGAAATTAAGATTAGAAAAATCTACTGGATGACAAAAATGCGGACATTTATTGAATTGAGAAACCGAAAATAGAAAAATCACGTGACAAAACATGAAATGGATGATGATTTATTGAAAATAATAAAAAGGGTAAAATTTTTGATAAATTTGATGGCAAATTTATGTCGGCTCAGTGGTCTAGGGGTATGATACTCGCTTAGGGTGCGAGTGGTCCCGGGTTCAAATCCCGGCTGAGCCCTTAATTTTTTACAGTACAATACAAATTGGAAATTCGATTTTCAACACGAAATTTCTTTCATGTCAGCTTTTACTGATGGATAACGGAAAAAAGCTAAAAACGCAAAAGTCCTAAACAACAACTACGACAACATGAACAAGTGAGGAGCATAGAAATTTTATCAAGTTCAACGATTCGATTGAGTTTTGTCATCAAAGAAAAAGAGAATTGAGAAAGCGAAATTAAGATTAGAAAAATCTACTGGATGACAAAAATGCGGACATTTATTGAATTGAGAAACCGAAAATAGAAAAATCACGTGACAAAACATGAAATGGATGATGATTTATTGAAATAATAAAAAGGGTAAAATTTTTGATAAATTTGATGGCAAATTTATGTCGGCTCAGTGGTCTAGGGGTATGATACTCGCTTAGGGTGCGAGTGGTCCCGGGTTCAAATCCCGGCTGAGCCCTTAATTTTTTACAGTACAATACAAATTGGAAATTCGATTTTCAACACGAAATTTCTTTCATGTCAGCTTTTTACTGATGGATAACGGAAAAAAGCTAAAAACGCAAAAGTCCTAAACAACAACTACGACAACATGAACAAGTGAGGAGCATAGAAATTTTATCAAGTTCAACATTCGATTGAGTTTGTCATCAAAGAAAAAGAGAATTGAGAAAGCGAAATTAGATTAGAAAAATCTACTGGATGACAAAAATGCGGACATTTATTGAATTGAGAAACCGAAAATAGAAAAATCACGTGACAAAACATGAAATGGATGATGATTTATTGAAAATAATAAAAAGGGTAAATTTTTGATAAATTTGATGGCAAATTTATGTCGGCTCAGTGGTCTAGGGTATGATACTCGCTTAGGGTGCGAGTGGTCCCGGGTTCAAATCCGGCTGAGCCCTTAATTTTTTACAGTACAATACAAATTGGAAATTCGATTTTCAACACGAAATTTTCTTTCATGTCAGCTTTTACTGATGGATAACGGAAAAAAGCTAAAAACGCAAAAGTCCTAAACAACAACTACGACAACATGAACAAGTGAGGAGCATAGAAATTTTATCAAGTTCAACGTTCGATTGAGTTTGTCATCAAAGAAAAAGAGAATTGAGAAAGCGAAATTAAGATTAGAAAAATCTACTGGATGACAAAAATGCGGACATTTATTGAATTGAGAACCGAAAATAGAAAAATCACGTGACAAAACATGAAATGGATGATGATTTATTGAAAATAATAAAAAGGGTAAAATTTTTGATAAATTTGATGGCAAATTTATGTCGGCTCAGTGGTCTAGGGGTATTATACTCGCTTAGGGTGCGAGTGGTCCCGGGTTCAAATCCCGGCTGAGCCCTTAATTTTTTACAGTACAATACAAATTGGAAATTCGATTTTCAACACGAAATTTCTTTCATGTCAGCTTTTACTGATGGATAACGGAAAAAAAGCTAAAAACGCAAAAGTCCTAAACAACAACTACGACAACATGAACAAGTGAGGAGCATAGAAATTTTATCAAGTTCAACGTTCGATTGAGTTTGTCATCAAAGTAAAAGAGAATTGAGAAAGCGAAATTAAGATTAGAAAATCTACTGGATGACAAAAATGCGGACATTTATTGAATTGAGAAACCGAAAATAGAAAAATCACGTGACAAAACATGAAATGGATGATGATTTATTGAAAATAATAAAAAGGGTAAAATTTTTGATAAATTGATGGCAAATTTATGTCGGCTCAGTGGTCTAGGGGTATGATACTCGCTTAGGGTGCGAGTGGTCCCGGGTTCAAATCCCGGCTGAGCCCTTAATTTTTTACAGTACAATACAAATTGGAAATTCGATTTTCAACACGAAATTTCTTTCATGTCAGCTTTTACTGATGGATAACGGAAAAAAAGCTAAAAACGCAAAAGTCCTAAACAACAACTACGACAACATGAACAAGTGAGGAGCATAGAAATTTTATCAAGTTCAACGTTCGATTGAGTTTGTCATCAAAGAAAAAGAGAATTGAGAAAGCGAAATTAAGATTAGAAAAATCTACTGGATGACAAAAATGCGGACATTTATTGAATTGAGAAACCGAAAATAGAAAAATCACGTGACAAAACATGAAATGGATGATGATTTATTGAAAATAATAAAAAGGGTAAAATTTTTGATAAATTTGATGGCAAATTTATGTCGGCTCAGTGGTCTAGGGGTATGATACTCGCTTAGGGTGCGAGTGGTCCCGGGTTCAAATCCCGGCTGAGCCCTTAATTTTTTACAGTACAATACAAATTGGAAATTCGATTTTCAACACGAAATTTCTTTCATGTCAGCTTTTACTGATGGATAACGGAAAAAAAGCTAAAAACGCAAAAGTCCTAAACAACAACTACGACAACATGAACAAGTGAGGAGCATAGAAATTTTATCAAGTTCAACGTTCGATTGAGTTTGTCATCAAAGAAAAAGAGAATTGAGAAAGCGAAATTAAGATTAGAAAAATCTACTGGATGACAAAAATGCGGACATTTATTGAATTGAGAAACCGAAAATAGAAAAATCACGTGACAAAACATGAAATGGATGATGATTTATTGAAAATAATAAAAAGGGTAAAATTTTTGATAAATTTGATGGCAAATTTATGTCGGCTCAGTGGTCTAGGGGTATGATACTCGCTTAGGGTGCGAGTGGTCCCGGGTTCAAATCCCGGCTGAGCCCTTAATTTTTTACAGTACAATACAAATTGGAAATTCGATTTTCAACACGAAATTTCTTTCATGTCAGCTTTTACTGATGGATAACGGAAAAAAGCTAAAAACGCAAAAGTCCTAAAACAACAACTACGACAACATGAACAAGTGAGGAGCATAGAAATTTTATTCAAGTTCAACGTTCGATTGAGTTTGTCATCAAAGAAAAAGAGAATTGAGAAAGCGAAATTAAGATTAGAAAAATCTACTGGATGACAAAAATGTGGACATTTATTGAATTGAGAAACCGAAAATAGAAAAATCACGTGACAAAACATGAAATGGATGATGATTTATTGAAAATAATAAAAAGGGTAAAATTTTTGATAAATTTGATGGCAAATTTTATGTCGGCTCAGTGGTCTAGGGTATTATACTCGCTTAGGGTGCGAGTGTCCCGGGTTCAAATCCCGGCTGAGCCCTTAATTTTTTACAGTACAATACAAATTGGAAATTCGATTTTCAACACGAAATTTCTTTCATGTCAGCTTTTACTGATGGATAACGGAAAAAAAGCTAAAAACGCAAAAGTCCTAAACAACAACTACGACAACATGAACAAGTGAGGAGCATAGAAATTTTATCAAGTTCAACGTTCGATTGAGTTTGTCATCAAAGAAAAGAGAATTGAGAAAGCGAAATTAAGATTAGAAAAATCTACTGGATGACAAAAATGCGGACATTTATTGAATTGAGAAACCGAAAATAGAAAAATCACGTGACAAAACATGAAATGGATGATGATTTATTGAAATAATAAAAAGGGTAAAATTTTTGATAAATTTGATGGCAAATTTATGTCGGCTCAGTGGTCTAGGGGTATGATACTCGCTTAGGGTGCGAGTGGTCCCGGGTTCAAATCCCGGCTGAGCCCTTAATTTTTTACAGTACAATACAAATTGGAAATTCGATTTTCAACACGAAATTTCTTTCATGTCAGCTTTTACTGATGGATAACGGAAAAAAGCTAAAAACGCAAAAGTCCTAAACAACAACTACGACAACATGAACAAGTGAGGAGCATAGAAATTTTATCAAGTTCAACGTTCGATTGAGTTTGTCATCAAAGAAAAAGAGAATTGAGAAAGCGAAATTAAGATTAGAAAAATCTACTGGATGACAAAAATGCGGACATTTATTGAATTGAGAAACCGAAATAGAAAAATCACGTGACAAAACATGAAATGGATGATGATTTATTGAAAATAATAAAAAGGGTAAAATTTTTTGATAAATTTGATGGCAATTTATGTCGCTCAGTGGTCTAGGGGTATGATACTCGCTTAGGGTGCGAGTGGTCCCGGGTTCAAATCCCGGCTGAGCCCTTAATTTTTTACAGTACAATACAAATTGGAAATTCGATTTTCAACACGAAATTTCTTTCATGTCAGCTTTTACTGATGGATAACGGAAAAAAAGCTAAAAACGCAAAAGTCCTAAACAACAACTACGACAACATGAACAAGTGAGGAGCATAGAAATTTATCAAGTTCAACGTTCGATTGAGTTTGTCATCAAGAAAAAGAGAATTGAGAAAGCGAAATTAAGATTAGAAAAATCTACTGGATGACAAAAAATGCGGACATTTATTGAATTGAGAAACCGAAAATAGAAAAAATCACGTGACAAAACATGAAATGGATGATGATTTATTGAAAATAATAAAAAGGGTAAAATTTTGATAAATTTGATGGCAAATTTATGTCGGCTCAGTGGTCTAGGGGTATTATACTCGCTTAGGGTGCGAGTGGTCCCGGGTTTCAAATCCCGGCTGAGCCCTTAATTTTTTACAGTACAATACAAATTGGAAATTCGATTTTCAACACGAAATTTCTTTCATGTCAGCTTTTACTGATGGATAACGGAAAAAAGCTAAAAACGCAAAAGTCCTAAACAACAACTACGACAACATGAACAAGTGAGGAGCATAGAAATTTTATCAAGTTCAACGTTCGATTGAGTTTGTCATCAAAGAAAAAGAGAATTGAGAAAGCGAAATTAAGATTAGAAAAATCTACTGGATGACAAAAATGCGGACATTTATTGAATTGAGAAACCGAAAATAGAAAAATCACGTGACAAAACATGAAATGGATGATGATTTATTGAAAAAATAAAAAAGGGTAAAATTTTTGATAAATTTGATGGCAAATTTATGTCGGCTCAGTGGTCTAGGGGTATGATACTCGCTTAGGGTGCGAGTGGTCCCGGGTTCAAATCCCGGCTGAGCCCTTAATTTTTTACAGTACAATACAAATTGGAAATTCGATTTTCAACACGAAATTTCTTTCATGTCAGCTTTTACTGATGGATAACGGAAAAAAAGCTAAAAACGCAAAAGTCCTAAACAACAACTACGACAACATGAACAAGTGAGGAGCATAGAAATTTTATCAAGTTCAACATTCGATTGAGTTTGTCATCAAAGAAAAAGAGAATTGAGAAAGCGAAATTAAGATTAGAAAAATCTACTGGATGACAAAAATGCGGACATTTATTGAATTGAGAAACCGAAAATAGAAAAATCACGTGACAAAACATGAAATGGATGATGATTTATTGAAAATAATAAAAAGGGTAAAATTTTTGATAAATTTGATGGCAAATTTATGTCGGCTCAGTGGTCTAGGGGTATTATACTCGCTTAGGGTGCGTGTGGTCCCGGGTTCAAATCCCGGCTGAGCCCTTAATTTTTTACAGTACAATACAAATTGGAAATTCGATTTTCAACACGAAATTTCTTTCATGTCAGCTTTTACTGATGGATAACGGAAAAAAGCTAAAAACGCAAAAGTCCTAAACAACAACTACGACAACATGAACAAGTGAGGAGCATAGAAATTTTATCAAGTTCAACGTTCGATTGAGTTTGTCATCAAAGAAAAAGAGAATTGAGAAAGCGAAATTAAGATTAGAAAAATCTACTGGATGACAAAAATGCGGACATTTATTGAATTGAGAAACCGAAAATAGAAAAATCACGTGACAAAACATGAAATGGATGATGATTTATTGAAAATAATAAAAAGGGTAAAATTTTTGATAAATTTGATGGCAAATTTATGTCGGCTCAGTGGTCTAGGGGTATGATACTCGCTTAGGGTGCGAGTGGTCCCGGGTTCAAATCCCGGCTGAGCCCTTAATTTTTTACAGTACAATACAAATTGGAAATTCGATTTTCAACACGAAATTTCTTTCATGTCAGCTTTTACTGATGGATAACGGAAAAAAGCTAAAAACGCAAAAGTCCTAAACAACAACTACGACAACATGAACAAGTGAGGAGCATAGAAATTTTATCAAGTTCAACATTCGATTGAGTTTGTCATCAAAGAAAAAGAGAATTGAGAAAGCGAAATTAAGATTAGAAAAATCTACTGGATGACAAAAATGCGGACATTTATTGAATTGAGAAACCGAAAATAGAAAAATCACGTGACAAACATGAAATGGATGATGATTTATTGAAAATAATAAAAAGGGTAAAATTTTTGATAAATTTGATGGCAAATTTATGTCGGCTCAGTGGTCTAGGGGTATTATACTCGCTTAGGGTGCGAGTGGTCCCGGGTTCAAATCCCGGCTGAGCCCTTAATTTTTTACAGTACAATACAAATTGGAAATTCGATTTTCAACACGAAATTTCTTTCATGTCAGCTTTTACTGATGGATAACGGAAAAAAAGCTAAAAACGCAAAAGTCCTAAACAACAACTACGACAACATGAACAAGTGAGGAGCATAGAAATTTTATCAAGTTCAACGTTCGATTGAGTTTGTCATCAAAGAAAAAGAGAATTGAGAAAGCGAAATTAAGATTAGAAAAATCTACTGGATGACAAAAATGCGGACATTTATTGAATTGAGAAACCGAAAATAGAAAAATCACGTGACAAAACATGAAATGGATGATGATTTATTGAAAATAATAAAAAGGGTAAAATTTTTGATAAATTTGATGGCAAATTTATGTCGGCTCAGTGGTCTAGGGGTATGATACTCGCTTAGGGTGCGAGTGGTCCCGGGTTCAAATCCCGGCTGAGCCCTTAATTTTTTACAGTACAATACAAATTGGAAATTCGATTTTCAACACGAAATTTCTTTCATGTCAGCTTTTACTGATGGATAACGGAAAAAAAGCTAAAAACGCAAAAGTCCTAAACAACAACTACGACAACATGAACAAGTGAGGAGCATAGAAATTTTATCAAGTTCAACATTCGATTGAGTTTGTCATCAAAGAAAAAGAGAATTGAGAAAGCGAAATTAAGATTAGAAAAATCTACTGGATGACAAAAATGCGGACATTTATTGAATGAGAAACCGAAAATAGAAAAATCACGTGACAAAACATGAAATGGATGATGATTTATTGAAAATAATAAAAAGGGTAAAATTTTTGATAAATTTGATGGCAAATTTATGTCGGCTCAGTGGTCTAGGGGTATGATACTCGCTTAGGGTGCGAGTGGTCCCGGGTTCAAATCCCGGCTGAGCCCTTAATTTTTTACAGTACAATACAAATTGGAAATTCGATTTTCAACACGAAATTTCTTTCATGTCAGCTTTTACTGATGGATAACGGAAAAAAAGCTAAAAACGCAAAAGTCCTAACAACAACTACGACAACATGAACAAGTGAGGAGCATAGAAATTTTATCAAGTTCAACGTTCGATTGAGTTTGTCATCAAAGAAAAGAGAATTGAGAAAGCGAAATTAAGATTAGAAAAATCTACTGGATGACAAAAATGTGGACATTTATTGAATTGAGAAACCGAAAATAGAAAAATCACGTGACAAAACATGAAATGGATGATGATTTATTGAAAATAATAAAAAGGGTAAAATTTTTGATAAATTTGATGGCAAATTTATGTCGGCTCAGTGGTCTAGGGGTATTATACTCGCTTAGGGTGCGAGTGGTCCCGGGTTCAAATCCCGGCTGAGCCCTTAATTTTTTACAGTACAATACAAATTGGAAATTCGATTTTCAACACGAAATTTCTTTCATGTCAGCTTTTACTGATGGATAACGGAAAAAAGCTAAAAACGCAAAAGTCCTAAACAACAACTACGACAACATGAACAAGTGAGGAGCATAGAAATTTTATCAAGTTCAACGTTCGATTGAGTTTGTCATCAAAGAAAAAGAGAATTGAGAAAGCGAAATTAAGATTAGAAAAATCTACTGGATGACAAAAATGCGGACATTTATTGAATTGAGAAACCGAAAATAGAAAAATCACGTGACAAAACATGAAATGGATGATGATTTATTGAAAATAATAAAAAGGGTAAAATTTTGATAAATTTGATGGCAAATTTATGTCGGCTCAGTGGTCTAGGGGTATGATACTCGCTTAGGGTGCGAGTGGTCCCGGGTTCAAATCCCGGCTGAGCCCTTAATTTTTTACAGTACAATACAAATTGGAAATTCGATTTTCAACACGAAATTTCTTTCATGTCAGCTTTTACTGATGGATAACGGAAAAAAAGCTAAAAACGCAAAAGTCCTAAACAACAACTACGACAACATGAACAAGTGAGGAGCATAGAAATTTTATCAAGTTCAACATTCGATTGAGTTTGTCATCAAAGAAAAAGAGAATTGAGAAAGCGAAATTAAGATTAGAAAAATCTACTGGATGACAAAAATGCGGACATTTATTGAATTGAGAAACCGAAAATAGAAAAATCACGTGACAAAACATGAAATGGATGATGATTTATTGAAAATAATAAAAAGGGTAAAATTTTTGATAAATTTGATGGCAAATTTATGTCGGCTCAGTGGTCTAGGGGTATGATACTCGCTTAGGGTGCGAGTGGTCCCGGGTTCAAATCCCGGCTGAGCCCTTAATTTTTTACAGTACAATACAAATTGGAAATTCGATTTTCAACACGAAATTTCTTTCATGTCAGCTTTTACTGATGGATAACGGAAAAAAAGCTAAAAACGCAAAAGTCCTAAACAACAACTACGACAACATGAACAAGTGAGGAGCATAGAAATTTTATCAAGTTCAACGTTCGATTGAGTTTGTCATCAAAGAAAAAGAGAATTGAGAAAGCGAAATTAAGATTAGAAAAATCTACTGGATGACAAAAATGCGGACATTTATTGAATTGAGAAACCGAAAATAGAAAAATCACGTGACAAAACATGAAATGGATGATGATTTATTGAAAATAATAAAAAGGGTAAAATTTTTGATAAATTTGATGGCAAATTTATGTCGGCTCAGTGGTCTAGGGGTATGATACTCGCTTAGGGTGCGAGTGGTCCCGGGTTCAAATCCCGGCTGAGCCCTTAATTTTTTACAGTACAATACAAATTGGAAATTCGATTTTCAACACGAAATTTCTTTCATGTCAGCTTTTACTGATGGATAACGGAAAAAAAGCTAAAAACGCAAAAGTCCTAAACAACAACTACGACAACATGAACAAGTGAGGAGCATAGAAATTTTATCAAGTTCAACGTTCGATTGAGTTTGTCATCAAAGAAAAAGAGAATTGAGAAAGCGAAATTAAGATTAGAAAAATCTACTGGATGACAAAAATGCGGACATTTATTGAATTGAGAAACCGAAAATAGAAAAATCACGTGACAAAACATGAAATGGATGATGATTTATTGAAAATAATAAAAAGGGTAAAATTTTTGATAAATTTGATGGCAAATTTATGTCGGCTCAGTGGTCTAGGGGTATGATACTCGCTTAGGGTGCGAGTGGTCCCGGGTTCAAATCCCGGCTGAGCCCTTAATTTTTTACAGTACAATACAAATTAGAAATTCGATTTTTCAACACGAAATTTCTTTCATGTCAGCTTTTACTGATGGATAACGGAAAAAAAGCTAAAAACGCAAAAGTCCTAAACAACAACTACGACAACATGAACAAGTGAGGAGCATAGAAATTTTATCAAGTTCAACGTTCGATTGAGTTTGTCATCAAAGAAAAGAGAATTGAGAAAGCGAAATTAAGATTAGAAAAATCTACTGGATGACAAAAATGTGGACATTTATTGAATTGAGAAACCGAAAATAGAAAAATCACGTGACAAAACATGAAATGGATGATGATTTATTGAAAATAATAAAAAGGGTAAAATTTTTGATAAATTTGATGGCAAATTTATGTCGGCTCAGTGGTCTAGGGGTATTGATACTCGCTTAGGGTGCGAGTGGTCCGGGTTCAAATCCCGGCTGAGCCCTTAATTTTTTACAGTACAATACAAATTGGAAATTCGATTTTCAACACGAAATTTCTTTCATGTCAGCTTTTACTGATGGATAACGGAAAAAAAGCTAAAAAACGCAAAAGTCCTAAACAACAACTACGACAACATGAACAAGTGAGGAGCATAGAAATTTTATCAAGTTCAACGTTCGATTGAGTTTGTCATCAAAGAAAAAGAGAATTGAGAAAGCGAAATTAAGATTAGAAAAATCTACTGGATGACAAAAATGCGGACATTTATTGAATTGAGAAACCGAAAATAGAAAAATCACGTGACAAAACATGAAATGGATGATGATTTATTGAAAATAATAAAAAGGGTAAAATTTTTGATAAATTTGATGGCAAATTTATGTCGGCTCAGTGGTCTAGGGGTATGATACTCGCTTAGGGTGCGAGTGGTCCCGGGTTCAAATCCCGGCTGAGCCCTTAATTTTTTACAGTACAATACAAATTGGAAATTCGATTTTCAACACGAAATTTCTTTCATGTCAGCTTTTACTGATGGATAACGGAAAAAAAGCTAAAAACGCAAAAGTCCTAAACAACAACTACGACAACATGAACAAGTGAGGAGCATAGAAATTTTATCAAGTTCAACGTTCGATTGAGTTTGTCATCAAAGAAAAAGAGAATTGAGAAAGCGAAATTAAGATTAGAAAAATCTACTGGATGACAAAAATGCGGACATTTATTGAATTGAGAAACCGAAAATAGAAAAATCACGTGACAAAACATGAAATGGATGATGATTTATTGAAAATAATAAAAAGGGTAAAATTTTTGATAAATTTGATGGCAAATTTATGTCGGCTCAGTGGTCTAGGGGTATGATACTCGCTTAGGGTGCGAGTGGTCCCGGGTTCAAATCCCGGCTGAGCCCTTAATTTTTACAGTACAATACAAATTGGAAATTCGATTTTCAACACGAAATTTCTTTCATGTCAGCTTTTACTGATGGATAACGGAAAAAAAGCTAAAAACGCAAAAGTCCTAAACAACAACTACGACAACATGAACAAGTGAGGAGCATAGAAATTTTATCAAGTTCAACGTTCGATTGAGTTTGTCATCAAAGAAAAAGAGAATTGAGAAAGCGAAATTAAGATTAGAAAAATCTACTGGATGACAAAAATGTGGACATTTATTGAATTGAGAAACCGAAAATAGAAAAATCACGTGACAAAACATGAAATGGATGATGATTTATTGAAAATAATAAAAAGGGTAAAATTTTTGATAAATTTGATGGCAAATTTATGTCGGCTCAGTGGTCTAGGGGTATTATACTCGCTTAGGGTGCGAGTGGTCCCGGGTTCAAATCCCGGCTGAGCCCTTAATTTTTTACAGTACAATACAAATTGGAAATTCGATTTTCAACACGAAATTTCTTTCATGTCAGCTTTTACTGATGGATAACGGAAAAAAAGCTAAAAACGCAAAAGTCCTAAACAACAACTACGACAACATGAACAAGTGAGGAGCATAGAAATTTTATCAAGTTCAACGTTCGATTGAGTTTGTCATCAAAGAAAAAGAGAATTGAGAAAGCGAAATTAAGATTAGAAAAATCTACTGGATGACAAAAATGCGGACATTTATTGAATTGAGAAACCGAAAATAGAAAAATCACGTGACAAAACATGAAATGGATGATGATTTATTGAAAATAATAAAAAGGGTAAAATTTTTGATAAATTTGATGGCAAATTTATGTCGGCTCAGTGGTCTAGGGGTATGATACTCGCTTAGGGTGCGAGTGGTCCCGGGTTCAAATCCCGGCTGAGCCCTTAATTTTTTACAGTACAATACAAATTGGAAATTCGATTTTCAACACGAAATTTCTTTCATGTCAGCTTTTACTGATGGATAACGGAAAAAAAGCTAAAAACGCAAAAGTCCTAAACAACAACTACGACAACATGAACAAGTGAGGAGCATAGAAATTTTATCAAGTTCAACGTTCGATTGAGTTTGTCATCAAAGAAAAAGAGAATTGAGAAAGCGAAATTAAGATTAGAAAAATCTACTGGATGACAAAAATGCGGACATTTATTGAATTGAGAAACCGAAAATAGAAAAATCACGTGACAAAACATGAAATGGATGATGATTTATTGAAAATAATAAAAAGGGTAAAATTTTTGATAAATTTGATGGCAAATTTATGTCGGCTCAGTGGTCTAGGGGTATGATACTCGCTTAGGGTGCGAGTGGTCCCGGGTTCAAATCCCGGCTGAGCCCTTAATTTTTTACAGTACAATACAAATTGGAAATTCGATTTTCAACACGAAATTTCTTTCATGTCAGCTTTTACTGATGGATAACGGAAAAAAGCTAAAAACGCAAAAGTCCTAAACAACAACTACGACAACATGAACAAGTGAGGAGCATAGAAATTTTATCAAGTTCAACGTTCGATTGAGTTTGTCATCAAAGAAAAGAGAATTGAGAAAGCGAAATTAAGATTAGAAAAATCTACTGGATGACAAAAATGCGGACATTTATTGAATTGAGAAACCGAAAATAGAAAAATCACGTGACAAAACATGAAATGGATGATGATTTATTGAAAATAATAAAAAGGGTAAAATTTTTGATAAATTTGATGGCAAATTTATGTCGGCTCAGTGGTCTAGGGGTATGATACTCGCTTAGGGTGCGAGTGGTCCCGGGTTCAAATCCCGGCTGAGCCCTTAATTTTTTACAGTACAATACAAATTGGAAATTCGATTTTCAACACGAAATTTCTTTCATGTCAGCTTTTACTGATGGATAACGGAAAAAAGCTAAAAACGCAAAAGTCCTAAACAACAACTACGACAACATGAACAAGTGAGGAGCATAGAAATTTTATCAAGTTCAACGTTCGATTGAGTTTGTCATCAAAGAAAAAGAGAATTGAGAAAGCGAAATTAAGATTAGAAAAATCTACTGGATGACAAAAATGCGGACATTTATTGAATTGAGAAACCGAAAATAGAAAAATCACGTGACAAAACATGAAATGGATGATGATTTATTGAAAATAATAAAAAGGGTAAAATTTTTGATAAATTTGATGGCAAATTTATGTCGGCTCAGTGGTCTAGGGGTATGATACTCGCTTAGGGTGCGAGTGGTCCCGGGTTCAAATCCCGGCTGAGCCCTTAATTTTTTACAGTACAATACAAATTGGAAATTCGATTTTCAACACGAAATTTCTTTCATGTCAGCTTTTACTGATGGATAACGGAAAAAAGCTAAAAACGCAAAAGTCCTAAACAACAACTACGACAACATGAACAAGTGAGGAGCATAGAAATTTTATCAAGTTCAACGTTCGATTGAGTTTGTCATCAAAGAAAAAGAGAATTGAGAAAGCGAAATTAAGATTAGAAAAATCTACTGGATGACAAAAATGCGGACATTTATTGAATTGAGAAACCGAAAATAGAAAAATCACGTGACAAAACATGAAATGGATGATGATTTATTGAAAATAATAAAAAGGGTAAAATTTTTGATAAATTTGATGGCAAATTTATGTCGGCTCAGTGGTCTAGGGGTATGATACTCGCTTAGGGTGCGAGTGGTCCCGGGTTCAAATCCCGGCTGAGCCCTTAATTTTTTACAGTACAATACAAATTGGAAATTCGATTTTCAACACGAAATTTCTTTCATGTCAGCTTTTACTGATGGATAACGGAAAAAAGCTAAAAACGCAAAAGTCCTAAACAACAACTACGACAACATGAACAAGTGAGGAGCATAGAAATTTTATCAAGTTCAACGTTCGATTGAGTTTGTCATCAAAGAAAAAGAGAATTGAGAAAGCGAAATTAAGATTAGAAAAATCTACTGGATGACAAAAATGCGGACATTTATTGAATTGAGAAACCGAAAATAGAAAAATCACGTGACAAAACATGAAATGGATGATGATTTATTGAAAATAATAAAAAGGGTAAAATTTTTGATAAATTTGATGGCAAATTTATGTCGGCTCAGTGGTCTAGGGGTATGATACTCGCTTAGGGTGCGAGTGGTCCCGGGTTCAAATCCCGGCTGAGCCCTTAATTTTTTACAGTACAATACAAATTGGAAATTCGATTTTCAACACGAAATTTCTTTCATGTCAGCTTTTACTGATGGATAACGGAAAAAAGCTAAAAACGCAAAAGTCCTAAACAACAACTACGACAACATGAACAAGTGAGGAGCATAGAAATTTTATCAAGTTCAACGTTCGATTGAGTTTGTCATCAAAGAAAAAGAGAATTGAGAAAGCGAAATTAAGATTAGAAAAATCTACTGGATGACAAAAATGCGGACATTTATTGAATTGAGAAACCGAAAATAGAAAAATCACGTGACAAAACATGAAATGGATGATGATTTATTGAAAATAATAAAAAGGGTAAAATTTTTGATAAATTTGATGGCAAATTTATGTCGGCTCAGTGGTCTAGGGGTATGATACTCGCTTAGGGTGCGAGTGGTCCCGGGTTCAAATCCCGGCTGAGCCCTTAATTTTTTACAGTACAATACAAATTGGAAATTCGATTTTCAACACGAAATTTCTTTCATGTCAGCTTTTACTGATGGATAACGGAAAAAAGCTAAAAACGCAAAAGTCCTAAACAACAACTACGACAACATGAACAAGTGAGGAGCATAGAAATTTTATCAAGTTCAACGTTCGATTGAGTTTGTCATCAAAGAAAAAGAGAATTGAGAAAGCGAAATTAAGATTAGAAAAATCTACTGGATGACAAAAATGCGGACATTTATTGAATTGAGAAACCGAAAATAGAAAAATCACGTGACAAAACATGAAATGGATGATGATTTATTGAAAATAATAAAAAGGGTAAAATTTTTGATAAATTTGATGGCAAATTTATGTCGGCTCAGTGGTCTAGGGGTATGATACTCGCTTAGGGTGCGAGTGGTCCCGGGTTCAAATCCCGGCTGAGCCCTTAATTTTTTACAGTACAATACAAATTGGAAATTCGATTTCAACACGAAATTTCTTTCATGTCAGCTTTTACTGATGGATAACGGAAAAAAGCTAAAAACGCAAAAGTCCTAAACAACAACTACGACAACATGAACAAGTGAGGAGCATAGAAATTTTATCAAGTTCAACGTTCGATTGAGTTTGTCATCAAAGTAAAAGAGAATTGAGAAAGCGAAATTAAGATTAGAAAAATCTACTGGATGACAAAAATGCGGACATTTATTGAATTGAGAAACCGAAAATAGAAAAATCACGTGACAAAACATGAAATGGATGATGATTTATTGAAAATAATAAAAAGGGTAAAATTTTTGATAAATTTGATGGCAAATTTATGTCGGCTCAGTGGTCTAGGGGTATGATACTCGCTTAGGGTGCGAGTGGTCCCGGGTTCAAATCCCGGCTGAGCCCTTAATTTTTTACAGTACAATACAAATTGGAAATTCGATTTTCAACACGAAATTTCTTTCATGTCAGCTTTTACTGATGGATAACGGAAAAAAGCTAAAAACGCAAAAGTCCTAAACAACAACTACGACAACATGAACAAGTGAGGAGCATAGAAATTTTATCAAGTTCAACGTTCGATTGAGTTTGTCATCAAAGAAAAGAGAATTGAGAAAGCGAAATTAAGATTAGAAAAATCTACTGGATGACAAAAATGCGGACATTTATTGAATTGAGAAACCGAAAATAGAAAAATCACGTGACAAAACATGAAATGGATGATGATTTATTGAAAATAATAAAAAGGGTAAAATTTTTGATAAATTTGATGGCAAATTTATGTCGGCTCAGTGGTCTAGGGGTATGATACTCGCTTAGGGTGCGAGTGGTCCCGGGTTCAAATCCCGGCTGAGCCCTTAATTTTTTACAGTACAATACAAATTGGAAATTCGATTTTCAACACGAAATTTCTTTCATGTCAGCTTTTACTGATGGATAACGGAAAAAAGCTAAAAACGCAAAAGTCCTAAACAACAACTACGACAACATGAACAAGTGAGGAGCATAGAAATTTTATCAAGTTCAACGTTCGATTGAGTTTGTCATCAAAGAAAAAGAGAATTGAGAAAGCGAAATTAAGATTAGAAAAATCTACTGGATGACAAAAATGCGGACATTTATTGAATTGAGAAACCGAAAATAGAAAAATCACGTGACAAAACATGAAATGGATGATGATTTATTGAAAATAATAAAAAGGGTAAAATTTTTGATAAATTTGATGGCAAATTTATGTCGGCTCAGTGGTCTAGGGGTATGATACTCGCTTAGGGTGCGAGTGGTCCCGGGTTCAAATCCCGGCTGAGCCCTTAATTTTTTACAGTACAATACAAATTGGAAATTCGATTTTCAACACGAAATTTCTTTCATGTCAGCTTTTACTGATGGATAACGGAAAAAAGCTAAAAACGCAAAAGTCCTAAACAACAACTACGACAACATGAACAAGTGAGGAGCATAGAAATTTTATCAAGTTCAACGTTCGATTGAGTTTGTCATCAAAGAAAAAGAGAATTGAGAAAGCGAAATTAAGATTAGAAAAATCTACTGGATGACAAAAATGCGGACATTTATTGAATTGAGAAACCGAAAATAGAAAAATCACGTGACAAAACATGAAATGGATGATGATTTATTGAAAATAATAAAAAGGGTAAAATTTTTGATAAATTTGATGGCAAATTTATGTCGGCTCAGTGGTCTAGGGGTATGATACTCGCTTAGGGTGCGAGTGGTCCCGGGTTCAAATCCCGGCTGAGCCCTTAATTTTTTACAGTACAATACAAATTGGAAATTCGATTTTCAACACGAAATTTCTTTCATGTCAGCTTTTACTGATGGATAACGGAAAAAAGCTAAAAACGCAAAAGTCCTAAACAACAACTACGACAACATGAACAAGTGAGGAGCATAGAAATTTTATCAAGTTCAACGTTCGATTGAGTTTGTCATCAAAGAAAAAGAGAATTGAGAAAGCGAAATTAAGATTAGAAAAATCTACTGGATGACAAAAATGCGGACATTTATTGAATTGAGAAACCGAAAATAGAAAAATCACGTGACAAAACATGAAATGGATGATGATTTATTGAAAATAATAAAAAGGGTAAAATTTTTGATAAATTTGATGGCAAATTTATGTCGGCTCAGTGGTCTAGGGGTATGATACTCGCTTAGGGTGCGAGTGGTCCCGGGTTCAAATCCCGGCTGAGCCCTTAATTTTTTACAGTACAATACAAATTGGAAATTCGATTTTCAACACGAAATTTCTTTCATGTCAGCTTTTACTGATGGATAACGGAAAAAAGCTAAAAACGCAAAAGTCCTAAACAACAACTACGACAACATGAACAAGTGAGGAGCATAGAAATTTTATCAAGTTCAACGTTCGATTGAGTTTGTCATCAAAGAAAAAGAGAATTGAGAAAGCGAAATTAAGATTAGAAAAATCTACTGGATGACAAAAATGCGGACATTTATTGAATTGAGAAACCGAAAATAGAAAAATCACGTGACAAAACATGAAATGGATGATGATTTATTGAAAATAATAAAAAGGGTAAAATTTTTGATAAATTTGATGGCAAATTTATGTCGGCTCAGTGGTCTAGGGGTATGATACTCGCTTAGGGTGCGAGTGGTCCCGGGTTCAAATCCCGGCTGAGCCCTTAATTTTTTACAGTACAATACAAATTGGAAATTCGATTTTCAACACGAAATTTCTTTCATGTCAGCTTTTACTGATGGATAACGGAAAAAAGCTAAAAACGCAAAAGTCCTAAACAACAACTACGACAACATGAACAAGTGAGGAGCATAGAAATTTTATCAAGTTCAACGTTCGATTGAGTTTGTCATCAAAGAAAAAGAGAATTGAGAAAGCGAAATTAAGATTAGAAAAATCTACTGGATGACAAAAATGCGGACATTTATTGAATTGAGAAACCGAAAATAGAAAAATCACGTGACAAAACATGAAATGGATGATGATTTATTGAAAATAATAAAAAGGGTAAAATTTTTGATAAATTTGATGGCAAATTTATGTCGGCTCAGTGGTCTAGGGGTATGATACTCGCTTAGGGTGCGAGTGGTCCCGGGTTCAAATCCCGGCTGAGCCCTTAATTTTTTACAGTACAATACAAATTGGAAATTCGATTTTCAACACGAAATTTCTTTCATGTCAGCTTTTACTGATGGATAACGGAAAAAAGCTAAAAACGCAAAAGTCCTAAACAACAACTACGACAACATGAACAAGTGAGGAGCATAGAAATTTTATCAAGTTCAACGTTCGATTGAGTTTGTCATCAAAGAAAAAGAGAATTGAGAAAGCGAAATTAAGATTAGAAAAATCTACTGGATGACAAAAATGCGGACATTTATTGAATTGAGAAACCGAAAATAGAAAAATCACGTGACAAAACATGAAATGGATGATGATTTATTGAAAATAATAAAAAGGGTAAAATTTTTGATAAATTTGATGGCAAATTTATGTCGGCTCAGTGGTCTAGGGGTATGATACTCGCTTAGGGTGCGAGTGGTCCCGGGTTCAAATCCCGGCTGAGCCCTTAATTTTTTACAGTACAATACAAATTGGAAATTCGATTTTCAACACGAAATTTCTTTCATGTCAGCTTTTACTGATGGATAACGGAAAAAAGCTAAAAACGCAAAAGTCCTAAACAACAACTACGACAACATGAACAAGTGAGGAGCATAGAAATTTTATCAAGTTCAACGTTCGATTGAGTTTGTCATCAAAGAAAAAGAGAATTGAGAAAGCGAAATTAAGATTAGAAAAATCTACTGGATGACAAAAATGCGGACATTTATTGAATTGAGAAACCGAAAATAGAAAAATCACGTGACAAAACATGAAATGGATGATGATTTATTGAAAATAATAAAAAGGGTAAAATTTTTGATAAATTTGATGGCAAATTTATGTCGGCTCAGTGGTCTAGGGGTATGATACTCGCTTAGGGTGCGAGTGGTCCCGGGTTCAAATCCCGGCTGAGCCCTTAATTTTTTACAGTACAATACAAATTGGAAATTCGATTTTCAACACGAAATTTCTTTCATGTCAGCTTTTACTGATGGATAACGGAAAAAAGCTAAAAACGCAAAAGTCCTAAACAACAACTACGACAACATGAACAAGTGAGGAGCATAGAAATTTTATCAAGTTCAACGTTCGATTGAGTTTGTCATCAAAGAAAAAGAGAATTGAGAAAGCGAAATTAAGATTAGAAAATCTACTGGATGACAAAAATGCGGACATTTATTGAATGAGAAACCGAAAATAGAAAAATCACGTGACAAAACATGAAATGGATGATGATTTATTGAAAATAATAAAAAGGGTAAAATTTTTGATAAATTTGATGGCAAATTTATGTCGGCTCAGTGGTCTAGGGGTATGATACTCGCTTAGGGTGCGAGTGGTCCCGGGTTCAAATCCCGGCTGAGCCCTTAATTTTTTACAGTACAATACAAATTGGAAATTCGATTTTCAACACGAAATTTCTTTCATGTCAGCTTTTACTGATGGATAACGGAAAAAAGCTAAAAACGCAAAAGTCCTAAACAACAACTACGACAACATGAACAAGTGAGGAGCATAGAAATTTTATCAAGTTCAACGTTCGATTGAGTTTGTCATCAAAGAAAAAGAGAATTGAGAAAGCGAAATTAAGATTAGAAAAATCTACTGGATGACAAAAATGCGGACATTTATTGAATTGAGAAACCGAAAATAGAAAAATCACGTGACAAAACATGAAATGGATGATGATTTATTGAAAATAATAAAAAGGGTAAAATTTTTGATAAATTTGATGGCAAATTTATGTCGGCTCAGTGGTCTAGGGGTATGATACTCGCTTAGGGTGCGAGTGGTCCCGGGTTCAAATCCCGGCTGAGCCCTTAATTTTTTACAGTACAATACAAATTGGAAATTCGATTTTCAACACGAAATTTCTTTCATGTCAGCTTTTACTGATGGATAACGGAAAAAAGCTAAAAACGCAAAAGTCCTAAACAACAACTACGACAACATGAACAAGTGAGGAGCATAGAAATTTTATCAAGTTCAACGTTCGATTGAGTTTGTCATCAAAGAAAAAGAGAATTGAGAAAGCGAAATTAAGATTAGAAAAATCTACTGGATGACAAAAATGCGGACATTTATTGAATTGAGAAACCGAAAATAGAAAAATCACGTGACAAAACATGAAATGGATGATGATTTATTGAAAATAATAAAAAGGGTAAAATAAAAAAAGCCTACCATGAAGAACATAGTTCTTCTTAGGATAATTCGTGATCATTAACTTCTCAACTTTTGAGTTCGGAAAATCATTTAAAAAATCATGTAAATAATCTGGAATCTCGATATCAACTTCCATAATATATCCAAATTGAATGATTTCAATATCCACAACATTCGCACATTCACTCAAAACCTCATCCAAACCATCATACACCCAAGTAAAATCAGTTTTAGGAAGACTTTGGCTAAGAGCCCAACCCTACAGATTATTTATATCTATGTACAATGATTCTGTATCCTCCGAAGCAGCAATGTAATGTTTGTTAACAAATGTTAACCCTCCCTGTATTTCGCTTCCTGGAATTCAATACCTGGAATTCCATAAAAATTTAGATGTTCAAAACTATTATAAACAATAGCCTTGGCACGAAATTGTTGAAAATAGTCCGCAAGGAGGTATAAGTCAAGTTTAAGGTAACCTAACATATAATCACGCAAAGCCCTACAGTTTTGCTGCTTCCAGATTAGTTGTGTCATATCGTACTCATCTTCACTCACCTCCTACCAAATTGAAGGCAACTCATAAGTAGTCCTTATCGTCGTGAATCTATTCGTAAATTTATATGGCAGTAAGCATTCAGATTTAAAACACAATTAAATAACTGTACAATGAGAGTTATAGTCATTATATATAGTCTATGTGTATATTCATTAATGCGGCTAAACAAATTTGATTTTCGATAATTTTTTATATAGTTTTATTTATTTATTTATTTTATTTTATTTAATTCATCTGATTTATTTTATACTTATTAATTAAAATTTTTCTCATTATATTTTTTATAATTTTTCTCACTATTTTCGTTAAATAAAGTTTTATAAATTTGCTGAATTTTGGTCAATTTTTTTTGTTATCATGTCATGTCTATATAAATTTCGTGTAGTTTTTTATGCATTTGGTATATGCATTTTTGATTTGTATTTATTTATGTAATCTCAAATTTTAGGGTGTTTAATTGATGTTATATGTTGTATTTTAAGTTACATTAGTGCTGGGTTTCGTGTTATGTAACTGAAGTATTTAAACAATTTTCAAGGCCGTCTGTGTTTTGATCCAACAATATTGCTAGGGAAACTTAAAAACATTTGCGAGAAAAGACCTTCCATCGATAACTCATTGGACCCAAGGTCCTTCAGAGCAGTTATAACATTAGTAAAAATTGAGGATGACCAAACACTTGGATACATTTCAACGTTGCCTAGAAACGGATCACAAGACATTTGTATTAGTCCTGGGTTACACCTTTGTTAGTTTCAATTTCCACACCCAGAAAGTCATCTTCACTTTCATTCCAAATAATTCTGTAATGTTTTTTAACATTTTTACATATTATTTCTATCACTGATTATCAAACTCTTAAATTGTTAATAGTTTTAATATTCTTTTTGAAGAATTTTTATGTCATTTGTAAAGTTATACTTTATTCACTTTTAACTTATGAAATCTAAAAGTAGAAACATTATATATATCAAAAGTAAATTTATGTGCTTTCTAAATTACAGGTTAATTTATTATTTGATTTTTTTAAATTTACGAAGAAAATAAATGTTCATATTTTTAGAAATGTCAGCCACATTGATTGTTTAAATAAAGTTATTATTTAAATATGTTAAATGAATCAAACATAGTTGTTTTTCAAAACCTTAGTATTGATGTAAACGCTGCAATTTTAAGTACTCATCTCAAAACTTTTGGAAAAATAAATAAAATTTCTGTCATTGCACCTGGTAAAGCATCATATCATTTAGGAGTTGTCGTATTCGATTCCATTTCTATCGCTCAAAATGCTATTCAAAAATATAATGAAACATTTTTTTATGACAAAAAATTAAATGTCTACTATGTAAGATCATGTAATGTTACTTAAAATACTTAAATAGAATTCTAGTGCCCTCTAGCATTGGTTGAAAAGTTAAAATTAACCGAATTTTTGATTACCGAGAATGATAAATATACTAAAAGAAAATTTTCATGCGATTCTACCGAAATCATTAATAATGATCTGTGTAAAAAAGTCTCTCGATTAGATGCAGGTAAAAATGAAAACTGTATAAATGATGTGGAATTATTGTCAAATGAACAGTGATATCAAATTAATTAATTTTAATTTCATTATTGGGCTGTAGTAAAGCAGGAAGAAAAATGCATCATGACCGAAGTTGAAACCAGAGAAGTCGAAAGTCAGAAAGATTTTAGAAAGTAAATAATTTGTATTAAATTTCATGTTTGATTATATTATAATTTAAAATTGAGATGATTTGATTGCTTGATTACTAATTGCGCAGTGTCAAATTTTTATTATTTCGTTCAGCTTTGGTGAATTTGTCGAGGCCATCCGATTGATAAAATCAGAATTATCGAAATTGAGGTGAGATATTGATTGATATATTTTTTCGTAATACTTTAGAGAAATTTTGTTAATTTTTATACAGGGAAAATGTCAAATCTTTGGAAAATGGTTAAAATGATTTTTGATTTGTTGGTTTTGAAATGATTGATTTAGATCTCGGGAGGGTTTTGGGATGGTTCGAGGAGGATTCGGCATGATTCTGTCTGTTTTATTATAATAAATTTGTTTTTGTTCTTTCTTTTGGGGGGTTAAGCAAGTTTTATAGGAAGAATGAGCTCTCACCGTTACTGTAGCAACTCGGTTTAAGTTGGGAAGGCAGATTATTCTCTCAATTTAGTTTTTAGTCGTTTATGCCTATTTCATAGACGCTCAGTGATGTGTAATTTCTTGTGGCTGCTTTGTTAATGCATCATTTTTTCTAATATAAAAACGAAATTTGGTTTGAACTTAAAATCGAAAAGAATGTAATTTTGTATTTGGTTTAGGGAGTTAAATTTAAGGTTTCAATTAATATAAATGTTGCTTTAGTAACGTAACTTAGTTTATGAAGACAAGGTAGTCTCATTTTAGAAATCATTTAATTACTTTACGTGCTTTTATAGCGATTTTTACATGAAATAATTATTTGTAATAACGACATTTATTATCAAAATAACTAAAAATGTAGGTATTTATATGTGGTTTGTAGTGTGGTGACACAATCTATTCTTAATTTCACATTAACGAAGATTATGAAGTTTTACTCATTATTACCTCAGAACTTTAGTTTTCTGTACTATGAAATAATATCTGATCTAAAGTTGAATTGACTTGAGGTATCAGCAAAAGTTGAAAAATAGCCCAATATTTTGAAAAACCGATATGCTGCTTACAAATTTTGATGATTTTATCAATTAAATTTGAAATATTCAAAACCTAAATTTGAGCGTTGAAATCAGTGAGTGATGTTTAGATATCATTTTTAATATCTAAAAATTTTAATCTTAATATAAAAAATTAATTATTTGCGAGAAATTTGATAAACTTTCATGGGTAATGTTTAGAAAACTTTAGTGTCGGTGATCAGTCAGCGCAATTTCGCAGCTATCTTCATAGACTAATGAATTTTGGTGAACGTCTGTATTTTGATAAAATTTCCAACATGTCCTTTTTCAAATTGATGAAAAATCTTTTGACATTAATATGAAACAGCATGTATATTCTTTGATAGATTACTACATTGGGACAATCTATTAAGGACGTTCCCTAAGAAAAGAGGAACTTCGCAAAACGTACAAATGAGACAAGTGGATGAGGTCAAAAATGCTAGTTTTGGGGAACGTGTTAGGGTTAACTGATTTTGTAAGATATGTTGATGTACTGTGTGTAAATAATTTTGTTTAAATCCTTGCTCATTTGTTCAATCTATTTTATTAAAACCTTACTTTCTTTGGTTCATTGCTATCTCACCCAGACGCCCCACAATTTTGACCTTACCACTATATACCCACGAGCAAGCTCATGTTGGTACTGAATATAGTAGTCGAGAGTCCACGCAGTTGAGCCCGATTTCTAAGACTACTCCTCAAGTTAATCTCGCTTCCGGTTCCTGACTGAGCTTAGAAGGACTTACGTCTGCTTAACTCCTCTGACTCCATCAACGTTAATATTCGCATTTCCTATCCTTCATTATCGATCTCATGTATGCGTCCGTGTTCTCATTTTTCCATTGACTTTCAAGTTGACCGTTTAATACTGGCTCAAATTATATTGCGAGGCATAGTAATTAAAATTTTATTACCCATTTATCATTAATAATTTTTCAATACAGAATAAATTCAAAATTCTAATTAATGATTTTAAATGCCATATTTTAAAAATTTCCTGGAGTAAAAATCTTAACTAGTAAGGCTTTTCGATTCTACTTTCTTCAATTATCAAATTTTGTGGTTAAATCCTCTGAATTACTATGAAAAAGTATAATAACATTAACAACATAGAAATTTGTTTAAATTTGTAAATTTCGTATCTTAACTAACACGCGATAATTTGAAAATTATTTAATTCGCTGTTAAATCAGTTGTTTTTAAATTTATAAAAATTTTCTTTTTAATTTAAGGAAAAATAAGGTTGACTTAAGGGTTTATATCTTGTCTTTCACTGAAAATTACCCCTTTACTTTCAAAAAACCTCACACAAGTGCTTTAAATTACTTAACGAGGACTGAAATTTTCTTAATTTAACTCCCTCAGTTGAATAAACCTTTTTAATAATAATATTTATAGGAATTAGGTTCCTACTATCATCATAACATACTCGGAAATGATTATTAACGTTAATTAAGTATTTATTTATAAAGAAAAACTAAATTTTACAAGAAAATAAAACTAATAACAAAAATTTAATATTTGATGAAATTTACAAAATTAATTCACAAAAAGAATATAAATAATACATAAATCTATTATTCGTCTAACATTGTACATAAATCGACGACGAGATCTCTATTTTCTCCATCGATATCGACGGGAAATTTCCTCTTCCGATGAGAGTTGTATTTGGTGACCATGACGAGAAGAATTGGTTGACACAGTTCGTCACCAAAGTCGTCGGTCTAATATTCGACTAAAGTCGATGAATTTTAAGCTTCCTCAACTACTGATGGCGTTGCTACTGCGAGAACACGTCCATATTGATTTTTATATCGTCCTCCTTGTCGTCACAAATTCGAGGTACTGTTTCAGCTGGTTTCGCTGATTCGGGTAATTGTTCATCCGGTTTCACAAATTCCGGGAATTGCTCGGCGACCCGAATGGTGGTCTCTTCGAGCTCTGGGATGTGCGTTGGTGGGATTAGATTTAATTTCACGGCCTGATCGCGGCCGGCTATGCGCTTGGTTAATTCGGCCTCCGTTAATGAGGCAATTAACACTGCGCTCTGATCATTGATAATGATCCTCTGAGCCCGGTTCTCAGAAATAAGATCATCGCGACATCTTGTCAAGCGATGGATCTGCTGACGTAAGGCTTTCATGGCTTCTGGAGCGAACGATGTACCCAATGTATGTTCGTGCTCCGCAAATAATTTGTCATATTTCTGTCGGCATATTACGTGAGAAATGCTTTCATTCTGGATATTGGATTTGACAAGGTGGGCTGATTTGAGTGGAGTTAGTTTCGGAATTTTATAGCCGGCTTGCATTTCGATTTGTGAGAAGTGTGAGGACTATTTCGAATCTTCTAGTAAAATGTATGATTTAACGTTTGCCTGAAGGAGAAAAGAAAAATTAAAGAGCGAGAATTTCTCAATATCTGAGTTATTTATTTACATTATTATTTATAATAAAAATAAGATTTTTAAATTAATTAATTTTTTTAAGGGGTCTAATTTATTGTCAGGGATTTACATAAAGACACGCATGCATAAAAATACACACATAGTTTCATAAAATTTAGTTTTACTGACCCTAGTTGGTTGCCGTTCCTGTGGGGCATCTTATCGGTGACTCGGGTAATAAAAAAAAGAATTGGTCGAGTCTACGAATGCGTGGAACACCGACTAGATTAAATATGCATAGCTGACACGGAATTGGTCAAATTCCAACTTGGCATTCCGTGCAGAGTGCGCGTAATTTTATGCTGAAATAATCAGCGTGGTTTACAGGGAGTTTTTATACGAATCTACTGACTTTACCTATTGATTTAATAATTATGGCGGTCAGTCCTAAGTAAGTAAAAATAACTTTTATTAACAATAAATTGGTTATTAAATAATATGCAATCTTTTCTTATTTAGAGTATTTCATTTAGATATAATGTCCGTTGGCGATAATAAAAATTAAAAACTACACCCAATTTATAATAATCATTTTTTAATTTAATATTAAATTTTCATTCTTTAAAGGATAAAATACAAAATACTATTGTTGGGCCAGAACGTAAACGGCCTTGGAAAATGTTTAAATGGATCAGAAACACACACGCAAAAATAACACGCAATTTAAATAAACCCACTGAAACATCAATTAAACCATATAAAATCTGAGAAATAAGAGAATTAAATATAAAATAATAAACATAAAAATAAATTAAAATATTAACAAAATGCACCAAGATCCGCACGATACCTACACAAATACAACAAGAAAACACAACAAATTCGACGAAATTGAAAAAATCAATTAAAGTTCATTAAAGTGAAATTTAAATTGAAAAATTTGAATTAGCAATAATTCAATAAAAATTCTAAATGAAAAATTATAAAAATAAATCAAAAAATAATAAAAATAAATAATAGAATTTGCTAGAAAATAACAAGGTCGAATTTTGTTTTACTACACCAAATTTCACACACCAGAAAATTAGGTATATATACTGATCCATTTTCACATTAAAAACAACCATTTTTCAAACTGATTAAAAACCATTTTTGAAAGCCATTGCAACCAGTTTAAAACTATTGTGAAATTGTTCAATTCTATTTAGAAATTTTACTTTCAGAACTTTTAGGTGAGAAACATTGATATTGGAACCCTCTTTCCACGCCCCGTTCTTTGCATCTCTATAGAGCTCTGTTTGGACGTCGGCGTGGGGAGAGAGGTATTTTGGTTTTATTGTATGATACATGAATTTATGATATTTTATGAATTGGAATGGTATCCTGTTATTTTTGTTTTATAATTAATAAATATTATTTACATAAATTATTTTATGTTTTTATAAATTAAAATGTCGAAATTTTTCCGGCTCACAGCCAACACATAACGCAAGATAGTAAAATCAACATAGTACAGATGCATGTAAGTGCGTGGAAAATCGCCAATGATATGTACCCGTGAAGACTCAGCGTGCGCAACGCAGCGGTCGTAACGTCAATATTCATCCCTATAGCTGAATCGAGAAATAAGGAAGAAGTCTCTGGCTGCTTCCTCGTTTCTCAATTCTGTAAAATCGACCTAAATTTATATTACATACGGCTTAAAATCATCACACCGAGTAGTCCAGTGGGCACTCAGTAAATATAAAATAAACACAAATTGCGCTTAAGGTCTATTAAAGGGAAAGGATACGGGAATAAATTAAATCGAAGTCGTTGATATAAATAAAATAGAAGTAAATTGATATCGGTATGCTAAAATAAATAAAATAGTAAAATCCCTTAAAAGGTAGTTATTGATTCAATTAAATTATATAACGATTACGGGGTAAAAATAGGCATTGCATTAGTTAAAATTAAGTTAATTGATTGATAAAATTAAAGTAAGGTGAATAAAATAACCCGATAAATCTTCAAGTAAAAGTAAGCATAGCTTTGGTTAAAAATAATGAAATAATTTATGAAAATGAAGTAGACTATTACTTAAAATACTTTATTCGAGGGATTGTAATTAAAATAAATCGTTAGTAACTATAAGTTAAAAGGTAGTAAAAAGTACTGATTTGGTAAACAAAGTTTTCGGTAAATTAATATAAAGTCATGGAGCAAAAATAGAGTAAATAAAATAGATTAATAGTAAATTCACTCGTGGATAAATTCAGTGATTAACCTAAGGTAATTCGTCCATCAAAGTAAAAATAATTCGTTGCTCCAAACCACAGTACTAGTTAATTGAAACCAAAATAACTCATCGCTTAAAATTAGTGTAATTGATAACGAAAATCAAACAATCCTCGAGTTGAAGATTTCCCCTTTAGATAATTTATTAAGGCAATTTTTAACTTAAGTCATTCGAATCTGAAATACGGTAATTGCAGGACGAAACTGGGTAATTTATAAACTAAAAAACTTCAAGATAAAGATAAGCAAATCT
The DNA here is from genome assembly GCA_022537955.1 of Schmidtea mediterranea. Taxonomy (NCBI): domain Eukaryota; kingdom Metazoa; phylum Platyhelminthes; order Tricladida; family Dugesiidae; genus Schmidtea; species Schmidtea mediterranea. Next base: position 139,383,938 of record CM039679.1, on the reverse strand, counting down.
GTAAAAAAAAATTGAACAGCAGTTTATTGACACAAAATTACGGTTATAGGAGTTATAAAACTTTGCCGCATTAGTAAGTTCAAACGACATTGATAGGAATAACTTAAGTCGCGGTGAGGAAGAACCAAATCATTTTCACGATAATATCTGTGTACCTACTGAAGACCCAGAAGCTCCACGACTGTCTCCCTATAAGATTTAACCCAACGTCTAAAATGTGTTATATGAATCGAATAAAATCATACCGAAATCGGCTTACAAATCGGAACCAGTTTATCTTCCATAACATGAAAGCCTTGAAAATTGATAATATCGGAGTGATAATTAATAAAATCCAATGGCGCTAATAGACGTACCGCCAACATGTCGATAAAGTTAAAATTCCGATAGAGCGAAGTAATAACACATCCCAAAAAGTTAGAACATGAATCGAGTAAATGCAACCAAAATTCCAACTCGTTCAAACGATTAAAAATGCCGCGACCTAACAATGTATCCAATCGACCAACCAGCGGAAGTATGCCGGATATTGAATTATGACGGAAATTGCACTAATCTACCGAACATCCTCGAACAACACTAGTAAAATAACATCCGGACTAAGTTTCCACCAAATCTAAAGTCAACCGACGATCAATCACGTTTCCATTTGACCGGACATCCGGTCAATCATTACTAACAACTTTATAAGGTACACAGTTAACTAACGGAAACGCGCCACTATCGATTAAATCAGGAATCTGAAACATCCTTTTCGTAAATAAATAATTTCAAGTATAGAATTATGAATCCTTAATAAATAATAACCCCTCATAATTCAGTTCCAACTACGATTTAAGCATTTATCTAACTGTAACCACCCCTATTAATAGCATACCCGACTCCGATATTGATTCCCAAACTACTAGGTTACTTCACCCTCTCGAATCTTCCAAACAAGAACACCCGTGAGCATTTGAAAGTCCGAGAAATAGGTTATCCCCTCGCGCTTCTAAATGTTACATACATAAACTTAAATGGATGTTTGAACGCTTTTATATCGAATAATTCCTAGACACCCGATGTAGTCCATCCCTCCAAAGCTGTACCGATCACTGGTGACTCAGATATAGGATAAGTTCAATATCTTGACTGCGAGGAATGAACCCGAAGTCAACCTAAAATAACCGTAGAGTATAGTACATTGATCGTCATAAGTAGGACGTCCAGGACCGCTGATAACGAGTTCAATTCGCGAGCGTTAACGATTTTTCGGAACGATCCATAACCATCACGAATCCCGATAGACGTTAATAACTAGTTCGCCATGGTGCTTATACAACTAATTAACGGCCATCAACCCATGCAGCCAGGTTAAATAAAGTTCATTGCAAACTCTACGTACCAAATGATTTATCCTTAATATCGTTGTAGATCATGTCACGCGATCAAACTACAACCCAGGCAAATAACGCAAAGTACCTGAGAAAGGCCCCACAAGCCACAGACGTCATCAGCAAGCTTCGATCACAATGGCCTTACCCTATCCCTCGAAGGGCACTGGGTCTGAATAATAACCCGCAGGAACCCGAAAGACAACAGTACCCAGCTGTCGAGATATTTTCCAACGCACAGGACCTCCTCACCCAATGGGAGCGAGTGCAGGAGCGGGTGGATTTGCAAGTAGTCAAGGCAAGGATGTATCTTGCAAACGTGATGGAGGACATCCTTGCCGGGCGAATCGCAGTCGCCTATCCACACCGCCCAGTTCGAGACACCAGGCGACCATACACTGTAGAAGCCCTCAAGCGAAGTCTAGAGCGGTATTGCCCAGACAACTGAAAGAACAGAGACAACTTGATGTAATGATTGATTAATAATAGTTAGAAATTTGTGCGTCTTCTTCTCTCTCATATAACTGGGATTAACTCTTGATTTGTTTGATAAAATTAAAGATTACTCAACTAGACCAATCATAAATTGAAGTTGCAATAACCCATTTAATTACAGTGATGTCCTCTCTAAGGATCCTACTGACCGAGTTAGACCGCGCAAAACAAGCAAATGAGGAATTACTGGCCCAAGTTATTCAGTTGAATCGCGAAATCCAACAAATTAAAGCAACCTGGAAGGAGCCGGGGAAGGTAAAGGCATTATACCACCGTCTGAACGCAGCACAGAAAGGCTGGACCGAGGAGCGGCAGCTCAACCAGAGCCTGCATACGCAAATACGAGGATTAGAAGTCGCCCTAGCGGTGTGTCGGGAGGGGAAGCGGTAACGTACCCGCTCGTGTTCACCCCGTCCCAGATGGTGCCAAAGAACCCTCAGTTAGCAGAGCAACCTACTAATCAGCCCGTAAATCGTCGGCTAGGACGCAAAGAGCGTGCCCGACGCAGAGTAACCAATCCATCTCATTAACTCACGTTGAATCCCTACATGTGTTAATTTCAATAAATGTATTGTAGTCAAATCATTTCTCATAATAACGATATATAGGTGTCGATCGGAACGCTTACGACCATCTTTCCACCTTTAGTCAGGAACACTTTTACGCATGGGACAGAGCCAAGCGAGCACAAGTCTTCTACCGACAGCTCGTGAACCCGAGGGTTGTCCGAGCAACTATAGTATTAGCAATGATACTCAATTTTTGCGGGCAATCCACCACTTGAACACATTACCAACGTTGCCTAGCAACGGGTGCCAAGTGGCGATCAGCATTATTTTGTATGGCGTTACTAGGGTAATCAGAAAGTCAAGCAAGATGTGAAACCCTGTAACCCACCACTATATATAAAAATAAATTCTTTTGTCTATCTTTTGTTATTCATACCTATCCCTAGTCGGTACCTCAATACATCTACTTTAACAGGAATTTTTTAAATAATAAAAAAATTTTATCCTACTTAAACATTCACATAAATGTTGTCTCTTTTACTATGGCGAAATTCCCGTATTTTACCCTTTTACCGCTTCGTCCACTATGCATGGACGCCGCGATGAATTCCAACGGAGTCCTACTATTTGATCAATTCAAAGCTGACCAGTCTAAGCGGACTCCGAGAAGGTGGAAAATGATAAATCGACACATCAATGTCCTGCAAATTTAACTGCCAGAATTGAATACCGATTTACCACTTATCCACAGACTATCATATACATAAAATAGATTTTAGGGGGATCTGTCACGAATGCTGAAAAATATCGCGGCCATCTATGATAAGAAATTAAATTCAAAAATTAACAATCATAAAAATATATTTATCATAGACCATAAATACAAATAAACTACTTACAATACGAAAATTCAAATTCAAAGTTTTGCAAGTTTTTAAAGTTCAATTTTTAGGGTTTTAAAGTTAGTTTATTTTGAAAATGGCTACTGTATATATAGTGTTTTCATGCATGGGTGCTACCAATCAGCGAATTTTAAACGGTTTTGGCCATTTTGTGGTTTTTTAATGGTTTTTATTTATTTTAATATTTTTTTCTTTTTTCTATTTCTTTTTTTAATTTTTTAATATTAATTTGATTAAATGTACATTTTTTATTTTCTGGTCACCACTTCCGCCTGTGTATTCTCTAAACCTTATTTTGCAAGGTTATAGGCGATTTTATGTTCTACTTTATTTTTCTGTATGCATTTGTATGCGAAATTAAGGGAGAAGTCTTCACAAAAGTTACTATAGGGAGGGGGTCCAAGTGCTTAGGCCACCCCTAGCAGCTTCAGTTAAAATAATATAAACTTTCATTATTTGTTTTTAATTAATTATGTTATTTTTTAATTTGTTTTAATTGGTGTTTTTATTTTATTTTGTTTTCTGCTTGCGGTGTATGCTCATGTTACAGCAGCCATATTGATAATTCCCAAACTGACATTAAATATTCATTCAATTTTGTTTAAATTATGGCATATAGCCCAACAGATATATATTTATTCAAAATTTGTATATCGGATTTAATGTTAGGGATCTTTCATTAAGGAAAAGGGAGAGGTCTTCGCAAAAGTTACTATAGGGAGGGGGTCCAAGTGCTTATGCCACCCCTAGCAGCTTCAGTTAAAATAATATACATTTTCATTAAAATGTGGATTTCAGACTTATATACTATATATGGTAAGTAAGCGGTATGTTTCGAATCCCTTATTTTTTCACATTTGATTATTTTAATTATGTATGCAGGTTTATATCTATTTTTCAACCATTGTTGTGTACTAATACATATAATGTTGAAATTAAATTTAGCTTGTATACTTATAAATTATTTAAATTATGAAAATAAAAGATATTTATTTTTGAAGAAATGCCCCTTGTTGGTACTCATGAAAAAGAACAAGGAGGGGAATCAAAAAATGCTTATTTTTGGTGGGACGTTGTTGTTGGTGTACTAGGTGGAATTAATTTGTTTAAATCGGTAGCCGATCCATATTACTTGCACTATCCAACCGACCACTCACTTCTTCTAGGGTCTACTCTGTCTCACCCAGGCGCCCCACAATTTTGATCTTACCACTATATACCCATGAGCAAGCTCATGTTAGTACTGTATATAGTAGCCGAAAATCCACGAGAAAATACTCATAATTGACTTTTACCCCAGCTTCGTTATCTGTCTTATGCATACCTCCGTGATCTTGTTTCTTGTGGCTGACCTATTATTAGCTACCCTTATTTCTTGTGATTAAATTAGGATTTAAATTTGATTATCGAATTAATTATAACTTACATTTTATAATAGATATTACTTAATACATGATGACTTTTTAAATTCTATATTTTATTAATCTTCTATCTAATCCTAACTAATAAAATTCTTAGATTTTATTCATCTTAGTGATTAAAATTTAGGTTACTTTTGTCCGAATTATTCCGTAAATCAGGTTACATCAAAGATCTTGAAAATTTGTTTTAATTTATCAATGGTCGTAATTTACATAACAGGCGATAATACAACCATTTACTTAAATTATATAATTCGCTGTTAAATCAGCTGTTAAAATAAAATATAAAATTTTTAATTTTCCTTAACTTAATTTTTAGCGCTTTACGAGCACTTTCTCAGTAATTATACCCTTCACTACTAGTATCACAAACATTCACTCTTTATTTGAAAATGAATGATCTGCCTCTACCTATATAATAATTATATTTAATTAAATAATATTGTTTTTAATTTAATTCTGCCCTATATTTATAATGAAAATCGTTTGACGTCGTAACTCTCATTCACGCCACCTCTATCTTATTGACAGTGGTGTTGTGCTAATTTTTTTTTACCGGAACGCGTATATATAATTATATAGACAGGGCCGATCCTGGGTAGGAGGCCGCTCTGTGCGGTCTCATGCCCAAGTTTAACGACGGGGGGTGATTTTCCATGATAATCTTGGCGGCGACTTTTTTTTAGGTCTCATGTCCCAAATTTGACGACGGGGGGAGATTTCCCCCAATTTTTGCCCGTCACCAGGATCGGCCCTGTGTATAGCATAAAAAGGAAAAGAAACGAAAATCATTACGAAACCCATTTTGTGTGTATATATATATATATATATGTTTATTACAATAATAGGAACGTTTAATAAAAATTAGTTAATAAATTATAAAATACGCATATTAGATACTCAAACAATATTTTGTTCCTGTTCGGGTTCGGGTTCAGTTCAAACCCTTGTTTATAATAATACATATAAAAATTCGTCAAAAATTCGAAAAAAATTCAGCAATTCTTTTTAATTTTTTTTTAATACGTCAGCCAATTTTCTTTATCAGAAATCAGTTTTAGTTCCGGAACGTGTTTTTGTCCAAAAAGGAAGTACCGGAACGACGTTCCGCAGCGTTCCGGCTCGACAACACTACTGCTTATTGATAGGTTCTATTCACACAAAACAATTTTGTTCCACCTTGCTTCATTATGAACCCATTATATTAATTAACATTAATTAACATTAATTAATTTAAAATTAGCTTTACTAATCAATCATTAATTACAATACAATAACCAAATCAACATTTTATTTTAAAATAAACATTAATAACACAGAAAAAATTAAATAGAACTAAAAATGCCCTCACCAATTTTTCACCGATTTTTCCAGTTGTTTGGCATCCATTAATTCAGAATTGTTGGAGTTTTCTCGGCTTGGCGGTTATTATTGGAAATTTATTAGTCACTTAAAACAATGATCATCGGCCTATCTTCCTCGTCTATATCGACAGGTAATCTGCGCCGTTGGGGCGTCCTAAATCTGCGTTCACCCACCTGTGGCACGGTGTGGGTTACCTCGTTTTCGAAATAATTTACCCAGTACAGAGGCAGGTCAGAGATTTCCTGCATTTCCGTAGGCATTTGCCGCTGTTTAGTTTTCTCTACTGTTGCCTGATCAAGACCAATGTTTAATTTCAACTCATCATTCGGGTCAGCATGAATTCGGGAAATCGGCGATTCGTATTTAACGAACTTCGAGTGAATCTCGGCCACGCGCGTGGCGGTCTCTTCTAGGACCTTCGATGCGTTGGGGAGGATCACCACTCCCTCAGCCCGACGACGTTCACGGCGTCGTCTGTTTTTGCTGGTCCTCGGTGTCTTGTCTAGATGAGCCGGTTCTTTATCGCGGACGTGATGGGCTGGTACCAAATTTAATTTCAATGCGATGTTTCGGCAAGATAATCGCTTTTTCAACTCTATTTCGGTAAACGACGATACTAATACCGCGCTTTGATCGTATATTATTATTTTCTGTGCGCAATTCTCACTAATCAAATCATCTCGACATCGCGTTAGCCTGTGAATTTGTTGTTGCAGCTCATTGACTTTTTCAGGAGCGAACCAAGTGCCCAATGTACGCTCATGCTTGGAGCGCAGCTGTTGATATTTTGTGAAATACGGTAAGTGTAACATTTCTTCGGATTTTATGGTGGAAGATTGCGGTTTGGTTTCTTGTGACTTGGGGAGCTTCAGAATTTTATAATTCTGCATCTGTTAGCTGTTTCTGGGATAATAATTTTGAAAATAGAAAAAAAACAACAAAGTTAATTTAAAACTGATGTATTTAAGGCTTCGGATGCAATTAATTGTCTGCCATCCAAATGCACACACACATACACACACCACAATCATTCAACCAATCGGGAATGTCTAAAAAAATGCGTGCATTATGTATCATGTTACCATTATGTTTAGGTAGTTTCTGTGTAGTGCATGCACTTGTAATTCGACCTCAATGCTATCTAAAAACCAAATCGGCGTGTTTATTTCATGCCACTTAAGCCATTCTAGCATTGTAAAAAATCTTCTGAGAGATCTAAAAGTACTTAAGGTAACGAATTTATAGATAACGTGCATTGTTAACAAATCTCAAAATATATTGATAATCATGCGCTTATAAATTGTTTGGTTATATAGAAATACCGAGTGCTTACTTGGGGTTTTTATTTTTTCCTAGTGATTTTGTCAGTTGCATCATTGTTAAGGCTATTCAATACATGATATCTCGTATGCCATAGTAACAGTATTCCGTCGCAAAAATGAAGTTTCAATTATGAATTTCCAATGACATATCACATGTGCGATCCTCCGATCACTTCAATTATTGGGTCATGTACATATTACACGATAGAAAAATAAAATTTAAAGAAAAACTTGCACAATATTTTATATCGATACTTATCCGTAGTCATATCCGTGCTGAACGTAACTAACTGACAGGTTTTTTAAAATCGAATTCCTACTTAAACATTAATTCAGATGTGGAGCCCCTAAGCTCACAGCGATATTTTTATCATTTTACCCAAGTTACCGCTCCGTCCACTTTTCATGAACGCTGCGGTGAAGTCCAGCGAAGTCCCACTTTCGAGATCAGTGCAAACGGGCCCTGGGTAGAAAACGTTAAATTGACACATCAACGTCCCTCGAACTCAACTGAGGGAATTGAATACCAATTCAACATTTTCTAACAATTTAATAAAGATATATAATTATTTAAGGGGAACCTGTCATGATACTAAAAAGTATCGCTGCCATCCATGATAAATAAAACTTCAATAAAGAAAGAGCATATAAAATATACTAAATAAAAATAAAATCACATCGACACTTACGATTAAAAATTTTCTCGGAGTTTTAAAAACTGTTAAAAATTTGCATAAAGTGTTAAAAAGTGTTAAAAATTATGAAAATGGCTGTTGTTTTTATACTAATTTCATACTTGGGCACGACCAATCAGAGAATTTTAAACCTATTTCGGCCATTTTTCGGGTTTTTTAATTGCTTTTATTTATTTTAATATTTTTATCTTTTTCTACTTATTTTTCTTTATTTTTTAAAATTATTTTCTCTAAATTTACATTTTTATTTTTTGGATATTCTCGCTGAATATTACTCGTTTTGATCTTTAAATCTTTTATTTTGGTCGACACTTCCGCTAATGTATTTTCTAAACCTTAGGTTTATGTTTTACATTATGTTTCTATATGCAGCTGTAAGCGTTTTTAGGAAATTTATTAATATTTGTTTTAATTAATTGTGTTATTTTTTAATTTGTTTTAATTAATGTTTTATTTGATTTCTGCTTGCGGTGCGTGTGTATATTTTCATCAGTCATTTTTATAATTCGGAAAATTTTTATTAAAATTTATTTTTTGTTTAAATTGTGGCTTCTCATTTCTGCTCAAGGGTATTTTTATTTAGTGTCACTTTAACAAATTAACTGCTTTTAATTATGAATATTATATTTGAAACGTTCTGTGGTTAACATAATGACAACTCTAGTTTTGCTTAACGCTGGTTTTTTTAAGATATCGGTAGGATTTGATTCGCGCGTTCTCTGTGAATATTCTCACGGACAATTTCAAAATGTCGTAAAAATTAAACAAATCGGTCAATAAAATGAATTCACTTTTGAAAATAAGTATAATAACGGAAATCTTTCTTGGTTATTTTTTGTCAGATTACATGTTAAGATGTTTCACAAAATTTCTTCGATGCTTCACTTTTACATACTAATGTGTATTTCTCTGTTCACCATTACCAACCAATTTTTTTGAGTTTAACTCTGTTTTCGTTCCGTGGATTCGCATCAAATATTTGGTTTCGAGAGCTTAATTAATATTCTGATTTAAATGAATATATTCCTGATATCCTTGGAAAAATATTTTATTAATTATTAACTATTCTGTAAAACCCCAAAAGCCAAATAATATCACTTTTCATGCGTAAACAATTTCCAGATAAATCGCTACATTTTGAGGTCTCACAATTTGATGAATTTGTTTGCGAATGAAATTTTACAATTAAATCGGGCACTTTCTATCGATTTTAATTGCAAAAACTGGAAGAGAATTCGATAATCTTGAAACGAGTTTATCCAAGTTGCAAAATAAATGTTCTTTAACATTCAAATTGGCTAAAAGAAATAATATATATTTTAACTATATATTTTAAAATCTAATGCCAAAGGCGATTCTTTCAAGAGAACTATTGCTGTATGGAACGGAAAAACAACTATTAATGACAGGCCAGACATTTGTCAATTAAACTTCCTGTGTTTAAATATTGCTTCTCAGACCGATCCATTTTTAACATGAAATTTCTATTTGCTATTCTACCCAAAAATCTTTCAAAATTGGTCCAACCTTACAGAACAGAAACAGTTAGCTGTTTCTCCTCCCGAAATCTGCTGTATTTTCCAACGCTCCAACTACAAAATGAAAACATTCCCCCCCAACAGAATTAACAGTTGATTCTGATGTTTTGACGAGAATTGAAACGCATAATTCTAAAGATAGAATTAAATAAAAAATTAATTATTCTTTGATGTTTCATAGAATTAACACGTTTCTCTATTCTAGAATTACTCGCTTTTTGATGTTGCTTATTTGCTTCATTGATGGCAATTTCTCGATCAGAAATCTGTCGAAAGAAAGCCAAAGAATCGAAATTAGCATTTTTATAACTGGGAAAAAATTAATGGAAAATTCATCGAAGGATTAATTTTTCTTGCTAAACATCAATTAACTCTCTTTTTTTGATTTCCTTTAACTTATAAAATCATTTACTTACAAAAAAAACGTAATTCAATCACAGAATTACTAATTAGGAGTAAATGCCAAATATTCTGTTAATTTATATTTGAGGATTTTTAAATATGAAATGTGAGCAATTGCAAAAGGTTTCTAATTTCTATATACGCTGAGTAATGAAGCCTTGCTTTCGGTATATCCTGAGTTGGCACTGGTCTAGAAGGCCCAGAGTTGAAGGAGTATCATCAGTCAATGTGCCTAGAGATGCTTTAAACCTTTGATCTGGAAATAATTACAATTGAAAAATTTAATGGTTTTAGAGATAACAAGTGTGATTTTGCATAATTTTGATGAGCTGAATTCGAAAATAGCATCAGATTTTTTGCACCAGGTCCAGTTTTCTTGCTACGTTTACTCTACCTAGTGAATAATATTCCGAAAGACAACAAAATAATACGACAAGGACAGTATTTATCCAAGTATAATTATGTTATTGTTCTAACAATAAATTGGCTACAAAATAAAAATTGTTAAAAACACGGTTAAAATTTACGTCTTTTCTTTTAGTTTTGTACTGGGAATTCGGACATTCACATTTAATTGTAAAACTGTAATCAGCCATCATTTTGGCGTCCCGTCTTCCTTGATATCTTAATTACAATTTCATTATATGAGCAATACTAATGCTATTTTAAAAAGAATATTGTAAATAGTTTGTTCCTACCTTTTTTTTCATTATTTTTATGTCTTGATGGAAACGTTGACCTTGTTTATCACTTACATGACCAAGGGCTTCAGGAAAGGAATCTAAATAGATTTTCGGTTTGGTAAAATTAATTATATTTTTGGATTTTTTGTTTAAATTTCGTTACTTTTATTATTCTTATTATTATATTTCGATCATTATTTCCATTATTATATGATTATTGTTACCATTATTGTTTCTATCATAAATTAATATTATTTTTATTTTAATTTCCTTTATTATATTATTATTATTGTTTCTATCCTATTCCTATTATTATATTATTACTGTCATTATTATATCTACTATTATACCATTAATTGTTATTATTATTCTTGTTATCAGATAAGTGAATAATGAAATAAGCCGTTGCAGAAAAGTAATAATTATATTGAAAAAAGTTTCGATTATTAAAAATATTCCACAAAAAAGAAACTGAAAAAGACTATTTAATCATAGAAACTTTTTCAATATAATTATTACTTTGCAGCAAGGGCTTATTTTATTATTCACTTATCTGATATCTTAATTTATGCTTTTACCAAAGAATCACTGGTTTATATTCTTATTGTTATTATAATATTATTATTATTATTATTGTTTCTATTATTATTTGTATTATTATATTATTATTACTATTATTATTTTGCAATGACATGAGGAATTTTTTTTATTGTTTGACTATGAATCAGATGTTTTATTGATAGTCAAATAATAAAAAAAATTTTCGTGTTATTACAAGATGAAATGAAATCAGAGGTGAAAACTAGAAAAATTTCTTTCATTATTATAAATAATCAAAGAAAGAAGGTAAAGTATTAATAATTGAGAAAAGCCAACTATATGTTCTATATAATATTTCACTATATATTTCGAGTGTTCATCAGTTTTCTTCAAACTAGGAATCACATTAACAAAATCTAAATGAAAATAAGAAAATTTAAACAAATTAACCAATAATTATCATAATCAAATAGTATCACAAAATATAAAATTATTTTAATTTTAAATTAATTATCAAAAAACCATAAAAATTATCATTCCTTTTAAATAAAATTTAAAATAATTTTTTCATAATAAAATCATTTTAATCATTCAAAGAATTACTTCAAATACATAATATACACCATTCACATTCAATTATTTAAATACATTTAAAATACACGTAGACTGAGCATTTTGAACATTAATTATAAGATTTAAAGATTTTATCAACAAACCTCACAAGTTGTTTGTTTCCAATAATTACTCAAATTTTTTGCAATTATCTTCAAATCAAACATACCTATTTTCTTACTCGTACATTTCCTAAAAGTCAATCCATTCAGTCGACAAGGGTCAAGAACTCGAGTGCAGAGACGACGAACAGCCTCTCAATGTATGTGGCATTACACCCATTACATGAAAATTGATAAACGAACTCAGAACAAATACCAACTGCAGTGGGAGACTTATTACAAAATATACTACTAACTTTACAATACGTTGAAACGGACCTAAACTGAGTTTTTATTTACATGTTTGAGGATCTTCTGCCTAAATTCTTTAGAACCCTCGGAATAAAGCAATACCAACATATATTTTGGTTCATTGTGTTTAGATCGATTTTGTTCAACTTCCAAACTTAATAACTTACTAATTTCAGACAAATCAGTACAACAATCATGAGAATTCATCACACACTTTTCCACAGTCTCTTGTCATACGCCCAAGAAAAGATTTAAAATAACCATTTTAAAGTAGCAATGCAACGAAAGAGTCCACACTTTTGCGGAGTTAGCAAATGTGGAAGATAGAGCCAATGCACAAAATACTAATCATTTCACCATATTTCGCTTATATTTAATTTCATAAATGCTCTCAGACTTAGAACACAGACCAATATCAGTCGCTTTTCTGTATATTTTGGTTCGATAGGCTTTTACTTTTCGTTGAATAAGCAAATCCATAACAATAATTTACGACATTTTTTCTTCTTCACATGTAAATTTAATATTTGAAAGTAGACTGTTAATAAAATCCAATAAAGACTATATTCTCACGGTTTTCTAAAACCAAAAATATATCATGATACATGATTTTATTTGTATGAACTAACGACTATGCAAGAATTTTATGAAACAGTGTGACTGCTTGTTTCGCTTCTTCCAATAAAAACCAATCTATCCTTATATAATTTTGATGCTTGGGTCGACTATCCCATAAACAGATAAAGCAAGGGTTTTTTTTAAATCTAGATTTTTGGACAAGTAACAAATTCACCATCTAGAGATTTACACAAATCACCGAATGATGTCGGTAATAAATTATGCAACTAATCACAAATTGATGACTGTCAGATGTATCACTTGTAATCAATTGACTCTTTCGACACTGCTCAAAATTTCAGTAATATTGATGCAGTAAATTGAATTTTCTGCAGTTCAGATATCAATACATTTTTCAACATGTTAAGCATTTATAAAACTTTGAATAAAAAATATTTAATTTATAAAAATACCGATTTTAATTAATTCAATTTTTCAAAAAAATTCAATTTGGATTTTATAATTCCTTAAAGAAATTTCGTTTGATTGGTTGGGAATAAAAACATTAAGCAAACAAATCATATTCTGCCAGAAAATGATATAATTATTTATCCCAGAAAATGACTTGGACATTTATAGGAAATGAATTATTTATTTAGTAATCGATACGAGAAAAATTAAAATATTAATGAATTTTCTAATTTTTGCAATCAATAGTTCACGTAGTAAATGCTTCCAAGGCTACAAGAGCAGTTCTAATATGGGGTTGGTCAAATCTCCATTTATCTAGGGCAATATGAGATACAGTAAAACCTCGATATAACAGACTAATTGAGGGAGAGGTGTCAGTTAAAGCCAAAAGTTATTTAAAAATAGGTTTTAAATAAATCAAAAATTTTTTCTCTCAAAATATGTACACTGTATTTTGTTTTTATAATGTCCGAAACAGTTTCTTTTTTATGCCATATTGTTCACATATCCAAGACACAGACATTCTAGACTCTTACTTTTGTATAATTTCTAATTTTTGATTGATCGTTACATTGATTCCTATCAGTTTGTCCATATTGAAAAGGTAGAATTGCGAAAATTTAAATTTATTTAACTTCGAATAAACAAATTAAACTGATGTAGAGTTTGTCCATATTGAAAGAGTATGATTGCGAAAATTTAAATTTATTTAACTTCGAATAAACAAATTAAACTGCTGCAGAGTTGCTTGAATCGCCGACCAGCGAGAGGAAAACCAGTGTGCTGGTCGAAACCTACGCGTTATTATATCAATGAATCCCCTAATATACTATCGCTCGAGCTAGATGCAGTATACGAGCAGGGCGGTGTTATGTCTCAAATTCTAGTGCTAGACGTATGACGTGATTATAATAGCCGTTAAAAATTGTTTAAAAGCTGCGACAATTGAATTTAAGCATGTATAATATTAACAGGAAGTTTTTAATTTTTTTTACATTTGACTGGATTTTTGTCTGTTGTATTCAAAGTTCGTTAATAGAGGTCCGTTTTATCCAGGTTTTACTGTACTACCATATCTATTTTTAATGCAGTGAAAAACACTAAAATTATGTCAATAAGTTTTATTTCGGATAATAGAAACCATTTTTTAATATTTTTTAAATATTGTAATTAGACAAATTGTAAAAAAATGGTTAAAATCTATCTAAAAAAATAATATCGAACTTATAAATATTCTTTGATAATTGTATTAATTATTATAAAAATAATTTACTATAATAATAATAATAATAATTATTATTATTATTGTCTCATGGAATCTTTGATTATAAATAACTCTTTTTAAAAGTTAAATTTTATAAATTATAGTTCTCATCTAATAAAATTTCAAACTTGCAATGAAGACTTATTCTTCAAATATCAATTAAATAATAATTATAATAACAAAAATAATAGTCATATAATTAATTGACAATAATGCCTTTGGTAACAAAATATTCCAAAAGCGATTCGACAAGGGTAATATTTAATTTTGTCAGGAAATTAAAATTTTGAGACAGATTCTAAGAAAAGAATTAATAATGATCCATTAAACATATTATCCAATTTCAATACCTCATTGTCCCATATATAAGTGAACAGATGGACTGGGTGGGTCACCTCATTCGGCTGCGATATATTCATACATCAATTTCACTCGTCTAATAAATCATTGAGGAAGAAAAGGAGCATTTCTGTCAATTTTGTCCTCGGGTTATCATGACGTCAGTCTTGAACTTTTCACTTTATTTTCCAACTCATCATTTGATTAAGAACTTGCTTTTATTGATTTAAACAAAAATTATTTTTCCAAGACTGAAAAAATTGATGTTACAAATAAAATTAAGAATAAAATGAAACGACTAAACGGTTTAAAGGGATTTTGGAAAGATATTTAAGGCAACTTCAAAAATTTATCTTTTCGAATTTTTCACCTCAATTAATTTCAAGAACCAAGAATTAGGCAAGAATTTATTTTACTCACTTCTTATATGGTAGTCAAGTACACTACATAATATAGACAAAGAAAAAGGTAAACATATATTTTTCTACTTTCGCAAAAGTATATGTTATCATGACTGCATTCAATTAATGCGAATTCTATAAATAACGTCTTTGATTATCATGTATACATTTTCCAATCAAATGTATGCACAGTTATAAATCTGTATAAATATATCTGAATAAATACTGTATTCTTGCTTATATTTTCATTAAGATGAGTCAATTAAACTTTGTTACTAATTTACTCAATGGATTAATGACAACTGAAAACGATGATGACATTATAGATAGTTTAAAAACCCTTCTATCTTGCGTTGATAAGATATCTCAAGACAATTCTGTTGATATTTCGTATATTCTGAATCAAATAAATCCAATGAATATCACTTAAAAGTGATAATTAGTTTTCTGTTTAAATCAAGCATAAAATTGACTCGTATTAAACAACTTGCATTCAATGAATATTTTTGTAATGGTCTATCGAGGAGATTCAACATTTTAATATTTGAATGAAAAACTTATCACCAGATTCAAACTTGGTTGCAGCTGGAAAGTTTACCGGTTTATCGAAATTTTAAAATCACAAAAGTTGGTGAAATAAGTAGATATATAAAAACTCCGAAAGCCATAGTTGCGAAGAAAGCTAAATTAAATGTGCTCTGATGACAAATTTTTTTTGTATAGAATCCTTGTTATTAAGAAATATTATACTGAAAAAGATCGTGAACGTGTTACCAAATATATATCAACTTTTTGAAGACGCCGGTTTATTCAGAAAAAGATTTCTTAATTCAATTGTGCAGCATCCATTATATTTATTATTGCTAAAAGATGACAACAAATTTCATTTTACAGAATTTCACACATTGAAAAATGAATGAATACTCATAACTGTCAAAATTGAGCAGTACGTGGTGGGAAAATTGTTTAAATGGCTTTATAAAACCGATGCCTTCCTGAAACACCGAGAATAATGCGAATAAACCAGATCGGAAGGACTATATTTACTTTACCAGTACAATGAAAGTTATTTAAATTTTGGATGTAGGTATATTGGCAAATCAAAAAATACTCGCAAAAAGTTCTTTAGCTCCAGCTAAATTTTACAGGCACTTTGAAAAGACACACTCTGAACACAAAGGAAAAGATATGCAACTTCTTAAAAGACAACGTCTATCATAGAAAAGTCTAAATTTCAAATGATTACAATGGCTAAAACTCAAAATGAAAATGCAACAGAAGCATCTTATCGCGTGAGTTATCGTATTGCACTTAATGGTGGAGCTCATACAATCGAAGAGACGCTCATTAAGCCATGTGCGAAAGACATGGTGTCATGTACTCTTAATGAGCAGGCTACTAAAAAAATTGATGCAATACAATTATTATATAATACTGTTTCACGAAGCATTAAAGAAAGAGTTAATTCGTTGACTTGGACTTTGTAATGAATATGCATTGCAAATGGATGAATCTACAGACGTCACATGACTAGTTGTGTTATTGGTATTTATTCGTTATACATATGATAAAAGCATTGAAAAAGATTTACTCACGTGTACATATCTACATGAAAAAACTACAGAAGAAGATATATTCAAAAGTCTGACTGAAGAGCTCCCCAATGTCTCAAAACAAGCTGTGGTTTGTTTACGTCCATTTTTCACGACATATTTCTGTTATGTGGGATTTTCTAAATGTTTTGCAACAAAATCAAAATACAGAAATAGAATCCACTCTACGGCAGATATGAGAATACAACTGACCAATATTGAACCTGGTATAAAAACAATTTGTCATTTAAGAACTCAAAATCATCAAAATCATTAGGAGTTTTATTTATTTATATTTTCATGTTTATTAAATAAATTATATTTCTTTAATAACAGTTTTTATTTTTATTTATACAAAATATGAATTACCCAACCTAAAAAAAAGTTAAGTGTTCCGCCAAATTTTTCGGATTTGCCAAGTGTTCCGTCACTGAAAAAGTTTGGTAAACCCTGAAACTTGTAGTCCACAGAGGTATGATTGTATCTACCATGATTTCAAGTGAAAGGAGGTTAGAGATAAAGATTCGTATTATTTTCTTGCCTTAAAACAAACTCAATAAACTTATTTGATGTCCACTGTATCAGGATAAGTGTATAACAGTGTTAACTTGACACTGTTTTTACACTTACCTGGCATGAAGAGAAATCTTAGCACCGCCAGGCATAGTACTGATGAGAGCCATTAGCTCGAAACTAGTATACTACCTTAGACATTACTATGTAACACTGAAACTCAAAAAATTCATTTAATAAAATTCTTTGAAAAAACTTTTTGAAAAATTTCTTTGAAAATTTAATCGTTATCAACATGTATAAAAAAGTCATTGTAAAAATTATACTAAAAAATTTTTTAATTAAAAAAATGCATAAAAATTTCTATGTAAAATTATGTCAAAAATTTTATCATTTAAAAATATATTATAAAAATTGGTCGATAAAACTATACTAAAAATTTTATTTAAAAAATCTATCATATAATTTAGTCGACTCTAAGTTACTTTAAAAATTCTTACCTTATGTAACTTACCTTGTGACCCTTTATTTACTTTTAAAAAATTCTTACCTTATGTAATTTGCCTACTATAACTGCTTTAAAAATTACCCTTATGTAACTTAACTGTTGACCCTCTATTTAATTTTAAAAAATTCTTACATAACTTAACATACTTTACTCTAGGCACCTTAATTTACTTAAATTTATTCTAACGTACTTAAATTTACTTTTATGCACATTAATTTACTTTATGAACCTTAATTTACTTAAATGTACTCTAATGTACCCTAATGTACTTTAATTTACTTTAGACCTTTTAATTTACTTTAATTTACCTTAATGTACTCTAATTTACCCTAATGTACTTTAATTTTCTTTAGACACTTTCATTTACCTTAATTTGCATTAATTTACTTTAGGTATTTTAACTTATTTTTATCTAAAGCCTAAATTTGCCTATAAAATTGTGTGACCAACTATTACAAGTGTCCTTTTAACAAGCCTATAAAATACCCCTGATAATTTTTTATCGGTAGGCGATTCAAGCCATTTTCATTTTATACCTATATTTACCTATAGAAAACATTGAGACCAAATATTGCATTGTTTTTTATTAAGAGTTAAAAATATCCCTGACTATAGTGTGACCATCGTAGGCGATTTGAGTCAATTTTTATTTTATGTCTTTTTATCAAGAAAAATCACTTATGCTTTTTAATCAAAGAAATATTTTTTAGGCTTTTTGATCGATAAAATATTTCTATGCTTTTTATTGATAGGTGATTCAAGCCAATTCTTATCTTAGGCTTTTTATCGATAATCAAAAAATACCCCCGGACTAAAGTGTGATTGAAAAAAATATTTTGTGGATGAAAAATACCTTCTGTGACCATTGTAGACGATTTGAGCAAATTTTAATTTTAAGCTTTTTATCGAAAGTCAAAAATAACCCCTAACTGTAATGTGATTGAAAAAATTTATTCAAAAAACGTGCAAAAAATTTTGAATCTCAAAAAAAAATGTGCGCACACAAAAATTAATTATCTTGATTACATAGCTATGCAATCAAGATAATCAGAAATTAATTAACTAAGTACGTAATTTAATCTGTCGCCGGCGGGGGGGGGTAAGGGCTACTGGGACTTTTGTGTGTGGGGCAGTGTACCCCTTACTAACTACTCTTGATCTATCTTAACATATTGAATCCGGATCAATTGTAGAATCTTGACAGCGCCAAATTAGGAAATATTAAAAAAAATCAAAACTAATATTTATAATGTAAACAATCGAAAAACGCATCAAATAAATTGTTTTTGATTTTTCTACGCAAAATGAATTCAAATAAGAAGTTATCAATATTTTTCTCAGTTCGATTACGTGGAGGAATTTTCATTTTTAAAGCATTGTTTCTTCCTTCGACGGCGTTTGTACAAACACCTGAAATATTATCCTTAAAAGTTTCTGAATGATTAACTTGCAAATGCCTATAATATAAATCACCTAATCTAGAATAACTCCGCCACATGTCCGTATTTATTATTGAACCCATCCTTACATATTTGTGTATAATTGGAATTATGACCTCTGCCGATTGATTAACAAATTGAACTGCGAACATTTTTCGTTCAACTGTGCGTTCAACGCCAAATAAAACCAACACACTATCAACTCAATGACCTTGGTTGTATTTTCTCTTTCTCAGTTTAGTTTCTTCAATTTCTACGACAACATCTGACCCACCAATTGTAACATGTTCTTCTTCAATAGTGGAAGCCACTAGTTGTCTGAAATGCCCATTAAACACAGATGAAAATCCAGTTAAAGAAAAGGTTTGTAACACAAAACAACAATGCAATCAATAGAGTGCCAATTCTAAAATATCAAGACATTTAAGATTAGAATGATAGAAAAACGTGTGAATCTTCATGCTCAATCTTCTACCTTTAGAAGAATGTGATGTACAGCGAAAAACCAAATAAATGTGATACCTCTTCATTGGTTTTTCACAACCAGGACAATTAACTGATGTATAGAAAACATTTCTTGACAACAAATATTGAACACATGATTATTCTGTCGAAAATAATTGAACAATTGATGAACTGTATGAAAAGGATTCATTAAATGTAATTAAATTGATTTAATATAACATAATCTATACCAATTAAGTATGGGATGTGTCACCTCCAGCACAGCCCTCCCCGCGAGGGTAAAATTTTTTCTAAGCCTAAAAGTACAAGGTCAAATTTTAAACAAAGACCATGACTGTTCAAGGTCATTGGATGAGTCATAATTTAGTATTTTTAGTATAAATAATCGATTTTAATCAGTGTAAACGAATGATTTTGAGGTATAAACAACCAATTATTATTTAAATTATTATTAAAATATTATCATAAGTAAATTTACTTTTTTAGGTATATTTAACTTACTATTTTTTTAGTGAATTATTGCAATACATATAAATTTTGCGTAGCCATCAATCACGAAGATGTTCACTACTGTGAACTTGTTACACCATCATATTTCAAGATAAATGATGTTGGTTTCCCTAGTTATGTGTGTCCAGAATTTTTCACCATAATATCTAGTAGATGTTCAATGTTTTTAAAGCATCACCTCAGACAATTCGGAAAATCGAAAAGTAGTATAGTTTCCAAAAGTAAGTGTATGTAACTATTAACCCTTTTTAGTATTGGCAAAGAGGACAATTATAAACCATCTAGAAAACTAATAACCGAGAATTTCCCCGCAATGAATTTAATTTCGAAAAACCCTATTAAAAGGAGTAATAAAAAAGTTAAAATTGTAAAAAATCATAGGAGTTTCCCATGTTTTAATGTATTGTTAAAGGCATCGAGTATGAAAAGAACGTCTATTTTACAATCATTTCAAAATTTTGTTGTCGATGATTTACTCAACTTTCTACTAAAAGTAGTCAGAGGTAAAATTAAAATCAGTAAATCTAAGAAACTATAGTTGAATAAATATCGAAAACCTTTGTTATCGCTAGTAAATAATAAAAGTCGTAAGCAAATGAGAAAAATCATATATAAACAACAATGCGGTTTTATCGGCGCTATATTACCATTAGCAATATCATTATTAGGTGGATTACAATAAACGATGGGGCAATCATTACCTAATGTCAAATTAAAATTTAAATCATCTTGTTGTGATGGAGAAGATTTGGACGAACCTAGAAGACGAAGCAGGTTTCGGTGGAGTGGCAAAGTTAAAGAACAGAG
Organism: Schmidtea mediterranea; assembly: GCA_022537955.1. Lineage (NCBI taxonomy): Eukaryota > Metazoa > Platyhelminthes > Tricladida > Dugesiidae > Schmidtea > Schmidtea mediterranea. The sequence goes on along the minus strand of CM039679.1, from coordinate 139,362,861 downwards.
TCCCAAATTCGAAACAGGAAACACAAAAGTGGTTGTCAGATCAGCTTGCGTACAATTTAAACAAACCGAAGCGGAAAAGATTTCCAACAAGAGCTTTAAGACATTCGGTATTAATGATTTATGGCAAATGGACTTGATGGAGATGATACCGTATTCGAAGATTAACAAGGGTTATAAATATATTTTAATGAATTTAATTGCGAAATAAATATCGTTGCCGGCGACATGGATTCATTTTTCCTTGAGGTTTAGCACTGTAGGCTAGACACTCTTTTGCCCCCCAATGATAAGAGACAACCTTTTAGATACATTAAATTACGACCTGGCACATCCCTTATACTCAAGAAAACTTGACTCTGTAATAGGAAAATTTAAAGATGAGAGTAAGGGTCTTGCGTATGAGGAATGGGTTTTCTTAAGACCCAAGTGCTATAGTCTTTTAGGTACAAAAGATACAATGAGGGCTAAGGGGGTGAAGTTGTTGGGACAGAGATTGAGCACCAGTCATATTTAGATTGTTTTAATAATGACACAATATTTACGGTGCCTCAAACTATGATAGGACGCGGAACTACCAATTGTTTACATTTAAGAACAATAAAATTGTGCTTACCAATAAAGACGATAAGCGTAATTGAGTAGGTAGACATTCCAGTCTTGCATTTGGTCATTATTTAGGAATCACACCCAAGTTATGACAGCTCCTACAGTTGTTTCAGTCGAGACATTAACTATTTAATTTTGTCAGAGTGATTTATTTATGTGAATATGTCTTTATCAATTTATTTTATGGTTGTGATTTTTTATTAATGTGATTTTTGTTATTAAAATATAACATATAAAACTTTATTCGATTTTATTATTACACTGTATAAAATTTTTCTATTGAAATAATTTTATAACTTTTATATACTTTGTTGAAAATTTATATATATAATAATAAAAATTATAATAATAAAAACTTGTAAAAATATTAATAATAATAATAGTAATAACAATAATAATAATAATAATATTAATAATAATAATAGAAATAACCATAACAATAATAGTAATACTAATAATAATAGAATAAAATTAAAAAACATTAAAACATTACTTATAAAAATAAGTAGTAAATTTAAATGAAAAAGGTTTAAAAATACTATGACGTTAAAAAAAATTGAAAGACCTTGAAAATTTGAATGACCTTGACTTAATTTTAAATGACCTTGAAAAACATGATGAGTCATCCAATGACTTTGACCTACTTTTAAATGACCTTGAAAAAATATGATGACTCATCCAATGACCTTGATATAATTTTAAATGACCTTTAAAAAATATGATGACTCATCGAATGACATTGATCTATTTTTAAATGACCTTGAAAAAATATGACAACTCATCGAATGACCTTGACCAACTTTTAAATGACCTTGAGAATATGATGAGTCATCGGATGACCTTGACTTACTTTTAAATGACCTTGAAAAAATATGGTGACTCATCCAATGACCTTGATCTAATTTTAAATGACCTTAAAAAGTTTTGGATGAGTCATGGTCTTTGTTTAAATTACCTTGAGAAAGTTTGAATGAACTTGAAAGTTATTATGACTCATCGATCGACCTTGGAAAAATATTATTACTCATCCAATGACCTTGAATTTTTAAAATGACCTTGAAAATATGATGATTCATACAATAACCTTGAATGAGTCATTGTCTTTCTTAGAAAACTTTTTGGAATTTTAAAATTTGTACTTTTAAACTTAAAAATATTTTTTACCCCGGTGAAGGGGGTATGTGGTCCACCGGTGACATGGTTTAGCGGTGACATATCCATTTACTTGTGTCAAATTCAAAGTTGCATCGCTTATAAATTAGTAGCATGTCCAAATTGCAATAGTAATATTATAATTGTTATTTTTATCTAAATCTCCATATTTGTAAGTTAACAATTTATTGTTGGGTCGTGTTGAAATGTATGCAATGTATACAGCGGACTTACCCGTCTAATTTTGCAACCTCGACCCAGGAAAATTTATGGACCACATTAGTTTTTTTTCCATTCGATTAATTTTTTTTAAATGACTTATATTTTTCTTTATTCCTTATAGTAATTGGATTACAAAATATTTCAAATGAAAGAGTTCAATATGTTATTTGTTTAAATAATGAGCCTATTTTCTGTTTTCCTTTTCATAATCCCGGTAGACCACCTTAAAATAATTTATTGAATTACAACAGTTCACTGGGTAATGATATTTCAATTATTTTTTATGAGGCTTTTCGCTACATTGATAAATGAAAAATAATAAAATTATTGTTGAATGTCAAACCTTCGTAATGGTAAACAACAGAAAAATTGTATAGAAATTCGACATTCAAAAAAACTTATTTACTTTGTTTTAGTTTGATTATTATACACTTCCTACATCCGGTTTCCAATGAGCTCAACAACAGCTCGTTGACAATGGGGAAAACCCCTATAATTCTTGATTGATTATATCTGGTTCGTCAGGAGATTTATCTGAGAGTAAATAATGCATTTCTTTCCTTTATTAAATATATCCTGTCTCAGGAATGCCATTTTCAGTGGATAATTCATCACTGACAGCCGGTGATCAATCAGTATTCAAGTTTTAGAATGAAAATTCTGTTCACAGAAATAGTATTTATTATTATTATTATTATTATTTTTATTATTATTATTATTATTATTATTATTATTATTATTATTATACTTATTATTATTATTATTATTATTATTATTATTATCATTATTATTATTATTATTATTATTATTATTATTATTATTATTATTATTATTATTATTATTATTATTATTATTATTATTATTATTAAATAAGCCTAAGTATCACATTATTTATTGAAATAAACTAAAGAATTAATTAATTTTCCGTAATTGAATAAATTTAAGTAAATATTTAAAGGTTTAGTAATAATCACAAAATAAAAAAATTTAAACAGAAAATTATTTGTGAAAATAATTAATTTATATAAATATTTGAGAAAATCATTAGCTATATTAAATAAATTTATCATATGATTAAAAGTTTAATTTTTTGATCTTTGTCATTATTTTCTACGTTTTAAAAGTCTAACAAAAGTATTCAAAAGCTGATGTTTTATTGATATTCACAAATTTTATGCACAGCTTTTTTTCAAGTGATATCCCTTGAAAAAGGTTGTGCTGAAAATTTGTGAATATCAATAAAACATTGATTCATAGTCAAAAAATAAAAAAATTTATTATGTCATTGCAAAATAAAAAAGCAATCAGAGGTGAAAATAGAAAAAAAGTTCTTTCAATATATATATGGATACTAACCGTATTATAAGGACTTTTTTTGTTTTTCACATTGATTTCTTTATAAGTGACATAATATTTTCTAAAAAATTTGACTATGAATACCTTAAATAAATCTGATTCATAGTCAAATTTTGCAGAAAATAATACTAACCGTACTCTATTATAGAGTACACTACTTTTTTAAAGTGTCTCCTCTTTTAGGAGTGTTGAACTTGGAGGAATCAGGCCAACTCCTATAAGACCCAAAAGGCTAATTTCATATTAAAAATAAAAAAATGCATAATTAAAAAATTGTAATCTTCGAACTTTTTATTATTTTTATTTTGAAAAACTTAAAAAATCAATTTGATAATTGTAACATGCAAAAAATGCGAATTTGGAAGGTTACCAAAAGTTCAACTCTATTGATATTTTAAATTTTATATTTTTATTTTTTATTTGATTCTGAAATATATATGAAAATAATATTTTTTTATATAATAAAAACAATGTCTTAAAAATGGCAAATACCCCAAATCAATTTAATTAATTTTTTAGTTGCACTATACAAATTACATTATTCAAGATGTTGAAGTGTTGCAAGGGTAGATTTAAAAGAAAAAGAAAAAACGAGATGAATTTTTTGAAAAAAAACAAGAAATAGATCTTGATTCTATTAGAATGAGAAAACAAATTATTTTTAGTAGGTAGTAGTGAGCTCACGACGACTCATCATTTTCTACCCCAATGTGTGTATGCAGTGGACATTAAAAAAGATCCTAAAATTTTGTGTCCCAGTGTGTGTGTGCACGGGACATTTAATAGAAACCTAGAAATTTTTTAAAAATACATGTATTTTTCTACAAATTTTATCAAATTTTTTTTCTAAGTCCGAACCCCGTCCCCTACTAAAAAGTTTTATGAAATTTTAAAACAAGAAAATTATTATTATTAATATTATTATTATTATGACTGATAATTATTAATATTATTTTTATAACTATTATTGTTACTATTATTATTATTATTATTATTATTATAATTATTATTATTATTACTATTATTTTTATAACTATTATTATTATTATTATTACTATTATTTATAGTATTATTATTACTACTACTATTATTATGACTCATACGTTTTTCAAAAATTTTTCTAAATCCGAAAATTTATTTTACAGTAGTAGTCGCTTGGATATTGTTATTTATTTTCATAAACATCTTCTTTAAAACCTCAAAATCTTCAGTTGACAAGATAGCCATGAGATGAAGATAACGAGTTTTTCATAACTTGACTGGATTCGATAACCTAATTTCCATCGGATCTTCTAGGAAATACATTTTTTTATCATGGAAAAGTTGCTCTCGTTGAAGATTTAGTGGTTTTCAACATTTTTTGTGTCACTTTGTGCAATTATCAATTTTTGGCAGGTCTTGGTGAACGTCCTGTATAAATTCTTGAAGCACCAACTCCAGATCGATTTCTGTTGCCAGCTATATTCTAAACGGGATGATTTCCGGCGCGCAACAAATTATTTCTCTCAGGACCTTTGGAAATAGTTCATCCATTTTTCCAATGAGTATTGACATCTACTTTTCTAAAATATGAATTAAAATTGAAAAAATAAAATAATAATTTACCGTTGCTAGAAAGTTGAGACATTTTGTTGAAATGAAATTGTAAATGAATATAAAATAATTATATACAAATTTCAACCAATCGCATGATATCCTTTACCAGTTTATCAGCGAATTAGAAGTAATTAAAATTTTTCAGTCCTAACACAACAACTTTTCCACTCAAAAATACATTGACACATAGTGGGTTATATTGTAACAGTCTCAGCGCAAGGAATAATTCTGGTTCAAACATACAATCGGTTTGTTGAGACAATTTGTGTATATTAATACATATTCCTAGATCTATAGTAACTGTTATTGATTGTAATTCAATATCGGTGATTTTATACTGCAACTCATTCATAATTAGCGGTTTCTTACATCCCATTATTCGACATTTTCCTAATTTAAAAAATATAATTGTATGTTTTCCACATTTGTCAACAATTTGCCGAGGCTTTCCACTCGGAAAACTCATAGTGCTCACACCAGTCTTCCGATAATTTATATTAAAAAACATGAATAGTAAATAATATTAATTAATCAGTATATATATATATATGATTTTATCAAGAGTTCATTTAAATAATTAATATAAACAATACCTAAACCTAACTTATTTGAGAATGGAACTAAGAAATGATGCAGTATATCAAATTGTTGGTCCAAGTGGCAGTGGAAAAAATTTATTTGTTTGTAAATTATTAAAATGGAATTTATTCAAATCTAAATTCAATAATATTTATTGGCACCGGGGCGCAGATGAAGAGCATGGATTAACTCAAGATAACTTCTGTCAGCAGAAAAACATGAAAATAGTTAAGGGATTCGATAAAAATTGGTCAAGTCGATTACAAAAAGGTGATGTTATTATCATTGATGATTTATATAAGGAAGCAAATAAAGAAAAGGATTTCAATAATTTATTCACAAAACCCGAGAGATGCTACTGTTATTGATTTTCTTTCGAGACAGGCATATCCAAATAATAGAAATTTTCTAATCAGTTCATTTCAAGATGCTACCAAAAACCCCCATGGTTATATTTTTCTCGATTTCACTCAACAATGCCCTGATGAATTACGGGTTAAAACAGATATTTTTAACAAAAATGGGGTCATGGTTTATAAACAAGGTTAAAAACAATAAATTATAAAAATGTTTTTAAAAACACGTGTTAAATCATCAAAAATGTCAAAACCTAAATTCAGAAAACTTAAAAGAATTCTAAAAAAGAAAATTCCAATTCCTCCTAAAACAAGTTACACTTCATCGCAAAAACTTGTAACAGCAAATTTTCCAATGTCAAATCTCATTTCACAAAATTTAAAACCAAAACCTGTTTAAAACAGGTTGTTAAAACATTCATAAATTATAGAAGTTTTCCGTTTTTCACTGCTTTGTTAAAGGCAAGTTAATAAAACATGGATTAATGTTTTACCGAAAATCATACACAGTTATAATCATTCGTCGCATAAAAGTTTAACGGGATTAAGACCTGTTGATATTTCCTCAGAAAATAGCGTTGATTTATGGCTGTTTAGAAAAATTGAAAAAGTTAAAAACCAAAGTAAAGTATCGGTAACTATGTTCGAATATCTAAAATATTTGCTTCACCCTTCATTAAAAATTCGATACAAATTGGAGTGATGAAGCTTTTGTCATTTCAAAAATTAATACAAAACAGAATCCTGTAATGTATGTTATTAAAGGCTATGATAATAATGAATTACAGGGTAAATTTTATGAGCAGGAATTACAAGTTATTCCACCACCCACTGTATTTCAAATTGAAAAAATATTGAAAACGAATTCATCGGGTAACTTGAAATCGTCGGGCAAATAGAAATAATCGGGTAAATCATCAAGAAAATTATTATTCAATTCAATATTATCTAAAACATTCAAATGCTCATATGTGAAGCTCTTATTCTCCTCAACCCAAACTCTTTTGTCATCGTTGTTTGTAAGGGCTACCTTCTCTGTTCTAAATGTGAATAACTGATGATTTCTTGTGCCCAATCGAGATTGATGCACTTTAGGTATTTGCATTCCGTGATAACAATCCACATATGATTGATGTGTGATTGCCGTTCAATTTAACGTTACGCCGTTTGCTTTATTTACTTCTTCATCATCACTACTGAGCAAACTATAACATTTTGACCTGAGGAAGACCCATTCTTGATACGCTCTCCCTTTGTTTTCATCTTTGAACTTCCCAATTACCGAATATAGATTTCTGTTATATAATGGATCTGATGGATTGTAATTGCTTGTATCCAACAGTCCGTCAGCAATCATTGCAGGAAGTAATTGAGATCTTAATTTCACATATTTGCATTCGAGGAAGAATGAGTCTGTGTCCCCGGCTATGATATTTATTTCACAATTGAACTGTTCTCGATATATTGCCAGTTCAACATATTGTAACTCATACATTGTAAAACATACATGTAACTCATTTGTAACACCTTCTCAAATAGACGGCAACTCATACGTTGTTTCCAAAATCTCTTTGCTGGTGGCAAAATCATATGGGAATATACCTTTGTTATTAATAATAGTCCCAGTATTAAACACAGAACAAGTTAAGGGCAATTCGGTCAGCCTTTTAACTCCATTGTCAATGAAATATTGACAAATTGATAAGAGTCAATAAATCGTACAGTAAACTTCCCCAACCATACTATTAAACTTAAAAATTTCTCAGTGGTTGTTGGAATGCAGCTTAGACTCCAATGAGGAAACTGATAAAGGCCATGTTTCAATATATGATGTAAATCATAACCTTTCAGATTATAGGTAATGTTTCTCGGATTTTTCGCTGTTTATTACATAAATTACATGCAGCTCCGAGATATTTCCCTGTAAAGTGAGCATGATCTCTCACTTTCTCCGGCATTGATTTTTTACATAAGTAGCAATCGACCGCTAAACTGAACTCCAATTTCTCCTGATTTTTCAAAATCTTCATTTGAACATGTCCTCTATTCTTGTAATAAACTTTGACGATATGATTTACAATATTTTCCTCTTCAACCAGAAATTTGTATACACAATCTGATCCGATAAATTTAAAATAATTTGTTTCTCCTGTAAAATTATTGACTAGTAAAAGCCCAACAGCAATCGGTAAATGTTTTTGGTTATCTCTTTCATCCAGTGGCAAACCCGCTTCAAAGTCTGCATATATGACAAATGTAATAGTTTCCATTTTTGAGCAGTCATAAATATTAGTTCCCTATCTTCCGGCAATTTATATAATGTGGTGCCCAGTTGGTTTTTTCTACACAATTCCGCATGCTTGTCAAAAGCTCTATCGTTCTGAATCCATTTAAATATGTCTCGCACCATCTGCATTGGATATGGACTGGGCAGTTATGAGTTTTTCCACAGTTCATTAATCTCTGTAAATCTTGAACTGCTGTATAATGATATTCACTATTTGATTCCAACATTAATAAATACATCGGTGTAACTCCAGTTACTTTACTCCAGTGTATTATATCAATATGGGGATGTTTCAATATTATATCCACATTATCGATATCAATCATATTTTTGTCGTTATATTTGAGGACATTGATTGCAAAACCATCGTTATGCTTCTCGAATTTTACAATATTCTTTAATTTCATCTGCATATCTGATTCATTGTAATTCAATCCGGTCAAAAACAGTATATAATTTTCGAACATTTGTGTTATTGTCCATGATCACATATTTTTTCAAATTAGCGAGCACGCTGTAAACGAAACATAAATTATCATTGTTTATTACATATATTATGGCATTTTTATTTGCTAATGCTTTCGGGGTAGGAATATAACTTCTTCCCGTCAATATGGAGATTTCTGAAATCTTGGTAAGTTTGAAATTAATTTCAATAATTCTTATCAGTCACCATCTACTTCCAAGTTCTGATCTGATATGAATTTTTTCATCAGCTTTTCAATACCATCTGCCAAAAAGTTTTGAAAATTGTACACTGTTACGGCTTTATTTGAAAATCTTGACGATTTGAATTCTCCATCTTTTTCGAAATCCGAATCTATTCCGAATTGAACTTTAACAGTTTTCATCTCCATGATTGCAGACTGTAGTTTGCTTGTAAGAGTTTCTGGAATATTTATCGCTTTCATGTTTTTGAATGTCATTTATTATTTTGTGGCAAGTTTTCAAATCGGATTCAAATTCGAATTCCTCATTTCTTTCATTGACACATATATCTTCCGCTCTCCCAGCTTCCACCGCTTCTTCCACTTTTATTGCTTCCAATAAATTCGTTATTTCTATATCTATTTCATCTATATCAATTTCGCCGTCTTTATTGATAACATCATCAACAGTTTCATCTATGATGTTATCGTTTAGTTTTTTAAATGGTTCATCTATAATACCTCTTTTAAATAATGTTCTAAACATTCGTTTTTGTCAGATTTAAATGTGAAAGATGATCTTTATGGTCATTATAAAATGTCTCATAAGTGTTTGTGAATGGGTATGAATAATATTTTTTATTGTAATATTTTTTTAAATAATATCTTTCCATCGTCAAATGACACTGTTTACTGTCATGAATTTTTGACGTGCAAAGATTTGTGTAAACATTGCTTTAATTTAAAAAATATTTTTTAATGTCGGTTTATTAATTAACAAAGATTAAATTATTCATCGTTAAATAATTTCTTATATATCAAAATTAAGTCACTCAAAAATATATTTATTACAAATTTATTATTAAAACATCAAATATTATTAAGACATTATTATTATTATAATTACTATTATATGCAAATATCTTTTCAGTTTATATTTCAGGTAAAGTTTGTTAATAACTAAAAATAAAGCATTTAAAATAAAAATTAAATAATTAATAAATATTTAAATTAAACATTACTAAAAATTATATCAAATTAATTATTCTTACATTTCGTTTTTGCACACTTAGAAGTGTTGGCATGTTCCTCCATGGGCAAAACCATTGGTATAATCTGCTTTTTGAGCTGCTGGCACATTCATTCATTGGCATAATCTTCCTTTTATTGATTGTATTGTTTGTACATTCATATTCTTCTGAAAAAGTTTAATATTAATCTCAATAATTAATAAATAACTATACCATTTGCATCGATATCCACCCCGAAACGATTATTATCTCCAGCTATTTCATCTAATAATTCATAAATAAAACTTATTATAAATAAATAATTTACTTTGTTCGTTAACTTTAAACTTCTTGGTTCCACCAATTACAAATTATCCACCCATTATCCAATGAAATTGTTAAAAAATAAATTCCAACCAATAACAATCGAGTTGTGGTGTTACAACGAAATACACTTCAGTAGCATGATTAAACATCATGTGATAGTTACAAAGACATATGTGTTACGAATGCATCACATTTGCATTTAAAACGCACATCACATGTATATTAACAAAGAACTGTATAAACAAATAATAATAATAATTATAATAGTAATAATTTTAATTTGAATAATATTGTGAAAATGTCACTTTTAAACGAAAAAGGTACTTTTAATTTAATAGTATTATTAATTTTTTTTATTAAGATGTTCTCATAAAATACTTGGCGGAAAAATACAAGAAATTACCGGGATAAATATATTTATGAAGAAGATATTTATAAAGAAAATGATATGAAGACAAAATGTGGCGACGATGAATGTGATTGTAATGAAATATAAAAGAATAAAAGTTTTGTATTTTACATTAAAAATTAAAAAAAATTAATAAAACATTTATTCTTTTCTTAAAAAATGTTTTACACTCAAATAAATTGAACCAAGTTAAAATATAATTAAAATCAATTTGCTTTTAATCAAAAAGTTTCTTTTTCCAGCCAATTCATTGATAACATCCTACGAACCGTTTTCAGCTAACCACGGTGAAATTTCATTTTGAATGATCTAAATAATATTAATAAAATAAATATATTTCAACACCATACCTGTAAAGACCATTGGAAGTATCTTTCATAATATTCACCCGATCTTTGAAGAATTATCTTCATATACATAAAGGCTACAATGACTCGTGACCACTTCATGTTTTCAAATAAGGAATAGAACACCCCTTTGAATGCATTTTCCTAGTGTTTTTCTAGAAAGGATACATGAAAAATCTACTGTTTTCTTTCTGTATACCATCATTGCATCATCAACGAGAATTCGAAGGTTTGAAATCATTTCATCTTCTTTCTCTTCTGTTACCAGACCGTTTAAAATATCTATAATCTGTAAATTCATTTTTGATCAATTATAAATTTTTGGTTTATTTATACCCTTATCCGATAATACAACTATGATTTTTATTGGTTAATGATAATAATAATAATAATAATAATAATAATAATAATAATAATAATAATAATAATAATAATAATAATAATAATAATAATAATAATAATAATAATAATAAAAATAAAATAATAATAATAATAATAATAATAATATAAATAATAATAATAATATAAAGTCATGATTATCAGTCATAATAATAATATTAATAATAATAATTTATCTGTTTACAATTTTCAAGATGCTATTAAATGTCCCTCGATACGATAGAAAAATTTCCTTGTTTTAAAATTCATAAAACTTTTGCTAGGGGGGGTTGGACTTAGAAAACTTTTTTGAAAAAAGTATGAGTCATAATAATGATAATAGTAATGATAGTAATAATAATACTATTAATAATATTTATAATAAAATAATAATAGTAATAATAATGATAATAATAATAATAGTTATAAAAATAATAGTAATAATAATAGTTATAATAATAATAATAATAATAATAATAATAGTTATAAAAATAATAGTATTAATAATAATATTAATAATAATAATTTATCGGTTTACAATTTTCAAAGTGCTATTAAATGTCCCTTGAACACATACATACACGAAGGATAGAAAAAATGTCATTGTTTTAAAATTCGTAAAAGTTTTTAGTAGGTTTGGATTTAGAAAATTTTTTGAAAAAAGTATGAATCATAAAATTTTTGCTAGGGGGGGATTTGAAGAGCCAATACATTTATTAATAATACATGCAAAAAATATACAAGATCAAGAAACAAATCATTATTTTTGGATAAAAAAGTTTTTTCTAGAGAACAATTTTCTAGCAGTCAATCCAAATATTATTATACACGTGAAAGATGTTTTTCTTATACAACAACGTCTAATATCAAATCAAAACATGCTAGACTTTGTTTAGAAAATAATCCAGCATTAATTAAAATGTTAAATAATAAAAATAAAAAAACAACCTTTAATAATTATTCAAAATTATTCCAACCTTTGGTTTTAATTTATGAAGATTTTGAAGCTATAAATAAACCAAAAAATACTGTTGAACAAATAAAAGAAGTTCTTGAAAAAAATAATTATGAAAATTTTAATTATATACCAAACAAAGATGAGAAAAAAGTTGACAAAACCAAGAATTTTCTTTTAAATATTTCTTATACAATTAAATATTCAAAACAAATTCCTTCATCATATAGACTCTATGTCAAAAGTAATTATCCTGAAATAATTCAAGATTTAGAATTTAGTTTTAGTGGTGAAAATGTATTGGAGCATTTTAGATCAACAATTAATCCAATGCAATTAATTAATGCAACTTTTATAGAACATATTGAACCTTCATTCATGTCAACTATTCCACAAATTCTATTTAAATAATTTACATTTATACATTTGTCTGTTTAATCTTTCAAGATGATGAATTTCTGAAAAAGGATTTAAAGTCCATTCTGGAATATGTAATTCAAGTGTTGTTAATTTTAATTTTGCTTTAGATTCGGCAACTCCATAAAATATAATTTCATTATTTATTATTCTATTACAAATTAATTCTATAAAAACATTATGAATTATTCTATCATAATTTTGAAGAAATCCAAATAAATTTTTAAATGAAAACATCCTTGAAATATTTTGGATTTGTAAAATTTATCACGTCTATTATATCCAAAATTTACATCTAAACCAAATTTAACATGGTAGAATATACTCCTGGATTTAAAACATTTTCAACTTTTGAAGCTCCTAATTTTAATTTCATGACAGAAAATAGATTTGGAAAGAAATTATTTCCTAATGTTGTTCTCAATTTAGTTCCTTCAATTTCTATTTCAATTTTGTCATATAATAATGAATTATAAATATCAAAGAATTTGCTGATTGGGAGATATTTTAAGAATATCAATCTTTTTAATACTATGAGTAAATATTTGATTATAATCAAGATTAAGTTTTCTTTCCTGGGAAACTTCAGAATTTATATTTTTCAGTTTTATATTATTAATATGTTAAAAAATAAAAATATTAAAAATTTAAAATATGAGTAGTGCTGAACTTGGGGGAACTTAGCAAATTGGCATATAATATTATTATTGGATATTTACAAGAAATATATTTCTTGCATTACATTAAATAAGACATCATTCAAGACGATTAATGGTTTATTTCAACGTTTATGAGCATTTGTGATGATAGTCATGGTGGGTTTCTGGGTGTTGATATTTTGAAACTATATGGTTGTTACGCAGACAACCCCATACAAATATCTTTCGCTTACTACTCGGCACCCGTTGCTAAGCAAAGTTGGAACTGTGTTCAAGTGAGTGGATCGTCCGCAAAAAGTGAGCAATATTGGTAATGCTATAATTGACCGAACGATCCATGGGTCCAACGAGCTGCCTATAGAAGTGGTGGGTTTCTGGGTGGCGATAATTAAACTATATGATTGTTACCCAGACAACTCCATACAAATATCCTTTCACTTACCACTGGGCACCTGTTGCTAAGCAACATTGGAACTGTGCTCGAGTGGGTAGATCGTCCGCAAAAAGTGAGCGCTATTACTAATGCTATAATTGACCGAACGATCCATGGGTCCAACGAGCTGCCGATAGAAGGCCTGTGCCCGATTTCGATTTTTAGGTCTCATTATTCTCCTATCTCTGTCAAATGTTAACCTATACTCTCATATCATTCATTGTTATGTCCATTTCCATAGTCCTTCTTATCGTCGTCCGTGTTGATGATTATTCTTTGGCCTGTGCACCCTTTGTTATGTTAAATATTCCCACAGTATCTCTCTTACTCTTATCCTTATTATAACCACAATATTCCCTATTACGTATTATTGCTTGCCTTATCATTGATACTATTATATGTATTACCTGTATTAATTGTTACTACTATTACCTTTATTATTATTTTTATTACTATATAATTACCATTACATTTATTATATTACTACTATTATCATTATTACTATTATTATTATCATTATTATTACTATTATTATTATCCTGATTATGATCATTATTATTATCATTATTATTATTATTATTATTATTATTATTATTATTATTATTATTATTATTATTATTATTATTATTATTATTATTATTATTATTATTATTATTATTATTATTATTATTATTACCATTATCCTTACTATTATCATTATTATTATCAAGTTTTTACTAGGGATCCTTCATTATTCCTCCGCTTTATAAAATATTTTTCTTGTATAAAAATTTTGTTGTAATCCATCTGTATTTTTCCGGTTTTCGATAAAGTATTTATGTTAATTCGAAAAATTTGGCAGCGTTCCGCCATTATTTTACGGTTTTATCCTTATTCTGTAGTTTTCGATAAAGTATTTTCATCGATTCGGAAAATTTGAGCAGCGTTCCGCCCTTATTTTACACGTTCCACTTTTACTTTACTATTTCCAATAAGTATTTTAATTACTTCGGAAAATTTGAGCAGCGATCGGCCCTTATTTTTTGATTCCAAGAGAATATAATACTAACATTGAACAACCTTCCACTTTTACTTTACTATTTTCTCTAAGTATTTTGATTGATTCGGAAAAATTTGAGCAGCGTTCCGCCCTTATTTTACGGTTTATAAGAATGTTACACTAACAATTGAACGACAATTCACTTTTGTTTGACTATTTTCTATAAGCATTTTAATCATTTCGGAAAATTTGAGCAGCGTTCCGCCCTTATTTTACAGTTTTTATGATAAATGTTTTAACTATTTCCAAAAATTTGCGCAGCGTTCTGCCCATATTTTCCGTTTCAATTTAACATAATTTATTTAATTCTTATTTAAAAACATTATTTTTCATGATTTTGGTCGTTCGGATTAATCTTTTTCCGATGGCTATTCATTTTAACTGTTGCAACGATTTCGCAATTTTCCCCGCTACCCATTCCCTCTCTTTGTCCTTAAGATCTATTTATGTTCATATTATATTTAATGAGTGCCCACTGGACTACTCGGTGTTAGAGATTTTGAGCCGATTGTAGAATCATTTAGGTCGATTTTAAAGAAATCGAGAAACGAGGAAGTAACCAAAAGACAGTAGGTAGTTAGTGGCTATCTGCTACATAAAAAAATAGGGGGGGTGGGGGGGGTTTATTTACAGATTAAATTCGGATTATCTTGATTACATAATGATGTAATCAACTTAATTAATTTTGTGTGTATTTTAATTAATTTTTTTTTCGAAATTTTTGTGTGTATTTTTTTCGAATTTTTTTTCGAGTTTTTGGCGTGATTTTTTTTTAAATTCAAATTTATTTTCGAATTTATTTTCAATATTTAAAATAAAATTTTTTAAGTATTTCTAATTAAATTTTTTAAGTATTTCTAATTAAAAGTTTTCAGTTTAATTTTATCAATGTAGTTTTTATATAAGATTTTAAAAATATGATTTTTATATATAAATTATATATGATTTTAAGTAGAATTTTCAGTATAATTTTATCGATGAATTTTTATATACGAATTTTTAAGATGAAATTTTTTCAGTATAATTTTTAATTTAAAATATAATTTTTCAAAGTAATAAATTTTTAACATAATTTTATAATGAAATTTTTTATACAAGGTTTGTTTTCAGTATAATTTAATCGATGAATTTTTATATATGATTTTAAAAATATGATTTTTATATATATAAGTTTAAATTATATATGATTTCTAAGTAGAATTTTCAGCATAATTTAATCAATGAAATTTTTTATACACGTTGATAACGATCAAAGAAATTTAGCTTTAACATAATAATAATAATAATAATAATAATAATAATAATAATAATAATAATTATAATTATAATAATAATATTCATAATAATAATAATATTAATATTAATAATAATAATAATAATTATAATTATAATAATAATATTCATAATAATAATAATATTAATATTAATAATAATAATAATAATAATAATTATAATTATAATAATAATATTCATAATAATAATAATATTAATATTAATAATAATAATAATAATACTTTCAGAAAACATAAAAGTTAACTTACTTGGTATCAACTTCTGAACACTGATAACCCATACACAGTAAATAATTCATTAATAACTGAACAACAATTACTAGGTACAATAACAACTATTTTCTTACCAATTTGCCGAAGGTCTTATTTTAAAATTTCAAAGTACTAACATTATTTACAAATTAATCAGTTTTATTTAACATCTTAAAATATTTAAATTTAATCAAATTCTATTCACATGCTAATCATAATTTAAGGATAAGTCTTATTTTTACAAAATCAAATATTTTACAAAAATTAAACATACATATTTAGATTTTTAGTAGATTTTATCGGTATCTATCAGTACACAAGTACCTGTTCCATGTGGTTTTTTAAGCTTTGTTAGAAATTCAACTTATTTAGTGGTTGGTCGATTACCATTTAATTTTTAGTAATGTGGTAGATGATAATTATTTTATCTATTAACTTTATTTAATGTTTAGAAACTTAAAAATCTAATAATTTACAATAAATATATGAAAATTTATTTCAAGTACTGTGAAAGTAATGTATGTTTTTGAAATTAATTTAAAAATATTTTTCTAATCAAGTTTATACTTACTCATTAATTTATCATTCAGTAAACAACAAGAGTGTGAGTGAAAAGAAAATCTATAAAAATAAATTTAAGTAATTTTTTTGAGCTGTTAGCAATTAATTTATTTAGGGCATGTGAAAAATAAATGAAAAGGTTGACATTCATCTTTGAAAATAACTTTTAATAAATGTTCATTGTTGGACGCAATTAAACATATATTACAAAAATAGTAGAAAAATTTCAAAGTTTTTTAACTAAGTTTTACAAAATAATTTCAATAAATCACATACAAGACTGTAAAGAAATAAATTTTTATTCAGAGAAAAGACAACAATTGATTGAGCTTCAATGATTAATAGTTTCTTGATAGCAATCAGGTAACTAAACAACAAAACAATTTGGAGACATCAATGATCGATAAAAAAGTCGAGAAGTTAATAAAGTTGTATTTCTTTTGATTGTTCAAATTTATGTGTGCTTTTATTTAAAGATTTCTTGGTCAGTAAAAATTTTTTGATATTGATTTGTTCAGTAACTAGTTATTGATAACATATTGTGAGTGTGTGAATAACCATGTATTTTAAGGGGAAATGATTGAGAGAAAATTTTATTTTTTAAATGGGTTAAGTTGGTTGAATATCGGTGTTCAAAGAGTAAATATTATTTAAATATTGTATTTTATTGAATAAGTAAATTATTGAATGCCTAGTATGTATAGAGAGTTGTACAGTACTCAGTTATTTGTACACAGTACCTAGTGATTGTTGTTCAGTTATTAATGAATTATTCACTGTGTATGGGTTATCAGTGTTCAGAAGTTGATACCAAGTAAATATAACAATGGATTTGGTTTCAATGAATTTGATTAATTATCGCCTGATATCAACAAGGTAACTAAGCAACCAAAAATTTTACCAATTTGGACACATCAATGATCGATAAAATAGTGAAAAAGTTAATAAAATTTCAACTTGTATTTCTTTTTGTTAACCTTTTATGTGATTTATTTCAAAATTAGTTGGTCAGTAACCCATCATTAATATTTATTGGTTCAGTAACTAATTTTTGATATTGATTTGTTCAGTAACTAGTTATTGATAACATATTGTGAGTGTGTGAATAACTAAGTATTTTAAAGGGAATTGATTGAGAGAAAATTTTATTTTTTAAGTGGGTTGAGTTGATTCAATATCTGTGTTGAAAGAGTAAATATTATTTAAACATGGCATTTTAATGAATAAGTAAATTATTCAATGCCTAGTATGTATATAGAGAGTTGTACAGTACTCGGTTATTTGTATACAGTACCTAGTGATTGTTGTTCAGTTATTAATGAATTATTTACTGTGTATGGGTTATCAGTATTCAGAAGTTGATACCAAGTAAATATAACAATGGATTTGGTTTCAATGAATTTGATTACTTATCGCCTGATATCAACAAGATAACTAAGCATCCAAAATATTTACTAATTTGGTGACATCATTGATCGATAAAAGATTGAAAAAGTTAATAAAATTTCAACTTTTATTTCTTTTTGTTAACCTTTTATGTAATTAATTTCAAAATTTGGTGGTTAATAACCCATTATTGATATTTATTGCTTCAGTAACTAGTTATTGGTAACATTTTGGGATTTTTGTCAATAACCAACTATTTTAAGGGGAAATGATTGAGAGAAAATTTTATTTTTAAGTGGTTTAAGATTGTTGAATATCGGTGTTCAAAGAGTAAATATTATTTAAATATTGTATTTTATTGAATAAGTAAATTATTCAATGCCTATTATGTATATAGAAAGTTGTACAGTACTCAGTTATTTGTACCTAGTGAATGTTGTTCAGTTATTAATGAATTATTTACTGTGTATGGGTTATCAGTGTTCAGAAGTTGATACCAAGTAAGTTAACTTTTATGTTTTCTGAAAGTATTATTATTATTATTATTATTATTATTATTATTATTAATATTAATATTATTATTATTATGAATAAATAATTAAATAAATTTGACAACGATTTAATTAAAAGATAACGCCAATAAAAAACCTTTCGTACGATATATTTCGATAGCACAGCTATCATCTTCAGGTACTCAAAACCAACTAAAAATATTATGAATTAACATTTAATTTAAACAAATTATTTTTTAGTAATTTAATTTTTTAATAAATAAATATTTTTAAAAATATATTTTAAATTAATTTTAAATTTTAAATTTTTTTACTTATATTCTAATTTTTAAAAATTAATGTTATTTAAAATTTTCAATTATTTTAATAATATTAAAAAAAACAAACATGATCTAACATACATAAACTATTTAAAAACATTCAAAACATTCGTAGTCACAGCACTCTGCACATTAATCTTTGGATCCAATGACCTTATCAGCAATGCTTCACATATCACTCGTTCCCAATAACTATTAAAACTTCTCAACAAAATTCTAAAATCAGACATTCCTATATCACTTTTACAGCCTCTATTGTGTTCACTAATATTGGTCAAACCCTTCAATCGACAATGCTCTAGAACTCGAGTACAGAGATGACGGGAAGTCTCTCCAATGTATGTGGCATTACACCCATTACATGTAAATTGATAAACGAGATCAGAACACAATCCAACCGGAGTTTTTGATTTATTAATAAACATATTGCGTACCTTACACGAATTAGAGACGATCTTATACTCTAAATTTCCTATCAGTTTACCCAACTTCCTCTTATAATTTGTAAAGCCTTCAGAGTACGGCAATACTAACACATATTTAGGCTCAATTTTTTTATATCCATTTTACCATCACCCAGATCAACATTCAATTCACACCCATCCGACAAATTACATTCAGACTTTCCACAACATGGATCCTTAGGATTTTTAATCAATTTATCAACAGTTTCTTTTATCATCAACAATAAAAATGATTTAGAATATCCATTCTTTATCAACAACTCAACCAATTTATCAACACTTTTTACCGAATTAGCAAAAGTAGAAGATAAAGCCCATGAACGATAAATCAATCCTTTCACCATATTTCTCTTATACTTAAATTCACAAAAACTTTCTGGAGAAGTATAAAGACCAGTATCAGTTGGTTTTCTATAAATCTCTGTCTCATATTGTTTATCTTTGCGTTGAATTAACAAATCCAAAAACGCAATTGATGACTTTCTCTCCGTTTCACATGTGAATACAATGTTTTTATGTAAATTGTTCATAAAATGCAAAAACGGTTCTACATGTTTCTGGTTTTCAAATATAAAAAAAATATCATCCACATACCTTTTATAAACAAAAGGTTTTTCAAATTGGAAAGAAGCAATTTTCTTTTCCAAACTAGCCAAAAATATTGATGCCATCGTTGGTGCTAAAGGGGAACCCATAGCGACTCCATCTATTTGTTGATAGCATTCATCATTGAAAAGAAAATTGACATTTGAAGTAGCAAATTCAAGAAGTTTTCGAAATGCCCTTCTATCCAAAATGTGATGTTCCGAATCATTTTCATTCCACAACGCACAGCATAAGTCAATCGTCTCAACCAGTGGCACATTCGTAAACAAACTACAAACATCAAACGAAACCATAACATCATTCATACTTCGTTTTTGTAGCTTTGCAATACAAGAAACAAACTCAAAGCTATCCTTACATTCAAACTCTGATCGCATTAACGGTTTTAATAATCCATCTAAAAACTTAGCTATTTTATACTGGGCAGTACCAACCATCGACAAAACTGGTCTCATAGGTACACCATCTTTATGGATTTTTGGTAGCCCATATAGTTTAGCTGGCTGCGATCCTATTGGACCAACTGATACTGGTCTTTATACTTCTCCAGAAAGTTTTTGTGAATTTAAGTATAAGAGAAATATGGTGAAAGGATTGATTTATCGTTCATGGGCTTTATCTTCTACTTTTGCTAATTCGGTAAAAAGTGTTGATAAATTAGTTGAGTTGTTGATAAAGAATGGATATTCTAAATCATTTTTATTGTTGATGATAAAAGAAACTGTTGATAAATTGATTAAAAATCCTAAGGATCCATGTTGTGGAAAGTCTGAATGTAATTTGTCGGATGGGTGTGAATTGAATGTTGATCTGGGTGATGGTAAAAATGGATATAAAAAAATTGAGCCTAAATATGTGTTAGTATTGCCGTACTCTGAAGGCTTTACAAATTATAAGAGGAAGTTGGGTAAACTGATAGGAAATTTAGAGTATAAGATCGTCTCTAATTCGTGTAAGGTACGCAATATGTTTATTAATAAATCAAAAACTCCGGTTGGATCGTGTTCTGATCTCGTTTATCAATTTACATGTAATGGGTGTAATGCCACATACATTGGAGAGACTTCCCGTCATCTCTGTACTCGAGTTCTAGAGCATTGTCGATTGAAGGGTTTGACCAATATTAGTGAACACAATAGAGGCTGTAAAAGTGATATAGGAATGTCTGATTTTAGAATTTTGTTGAGAAGTTTTAATAGTTATTGGGAACGAGTGATATGTGAAGCATTGCTGATAAGGTCATTGGATCCAAAGATTAATGTGCAGAGTGCTGTGACTACGAATGTTTTGAATGTTTTTAAATAGTTTATGTATGTTAGATCATGTTTGTTTTTTTTAATATTATTAAAATAATTGAAAATTTTAAATAACATTAATTTTAAAAAATTAGAATATAAGTAAAAAAATTTAAAATTTAAAATTAATTTAAAATATATTTTTAAAAATATTTATTTATTAAAAAAATAAATTACTAAAAAAGAATTTGTTTAAATTAAATGTTAATTCATAATATTTTTAGTTGGTTTTGAGTACCTGAAGATGATAGCTGTGCTATCGAAATATATCGTACGAAAGGTTTTTTATTGGCGTTATCTTTTAATTATTATTATGAATATTATTATAATAATTATAATTATTATTATTATTATTATTATTATTATTATTATTATTATTATTATGTTAAAGCTAAATTTCTTTGATCGTTATCAACGTGTATAAAAAATTTCATTGATTAAATTATGCTGAAAATTCTACTTAGAAATCATATATAATTTAAACTTATATATATAAAAATCATATTTTTAAAATCATATATAAAAATTCATCGATTTAATTATACTGAAAACAAACCTTGTATAAAAAATTTCATTATAAAATTATGTTAAAAATTTATTACTTTGAAAAATTATATTTTAAATTAAAAATTATACTGAAAAAATTTCATCTTAAAAATTCGTATATAAAAATTCATCGATAAAATTATACTGAAAATTCTACTTAAAATCATATATAATTTATATATAAAAATCATATTTTTAAAATCTTATATAAAAACTACATTGATAAAATTAAACTGAAAAAATTTTAATTAGAAATACTTAAAAAATTTAATTAGAAATACTTAAAAAATTTTATTTTAAATATTGTAAAAAAAATTCGAAAAAAAATTTGAATTTAAAAAAAATCGCGCCAAAAACTCGAAAAAAAATTCGAAAAAAATACACACAAAAATTTCGAAAAAAAAATTAATTAAAATACACACAAAATTAATTAAGTTGATTACATCATTATGTAATCAAGATAATCCGAATATGATCTGTAAATAAACACCCCCCCCCCTATTTTTTGATGTAGCAGATAGCCACTAACTACCTACTAAAGACCACTTCCTTACTCCTCCCTTCTTCTATACGGAATAATATTGACGTTCCGATCCCTGCGTTCCGCACGCCGGGTCTTCACGGGCACAGATCATCGGCGGTATTCCACGCACTTACACGAATCTGAATACTGTATATGATTTTACTATCTTGCAATGTATTGGCTGTGGGCCGGAAAATTTTCGACAATTAGAAAATAATTTAAGCATCATAATAATTTATTAAAACCAAAGCTAAATTGCCGGCTACTTCCATTAAAATTCATAAATTCAACCATCCAAATTAAAAACATTGAATTAAACTTCCTAAATAAATCGAATGCATCCATAAAAATCCATAAATCCATATCCACAAAATTCATAATTATCCATAAAAATCCATAAATCCATATCCTTCCTAAATAAATCGAATGCATCCATAAAAATTCATAAATCCATCCAAATTAAAAACATCGAATTAAATAATCCAAAGTGAAACTGCTGACAACCAGTGTCAAAATACGATTTAAAATCAATAGTGAAAATTAAGATTAAATATTTGTCAAATCATATCAGTATATATACCTATAATTTGGCCTTAACCTTGCGTGTTAGTTTTAGTGCGATTAAACAAAATTCGACTTTGAAATTATTTGTGTTATCTAAATTAAATTTTTATTTATTTCTTAATTTAAATTAGTAATTTATTTTTAACATTTTTAATTAAATTTATTTATCCAAAAATATTTTATTTTTATTCATTTAATTCATTAATTTTTAATTTTATATAATTGGTCATTTTACAGTCGAATTTTCTTGTTATTATGTTATTTTTTATGTAAATTTCGTGCGGTTCTTGATGCATTTTGTATTTATTTTATTTTACTTTTATGTTTTTGATTTTATATTTATTTATATTCTCTCAGATTTTAAAATGTTTAATTGGTGTTGTATATTGTATTTTAAGTTATCTCGGTGCTAGGTTTTCGTGTTGTATTACTGATACATTTAAACAATTCTCAAGGCTATTTGTGTTCTGGCCCAACACTTGTCAAATAAAACATTTTGTTTTCTATTTAAAGGTGATTGGTGGAATTAATTAATCTAATTAGATTAATTAGCAATCAATATTTTTGCATTTACACCTTACAGAGACCTGTTGTCTATTTGATAGTATTTTAAATAATTTTCTTTACAATAGTTATCTGTTTCTAGTTTTTCCAGAAATATCAGGATTTTTACTTTGGTAGTCCTGTTTATTAATTTTTTATTAATTATTATGACCGCAACAAGAATAAAATGTGTAATAAAAATCAACGCGAAAGTTTTTTAAACTGTTTTTATTAGTGAATAAATCTTGCCTCATGTTTACGGAGACTATTAGGGCTTTATAAAATTCTCCCTGATGGATTTCTTGGGTAAATAATCCGACGAAAAGTAGAATCAACAAGTGGCATTTCACCGACATATACCTTTTGATGTATGTTTTATTAATGTGTTAAACAGCTCACCGAAACCGTTTACATTCAATTCTAGTTAAACATTGCCAGGAATAAATTGGAAATCAAAAGTTCTATATCCGAAATGGGTTTGCAACATATTTAAAGTCGCGTTGATCTGAAAAGTTTTAATTTATAAAATCTTAGTTTCGTTACGCCTACAAATATGATCTTCCATTATAATTGCATACCATTTCCCATTATACAGTTTCATCAAAGTCTCCATATCTACGTACATGCAGTATTCAGCATCAAAATTTCTTGATTTAAAAAAAAAATATGAGATTCTACAATTCAAAGAAAATGAACACAAATCCTATAAAATGAGTTTATTTATATTCAAGGTTAAATTTACAGAGCACCTTAACCAATTAGAATAAATGTGAACTTCCTCACAGTTTGACCTCAATGATCTTTTAAAGTGGGTATTCCTTTAAAGTATTTTAAAAGGACTTTTTTGTTTTTCACTTCCGATTTCTCTATAAGTGACATAATATTTTAATAATTTAAAAACAAATTACAAATGAATTATAAATAACAAATATTTAATTTTTTGTTTAAATATCTTCACTATACTTAATGGAATTTCACATTGTTATCTGCAAGATATGTATCACAAATTATTAAATCATTTCATTCAATCGTTGATAATGTTCCTCATCAAAATTCAATCGTAAAAATTGCTGCTTGGTTTATTGCTCGTTTCTGCATATTCATGTCAGTTTGAAACAAAACCAACTCATTTAATAATTGAAACTGTTTGAATTGAATCATATAAAAAATTATTGTACTTCTAAAAACGTGGGAAACGGAAGAAATACCATTGATTTACTAAATGTCATCAATGGAAAAACTCGAGAATTATACTTGAAGAATGTTCAATTAAAAGATGTTGGAAAGTATGTTTCCAGATCAAGTGAAAAAAGAGAATCAGTATTTATTTCTGGAGAAAAGTCGACCATAAATAATAATGATCAAGAAGCCGTTGAAGGAGAACAAATTCCTCATTATGTCATTTCTCATCTTGATAAAAATCACAATCCTATCAGACTCAAAGAAACATGTAAACTCTACATTGAGTATTCAGTTTCTAATTTGTCAAGAAATCAATACGATGTTCAATGGATCAAATCACCTAATTGTATTTATTGCGATTATATATTAAACATTATTTTTATACCTCTACACATGTGTTGATCTTTGTTTTGTTTATTTTTATTATATATTATTTATTTATTTTCATTTAATTTTTTAATATATTTAATATATTTCTTTTATATATTTTTATTGTTATTATTTTATTGTTTTATTTAATTACTTTATTTAAATGTTTATTTAATTTAATTTAAATATATTAAGCTCGGAATAGTTAGCACTTTCAAATTGAAATGTATATTTTTGTCTGTATGTTATATTGTGCTCAATAATATTACTGTTTCCACTCAATTAGACACGCTATCAAACTTGAGTACATATTTTTCGGGAATACTTTTATGAAACTCTTACAATCGTAGGCAAATGCTTCAGTGCAATGTTAATACAGTTAACCGAATTGAATCGCATTGGTATTAAAAATAACCAATAAAGTGGGCAGAATTACTTCATAAAATAGCAATGCGTTTGGAAGAATGTGAGGTTCGGTTACTTTAGATTGTCTTACTCAATGTCCACAAAATGAAAGTTAGACAATCTGCAAACAATCCAGAAGTTTATTTAAGTCGAAATTGTGAATATTCCAGCAAAACGACTTTCAGTTATAAAGTTACAGTTTAACTGATATTTTTCAATGCTTCTAATAAACAATGAAAACCCAAAAACAATATTTATGAAAGTGTTTTTTTTAAATCTCTTTCAAACATTATTGGAAATATTTGATAAAACCAAAATTTCCTGTAAAATTTGAAGTCTCCAATCTGCTCTCTTAAACACGAGATTCTCCAACAAATGGCGGACGGCTGAACGGATTTTGCTGGGCACTTGAACGTTTTCTTGAAAATTCTCACTTTGGGAATCTTGAGATGAATAAAAATAAATTTATCAAAATCAGCTACATCAAAAATGATGCCAATTTCGTTTTTGGAATTGAGATTTTTCTTTTCAATTTTGCACTAGAGAAAATTATTGCAATTCTGTACAATTACTATTTTCACTATCTTTTGGAATTAAATTCTTGATATATTAGCTGCCATTGTTTGAGATTTCTTGATTTATTTTCAATCACAAGGCTTTTTGCAGACATACCTATCTTACCCTAAGGTTCATCACATAAAGTAGTATAATAAATAAATGCATCTTTCCTTTTTAGTATTTAAATAGGGTTTCTAGAAATAAAGTTCCAAATCAAATCTTCGTAAGTTTTGTTAATCGTTGAGTAGAAATTTCCAAAATATCTTTGAAAAGCTCATAGGATACACACACACACACACACACACACATATATATATATATATATATATATATATATATATATATATATATATATGAAAAGTGTTTTTCATGCAAAACAACTGCAATTAGATACACTAAATTTCGTAGATGATGAGATTATTTAGATTCTAAATAATCTCATCATCTACGACTTTGCAGTTTTGATGATTTCTTTTTTCGTTGTAAAATTGAAAAAGTCGTCAGTGTTTGAAAAAGAAATATGATCTCAGAGAAATCTGATCAGTGGAGTTTATGTGTTGTTTCATCCTTTAATAACTGCATTTTAAGTTCACTAAGCAATTTAATACTCAATTGTGAATTTGAGTATAAATATACTGAGTATAAATCAAAAACTAAAATTTCTTTGCACCTTAGGTAATTGCCTAAATTGGCAGTAGTGTGGTTTTAAGATTTCACAGCACAAAGGCTACCCGACTACTCCAGAAACCCCACTAACGGAGAAAAAAAACTCGCTTTGTGGATTGCAAAATTAGTAAGTAGCCATTGTGCTGGGAAATCTTAAAACCACACTACTTGCATTTTTACTTTAAATTTTCAATATTTCAATATTAATTTTGGTTAATGGGAAGTCACTGAAATACGAGTATTGAATTGAAAAAATATTAAAAAATAAAAGTGATCAACGAAGTCGACTGGAGCGTCAGCGACTACGACAAGTGGAGTGCAAGTGACTACTGAAGGTGGAGGTCTCTAACTGCAAAAATTTCAAACAGCAAAATTTAAATTTGTAATTTTGTAAACTGTGCAAAAATGCTTAAATACTCACTACTTGAAGAAAAAATTTATAAATTGAAAATTTTATAAATCGAAAAATTAAAAAATTTCAAAATTTATATTTTTAAAAATATGGTAATTCGAGAAAAATATCTTTGTAAATTTTGCATCAAGGAAATTTCAAAAGCCCACAAAGCCAAACATGAAAGAACTAAAATCCACCAAAAAATGTCTCACACTTCACACCTTTACACTTATGGGGGAGACTTACAACAATTAAGTTCTAAACTTCCAGAATTTCCATGGGCAAAATATCCAGGAGAACATCATCTTCCAAAATAAAATTATTTGGGTTCACAGGGGGCTCAAGTGTATTTTAAAAAAGAACATGGTAGTGTTTTCTAAATTCATTGTAAAATAATTAAACTAAAAATTGGATTTAAAGATTTGTAATAAATGTAATATTGAAAAATCAATTGAATCTTTTAGAATTATTAAGAGAAAAAGAAAATCCTATTTTCTTGGTATGTGTAAAGAATGCGAAAGCATATATGATAAGATAAGAGAACAAAAATATAAAGAGAATCGTTTATTAAGAATAAAAATTTGAAAACTATTTTAAGAATAAAAGTATGTACAAAGTGTAATATTGAAAAACCTATAAGTGAATTTAGGAGTAGATTAAAGAGGGATTATTATGTTTATAATTCAGAGTGTAAAGAATGTGAACGAAAATATGCACAAAATAATAAGGAAAAAATTAATGAACAGTATAAAATACAATATAATGAAAATCCTAAACTTAAATTATCTCATCATTTATATGGAGGTATTAGAAGAGCATTAAAACAAAACAAAGAAAGTCGAACATTAATGAAGTATTTAGGAGGCTCAATAAGTGATTTTTATCAGTGGATTGAATTTCAATTTTATGATGGAATGACTTGGGAAAATCAAGGTTCTTATTGGCATGTAGATCACACATAACCAGTTTCTAGTTTTAATTTTGAAGATGAAGAACAAATAAAAAGATGTTTTAATTGGATAAATTTAAGACCTTTAAAAGCAAAAAAGAATTTATCAAAACACAATAAAATAATTTTAACAGAATATTTATTACAAGAAATTAAATCTCATTATTTTATGAATTTTAGTAAATGCAACACCTTCAAATTGTGGGAAACTCCTAAAGTCTTTTTCTACCACTTCATTAGAGAAATTTAATGAAGGAACTCAGGTAATGACTGATCCTAATGGTTAAAACGAAAAAGAATAGATGGACAATCCACAGCACGTCTCCCAAGTTCGTTATGATTAGAATATGGAGATTGTTCAGAGACTAAACGTTGGTGGGGATGAAAAGTCCAATCAGCTTTAATTATTCCTTAAGATATAGTCCGACTCTCTTGGAAACTTGAGATATGTTTCGCCAGGAACTCGTTTAGATATAAGATTTGATAAAAATGACAATCCTAAACCTGGAGAAGAACCAATAAATAGAGTTAATGCAGGGACTTTTAAACATGACATAGCGTATCATCAAAAAGATATTCGTTCTCGTCAAAAAGCAGATATTGATTTGATTCAAGATTTAAATGATATTCGAAATCCAACATTTTCTGAAAGATTTTCAAGAGCAATAGGAGAAATAGCAATGAAAACAAAGATCACGTTAAGAGGAGCGCAAGCGACTGTCTTCGGAGAAATACCAACAAACTCAGACAATCAAAATACTACTCTAGCGAATGAACTACATCACCTAGAGGTTCTTGCAACAGAGTTGCATAAAGAATATAGAAAACCTAAAAAATATTTAAAAATAAAAGTTTTCAATAAAGATGATATTTGGTCAGCAGATTTAATTGAAACTGTAAATCATAAAAATAATAAAAATTCTCACAGTTATTGTTCTACCATTAAAAAATAAAACAGCAAATTCTATTAAAAAAGGATTTGAGTTTTTATTTGAAGAAACCCCAAATAGAATTCAAAAATATTATATGTTGATAATTGTAAAGAGTTTTATAATAAAATATTTGAAGAATTCAGACAAGAAAATAATATTGAAATTTTTTTAACTTTTAATTCACCTGTTGATAGATCAAATTATGATTCACATAATCCTATAATTGAAAGATTTAATGGAATATTGAAAAATTGGATGTATAAAAAATTTACAGAACAAGGAAATAGAATTTGGATAGATGTATTACCAGAATTAATAATTAAATATACTAATAAAATTCATAGAAAAATAGGAGTTTCACCAACAGAAGCAAGTGAGAATCCTGATCTAATCAAAGAAATTACCCATGAAAATAATTATGCTAATGAAGATTTACAAGAAAAACAAAAATTTAATATTGGTGATCGAGTTAGAATATTCAAATGGAAAAATAAATTTGAAAAAGGTTTAACACATAAATAGTCTAAAGAAATTTTTATCATTTCAAAAATACATGCTGGCACAAAACCAATAACTTATGGAATCAAAGATTGAACCAGTAAAGAAATTATAGGTAAATTTTATCAAAATGAACTCCAAAAAACCATTTTTTAATAATTTCTATTAAAAATGGTTGATAAAACTATTGATACACAGACTGTTGATAATTTTGAAAAAAAATAAGAAAAATAATAGAAACAAATAAACCAGCATGTATTGAATATGATGGCAAAAAATCATACATTGGTAAAAAGAAAATTGCAGAAATTAAAGAAGCTGAACATTCTGATGGGATTCTTCCACTTGCAGCTTTATTACCTTTAATTTTTGGAGGAATTTCAGCAGCAGCTGGAGCAGCTGGAGAAATAACAACTGCTGTTAAAAATTATAAAGAATCAAAGAAATTAGATGCAGAGATTGAAAAAATTAAATCTGAAATAAACAAAACCAACAACAGATACAAAAATCGCAAGTGGAATTTATTTAGATCCATATCAAGGCCATGGAATTTGTGATAGTGATGGAATTTTTCTTTCTCCTTATAAAAAATAAATAATTTTTCATTATTAAAAATTTTACTATTAAAAATGTCTTCTTCAAGTGGAACTTCGTTTACACCAACTTGGAATAAAAATATTATGAAATTCAATCACAATCCTATTTTACCAAATTCTTTTAGAATATAGATGATTGGAAGTTCTGGTTCTGGGAAAACAGTTTTGTTGTTAAAAATGATTCTAACTCCTAATTTTATCGACAATGATAATTTAATATTTTTTTCTAAAACAATTGATCAACCTGAAATGCAAATAATTTTTCATCGATTAAATTCTGGTTTAACAAAACAAGATCTTGTAGGATTATTTCAAAATCAAGATAAAATTCCTGATGATACACCCATTAGAGATTTAAGTGAAGAATTAGGTGAAGAAACAAAATGTGGGGAATTAATAACTATTAATAAAATAACCGTAACAATGAGCTATAAATATCATGAAATAATGGTTCTAGTACGTTTCATCGGGGGACTATTAATCGGCGGACGGTTCATCGGGTGGATGGTTCATCGGAGGACGGTCCAGCAGTGAATGACAGCCTCGGCATGTCAAGTAATTATCCAGGACACTTCCGCCCATGATATCACGTATAAAAACCACCGTTACTTACTGAATAGAAGTAGGACGACGAAAATGTATAAAAGACACGATACTGTAGCTTAACGTTGTAGTTAAATTTCCGGTAAGCATATCCTTTGGGTTCCATCTTATAGGCGGGTTCGAATCTCAAAAAGAATTTTTTAATTAAACGATTAAAATTTATATTCCATGAATCATAGAAAACTTTTTTGAAAATTTGTCATGGAAGGAAAGAAATTTTCTTAATTATAATATATTAACACTAACTAACCCTACACTGATTTTGGGGGGGGGTTACCCATACTACTGTTGGGGTATCACGAAAAAGCACAGTAAAATCGATAAAACACAAAAAATGATAAAAGTGCAATATTAATTAAAAAAATGTATAAAATTCGAAAGTAATAATGATCGGGGGGGAATTGGTATGGTTGAACGCCAAATTGAGAGACGAGTCCGGAAATAATAATAAAAATTGAGTGAGGGGTCCCTAGAAAATGATATAAAATAAAAAAGGAAATTAATTAAGAAAATTAATTACTAATGGGAAGCCCGAGTCAATGGGAAGCCCGAGGCAATGGGAAGCCCGAGGCAATGGAAAACCCGAGAGATGTGGAAAAGCCGAGAGCTGAAGAAAACCCGAGAGATAAGGAAAACCCGGCGCATAGACGGAATAATATAGTAGGATAAATTAGCCTAAACAACGTCAAACGTTGTTGACAAATGTCGGTCTGAAAGGTAATTATTAATGATAATTTGATAATGCAGAACCTATTGTTGACAATCGTCGGAAAACAGTCTGAGCAGGAGTATAAAAGAAAGAGGGAAAAACACGAGAGGACCACAACTCATCAGACAAGAAAAGAGGACCAGAATTCCTCAGACAAGAAAAGAGACATTATCAACCAGACAAGAAAGGACAATTATTATTAACTAGATACGAGAGAGCAGATATTATTAACTAGAGTGAATCGACGTGAATGAGCAGTAGCTAGGTTAGTAGAGAAATCCAAATCCAAGTAAAAGTCAAGGTTATCTATCAGACAGGGTGGTTCTCCCTTGGACAACCTACCCTAAGATAATCCGAGCCAAACAGTGGTTAAAAGGTGCAAATCAAGTAGTGAAATTGTGATTACAAATATTGAACCAAAGGATTGATTTGTTATTGTGATAAAGTGCAAATAAAATTATTCTGTGTTGGGTTTGCTTTTTTGATCGAAAAAGGACACGAGGAGTCAGAGGGAACCGACTTTCAATAATAATAACCCAACACTACAATTAACTAAAATATTTGAATAATATAAATAAATTATATATTTTTCCTGTGAATCGTCCATCGATGAAGCGTCCTAATTATGAAACGTCCGCCGATGAACAGTCCGCCGATGAATCGTTCGGATACCGAAATAATTCCATGTGAAAAATTATATCGAGCGAAGAAGAATTTAATAATTTTTGATGATTGTGTCAACATGAAAAATAAAGAAATTATGGAATCTTATTTTACTCGAGGTAGACATAATAATTGCAATGTAATCTATTTAGCTCAAAATTATTATGATTTACCATCTCGAAGTATTCGCGGTAATTCTAATTTTTTCATATTCTTTAAATTAGGAAAAAGAAATAAAGATAGTATTTTTAATGGTTTGTTTAGTGATACTTTAGACAAGGAAGGTTTAATAGTTTCGAAAATCATCTATCTATAAAATATAATTATATTGCATTGGATAAAGAAAAAAATCAAGTATATGAAAAAATAATTATTTAGCGAATTATTGAATCTCAAGATTACTGAATTCCAAAAGTGATATTGAAACATATGAGAATATAGCAAAAGATATTAACTTTATTATAAAAAATGATTATTATAAAAAAATAAAATCATTTGTTCAAAAACCACCAACATATGATGAACAAGTTGAAAAAGTTAAAGAATTTGGTGATGAAGGCCTCCGGCCGACTTCGTCTGGAGAAAAATTAACTAAAGAAAAACTAATCAAGTCGCAACTACCCCAGAAATCAACAGAAAGAACAGGAAATGGAATTAAAGGAGAAAACACCAAATATTATTTTTTATCTGATAATCCTTGTGAATTATTTTATGAACTAAGAAAATATTTAGCTTCTAGAAAAGCAGGAAATAATAATTGTGAAAATCATATAAATGCAAGAAATTGATTGATAAAAAACAATATCTTAAATTTTCAAAATCTAAATTCTAAAATTGTTAAATTTTTTTGAATTCTTAAATTTTACATAATAAAATAGAATATCAATTTTCAATTTAGATAAAAATATTAAATTTTCTCATCTAGTAAAAAAGAAAGATTATCTAGAAGTTTTAACATCAACTTCATCTGCAGAAGCATTAAATTCACCTGGAAATTTATTGTTTCAAATTCAACAATCATCAAATCCACTTGATATTTGCAATTCATTCATATATTATAAATTTGAAATCACAGGTGTTGATCCAACTGATAATATAACTCTTGAACATAATTGGTTTTTAAATTTATCTAATCAAATTTCAATAATTTTAGGATCAAAAGAAGTTGAAAATATAAGATATCCAGGTGAAATGAGTTCATTATTACAATTTGCTATTACTGATTCTAATTTTAAAAATCAAGATAATGAACTAAGTGGATAGATTCCAGATACTGGTACTGGGGATGAAAATAATAAAGGATATAAAATTAAAAAAAGTTTTTATTCAACCAAAACATTTGATGGAATATATCATTTACAAAAGATATTTGGATTCTTTCAACAATATAATAGAATAATTTATTTAATACCATTTGAACTGTTGCTCCCAAATAAAGTAAACAATCCATTTCCTGATTTTGAATTTTGATTACTACACTAGGTCTACTTTTCATTATGTCATACCAGATAATACTCGAACTCATTTTATCTATTACCAAAATCTCCGTACTTCTCTGTTCCACATTTTCACATCACTCAATCTCCTCAAAGTTCTTTTTATTAAACCTATTAACTTTTTAAACTACTCGTTTGTCATTCGCTTCCTGCTGCTTGTCTCTATTTTCAGTCAAGTCTCTTTTCTCTATTGTCCTATTTGGGGAGCCTCTTCACTAGTTTGGGCCACGGCGAAACTCTCTTCTTCGTCTGTAGATAGTTATTAGCGCACTGCGGCAACACACCATTGCATAATAAAATGGGGGGTATTTAATCACGTAATAATGTAATTAACCTGGATTAATCTTGATTGCATAATTATGTATTTAAGATAATTTATTTTGTGTGCATGTTAATCTTTGTTAAATATTTTTTAATGAGCTTGAGCCAGTACAAAAAATTTAATAATATAGAACTTATGAAGACGGGAAGTATTTTAAGATGCGCAAATGATAATGAATTGGAAACAAATGGTAAAGTAATGTTAGATGTTGAAATAATGGAGTATGTAAAGTTGTAAGATTTAAGATTGTAAATCACATCACACCAGAAGTGATTGGAGGTACAGAGTTGTGGAAACAATTTGGAATACAAATACAATGGTTGCAGAAGGAAGAAATAACGCGTGACGAGGACATGTGTAATATTGATGCAAAATCTGGGAAGCCTATAGCAGGAACTAATGACTAATGATTTTGAACTAAACGAATATGTTTTCACAACATCTAGCACAGATAATTCATAACTGAATTATTGCGACGAAACGAATATTGTCCGAAATAATTGTCGTATCAATTTCCCGTCCATCTGTACTAAACTTTATCTTTATTTATATTAAATCTTTTATGTAAATAAATTTAAAATGGCTATTTTAACTTTTAATTACTTTTTTAGAATGGTATTTTATATTTATAATTAAATTTTTCCTCATTTTCTTAATTTAATTATTTCCATAAAATAGACAAGCTCCAATCATACTTAACCTTCATAAAATTATAAATATTTTTCGAGAAATAAGAAATAAAAACAGTTTGAGAATTCTCGAGAAATCAAGAAAAATAATTCTCAGGAACGATCTCTAGATAAAACCACTGAAATTTTTGACAAAACCAAAGCGATTTGAGGTAAAACGTATGAATTGTATGAATGAACAGCTCAATAGAATACCCATCTTTATTTCTCATCTACGTCATGATAACGTTTACCGTTTCTAGAGTAGCTCACCGATAGTTAGATGATTTCAAAAGAATATAACTTGTGCTGCAATTGTTTAGCGAATAAATATAACAAATTATATACAAAAATAACAACAAATTATTTTGACGACTATACGCGATGAGAAGGATTGGCATTGGCGAGATATTCTCCTTACTCCAAATCAATCTCAACGGCCTTGAAAATCTAGAATCTGGGTATCCTTCCCATCGCGTATAGTCGTAAAGATAATTGGTAGTCTTTTTTATATATAAATTGTAACATGTATTCTTTTAAAGTTTTCGATAGTGTAGTAAATAAAGGTTTTAATTTCCAGCTTACTTTCAGAATTCTCGAGGCAATTACTCGGTTTTATGTGTCGATTATTTGAATATATAAAAAGAGGGTTGATTGTATTTTTGAGAGGGTGGTATCTATCTCCTCATAATTTTCCTTTTTCCAAATTCTTTTCATATATTGTTGTATGAAATTTAAAAAATTTTGAAAATTATATTAATTTCCTTGTTGAATCATCCTGTCACAAATAGGGTCATTGAACAAACCTTAGTGATTTATGCTTTCAAAATTCTTTTTTATCATACAGAAGTTTTTCTCATTTCCAATACCTTCTCAAGTAAATGATCAACCGAACCATATATATGATGTACCAATATGTAAATGATTAGAAATGCCCCTTAATAATTGTCATTTATATTTGCATTGCAGCCATAACGTGGCCTTATTGAAATAATGAATGAGCTGATATTTAATTAAATAATTTTGGTGTGAAACATAATTTTCCCGTATCGAGACTCGTCATGGTTAAAGAGTAAGACATCAAAAGAAATGCTAAAATCGGATTAAAAAATCAGAAAATTTTCTCTCATTTCATTAAATATTATTTAAGAATATTCATAAAAATGCCCCCCTTCCCCATCAGGTTAACAACCGAATTTCAAGCTAATGGAAAATATCATTAAATCACAATTTTTCTTAATCTGTTTTTCACTGGATTCATTTAAATTACGAATTTTAATATTTTTTCACAATGACTTGTATATAGAAAAAATAACTTCTAGAAAAAAGGCAATTAATAATGGAGAATGCATTAGAGAAAGGAAAGATCAGATTCTATGTGTAATGGAATATGCCGATCCGACTTCCTGGTTAGAAGCGCGAGTCCCGTTCAAAGAGAAAAAGAATTGTTTGTTTAACTTACCATTATTCCGCCTCAAATGCCCATCAATGCAACAAACAATATTTCCCTTTCTAAAGGCGAAATATTAAAGAAATGTCACAATTTAAAAAAAGAATTTTATAAAAAATTATCTCTTTCGATTAATTTTGATTTTGATTTATTTTTCAAATTTTTAAATTTTTACCTATCCACATTTAACAAATATATTTCAACGCTTCAAGTCCCACAGCAATTTGATATTTTTCCCAGTCGGTTATCCGTATCATTACATGCTTCTTCACGCTCTTTGGCTACGCATGGCTAGGTTTACAAATTTTCAACCGTGGCTTCAATTCTATGAAATTATTTGTTTTATCGATGGTGCGTGTTCTATTTCTTTGTTTGCTATACTGATTTGTATAATATTAATAAATCGTCTGCGTTTGAATAGGTTGAAAAATTCAATTATTTCAAGGATTTTAAACTGACAATTTGCATCTCAATTTCTTTATGACCGGAAAATTTTGATCATATGGAAAAAAGATTCCGAACAACAAAACAATACCAGACTGATAATCCATGGAT
The DNA here is from genome assembly GCA_022537955.1 of Schmidtea mediterranea. NCBI lineage: Eukaryota > Metazoa > Platyhelminthes > Tricladida > Dugesiidae > Schmidtea > Schmidtea mediterranea. The sequence goes on along the minus strand of CM039679.1, from coordinate 139,326,207 downwards.
TATCGGAGTGTCTGAGAAACGTCAAATTGTCTATTTTTTAATTAGAACTTGTACTAAGAAAATTTGTTTTATTAAAAATTTTAATTTTGAAAAAGGTTTAATGCAACATCATAGTTAAAAATTGAAATTAGTTAATTAATAATTAAAAATAAATATATAATAAATTTGTTATTTATCTGCTAAAATAAAATTTACTAAGAACATTTAGAGCAACATGAAATATTAATGCATTCCAGCATGACCGTATTCAAGTTCTTTATCACTGCTAATTGAATGGATTGATTAACACTAGGTAGGATTAGTGTTTATATTAGTGAACAGAATAAGGGACATAATTAATATGATGATGTGGATGATGTTTTTGTGTTAATATTGACATATTTTTTAGTACATCGAAAACTAATGTGTAAGATAACGTGAAGACTTTTGTTTTGATTGTCTTTTAAAAAAATTTAAGATAAATTGAGAACCAGATATTTGTTTTAAACAATTTATTTGAATGATCCCATATAACCTGAAACCTTATTCCAAAAATCTAACGTCGTTACTCTTTATTTTAGTAGTTATTTATCATGTGAAAACTACACGTTGGAAGTACACGCAAGAAATTATACCAAAGAATTAAGAAATATCTGAAGGCCGCTGGAAAATCCTCAGTATACAGACAGCTTCAATAATGCCAAACCAGCAAATGAAAGAACAAGTTTTTCAATAAAAATCTTGGCCAGTGATAACAATCTCAGTTTTACAATGGCAATTCTTAGATAAACTAACAATAATTTACACTAAAGAAGAAACCGCTAGTCTGATCTCTCATTAACTTTAATACAATAATTACAAAAAAAATAATTATTAGATTAAATTTAAATAAGTTTTAACAAATGAAACTAAATGAGCAAAAGATTTTTTTAAACTTCAAAGTACAATTAGTGGAAAACTTTTTTATTGTTTTTTTGTTAAAGGAGAAAACCCTTTTATATACTTTCATATACTTTTAAAAATTATTTTACTTTGAATTTTGCATAAGATTTTAGTAAAAACATATTTTAAATTTTTATTGAAAGACATTTTAAAAAAGTTTAAATCAATCATAAAACAGAAAATGAATTTAAAAATTGATTGATTTGAGGAAAGTATTTGGGATTTCTAAATTTAGTGTAGAGAATACTGGGATAAATTTGAGAAAAAAGTTTCGACTGAAGAAGAAGAGCGTATTTTGAAATTTGGTCTAAATCACTTTTTATATTTTCATATATCCCAATCAATGAAAGACATAAATGGTAATTATGTGAATAGCTCGTTAAGTGCAAGTACGATGGTGTATTAAGATTAAAACAAAAAGCAGAATATTAGGAATTTTATGACTTTAAAAATACTTAGCTAAAAAAATATATATATCTGTAAGTTTGGAATGATTTTTTAAATGCTTCTCAGTTTGTGAAATCAAAAAAAGGTCAAAAGAATATAAAATTGCCTCCTCTTAAGGATGAAGAGATTGTACAAAAAATGCTGAATGGTTTAATTGAGAAGAAACTAATTAATGAATAGATAGGTAAATCTATTTGTACAATAGAATCACAGCCAGCAAAACTATATGAGCTTCCAAAAATCCATAAAGATGGTGTACCTATGAGACCAGTGTTGTCGATGGTTGGTACTGTCCAGTATAAAATAGCAAAGTTTTCAGATTGATTATTAAAACCGTTAATGCGATCAGAGTTTGAATGTAAGGATAGCTTTTAGTTTGTTTCTTCTATTGCACAGTTACAAAGACAAATTATAAATGATGTTATAGTTTCGTTTGATATTTTGCAGTTTGTTTACGAATGTACCATTGATTGATACAATTGACTTATGTTGTGCGTTGTAGGATGAAAATGATTCTGAACATCACATATTGGATAGAAGGTATTTCACAAACTTCTTGAATTTGCTACTTCAAATATCAATTTTCTTTTCAATAATGAATGGTATCAACAAATAGATGGAGTCGCTATGGGTTCCATTTTAGCACCAACGATGACATCAATATTTTGGGCTAGTTTGAAAAAGAAAGTTGCTTCCTTTCAATTTGAGAAACCCTTTGTTTATAAAAAGTATGCACATTATATTTTATTTAAATAAATAAATAATAAACTGAAAATAAATAATAACATATAAATTGATGCTTTATTCGTGATCTAAAAAATAGTAAGTTGTATTTGGGGGTACCAAAACATACACTGGGCAGCACACACCAGTTCACACTGCTCCAACCATAAAAAATCTGAGTTTCAAAACTTAGTAAAAAATTAAAAATTTTGTATATATTAATTCAGATTTTAATATTGCCAAAATAAATTTTTAAATATTTAAAAACTTGTTTTAAATTTATATATAATTATAATTATTTAAACATTAAAATCTTTTATTATTATTATTAGTATTATTATTATTATTATTATTATTATTATTATTATTATTATTATTATTATTATTATTATTATTATTATTATTATTATTATTATTATTATTATTATTATTATTATTATTATTATTATTATTATTATTATTATTATTATTATTATTATTAATTATAACATAAATTTAATGGTTATTCATTTTATTTTTAAATTTTATTATATTTATACAAATTTTGCTTATCTATGCATTTCAGTTTCACAATTTTTTGATTAATATAATTTTTTATATTAAATTAAATCTATTTCCCCTTTATCTATTGTTGTCATTTATAATTTGGATATTATGCAAATAAGCCAACTCAACTCAATTAAATTCGACATGCCGTTAGAAATATGATTCAGCCCGATCAGTTACCCGTGATATTTTCCATACCGGAACTTACAATCAGTTCAACTTAATCAAATCGTATGACAGATTTCATTATTTATGTGTTCATAAGAAACTTAAATTTAATCTAAGATATTTTTTGTTAATGATAATAATAAAATAAATAATAATAATAATAATAATAACATTATTATAAGGACTTTTTTTCTTTTTCACCTCTGATTTCTTTATAAGTAACATAATATTTTATACAAAATTTGACTATGAATCAGATTTATTTAAGGTATTCACGAATTTTCGGAACAGTCTTTTTCAAGTGATTTCACTTGAAATAATAATAATAATAATAATAATAATAATAATAATAATAATAATAATAATAATAATAATAATAATAATAATAATAATAATAATAATAATAATAATAATAATAATAATAATAATAATAATAATAATAATAATAATAATAATAATAATAATAATAATAATAATAATAATAATAATAATGATAATAATAATAATATTAATAATATATTTGTGAAAATGTATCATATTTCATAAAATATCTATAAAATTTTCAAAGCTAAACTTCTTTAAGCAATTCATTGAAAGTTAACATCTAAAATTTTTAGAAAGAAAATTCATTTAATTGCGAAGCGATTTGCGATGATAAAAACAAAAAATATTGTTGAAAGGTTAGATGCAGGAAGTTGTAATTCATCCACTATATTAGTTGCTGTCTTTACTGACTGAAATTGACTAGAAATTTCCTTTATCAAATAAATTCTCAGCGGAAGTAAGCTTGAGAAAGAACTTTTCCCCCTTTGCTTTCCTTTATTAGTTGAGTGCTTTTAATTGTGACATTGGATAATGCGTCGCCATTGTTTCCAGCAGCAATGCGCAGCAGCATTGTCTGGGACAATAAATTGCGTTCACAGAATTTACATTGTGATTTCTATCCAGTTTTTGATATCAGGGTTTACATTTTCTCGTTTTATTCGTTTCCTTTGACGGCGCAATTCAATCTGCTGCCTGTTTATAACGGAGCGGTATCAATGTGGCATTCTTACCCAACACTTCCCCACTATTGGCATTAGTTATTCACGCCGAACATTCACGTTCAGTGGCCTATTTATAGTAAATACAATTTTTTTCTCTTGGGGATCACATCAGAAATTATTAAAAGCATTTAAAACACAAATTATTAAAACTGCTTTTGCTACTTTATAATTTTCAAGAAATTTTATAAGAAATTTTGATAATATTGCGCTTTAATTATTACCCATGTACTCCATCCAGCCCGGTAGTAAATTATTTTGCTACATGACTTTTGAGGTGTAGATAAAAACGTCTTGTTTAAACATTTTTGATTAGCAGATTGAATTTTTAATAATATTTTTATGGTCATAGAAATTCTACACAATGTCAAGGAATCAATAGTACACCTTTCATGGTCGATGTACACTCCGTCCACCAGGGAGTGCTGTTTTTTGTACATAAATAATTTTGCGTTGGTGTGTATTGGACTAAGTTCAGTGGTTTATGGTCCGATGTATATGTGATTTATATTTTACTGCATTTGCGATATGTATTTAGACATTTTGTATTGGATTTGGAAAATGAAGGTAACGTTTTAATTTTTTAAAATTTAAAATGAAATAATTTGGATTTTCTTTAATTCAGTTATCTGAATATATTAAAGTAGCAATTAAAGGATCGAACTAAAAAATAAATCTTTATTTAAAGTTTTCTGTTCTATGGAAATTCGAGTAATAAAAACTCTGAAAAATCTATTGGAGAAATTAATGAAATGATGTACGTGAAAAATATTCCTTTATTGAAGAAAGGTGAATATCCTTAATCCAGATAAAATAAAGTGAGCAAATTGTTTAATTCTCCGTTTTACTTTATCTCTTTTGCAGTGTAGTTGTAAAACTGTATCTTCGTTCTGTTAGGATTTTCATCAAATAATCTGCAAAATCTTTTGGAGACAAATTAATTCGGTGAATTTCATGAGATATTACTAATCATTTTAACCACTCTCTACAATTACCAACAAAAAAAGAAAATAATATTAAAAAATTCTAATAAAATAATTCAATTCAATCACTAAAACATTTTCATTTTCTATGAACTAAGCTGATACATATCTGGGATTTATAAAACGCAGTGACACATGATGTAATGATTTTATTTGTTTTATTTATCATGAAAAATTGCATTTTATTTAAACCAGAATTAAACAGTATTCATTTTGTTATGACTAAGACATATGTTGATTTCTCTTTGGTTCTGCTTCATTTTGGGCAATAGTAAAGCTGTAGCCTTGTTCTGTAATGATTTTTATCAAATAATCTGTTAAATCATTTGCCACCAAATTCATTCTACAAATTGCATGAAATAATGTATAACCTTAATAAATTTGCACAGCATTAATTTAAAACCGAAGAGTGATGCTCACTCGAAGTATGCAAATACCAGATAAAAATAATATAGAACTTGTGACAATATATATTATCTTTCAAGAGGTCTAACCTTGAAATAAAACTTTGAATTAAATGCTTTCATATTGGGGGTCTTCATATGTCCATTATTTATTACAAATATTTCTCCTCGAAAAAATTAATGAAATATGGTCTAGAATAGGGTATCGTTTGTTAAATTTTCCAAATACTTTAATTTACACGAAATTTCTGAATCTTAAAATCATGGAGCCTTATTAAAGCTATCTAACATTAAAAGGACAATTAACAATTGTAAAAAATTACTTTTTAACATATAATGAAAACCATTTGAATATAAATATGTAAAATTAATAAGACATAAAATTTAATCAGGAAATCTTTATTGAAACATTGGTCCATGTAGAACTATATGTACATTTGGTCTTGTCAAACCACCAGTCGTAAACATTTGAGAAATCTGATTTTACCAAATCCGACTCGTGGGATAACATGCACAATCGACACCAGAAAAAGCTGTTTGTGTCCACCAGTCCATGACCTTTCCATGAAAAATAATCATTGTAAGCAGAATCTTCTTTGTCTAGATAATGTAAATATTTGGCAAGATCTTTCAGGGATTCAAATTTATCTATATGGATAAAGGAATGTGGAGGTGCAACACGTTGATAGTCCTCTACAGGAGCTCCCATCACCACTGGTAGTACATCATTACTGAATAATTATTTAATAATAATAATAATAATAATAATAATAATAATAATAATAATAATAATAATAATAATAATAATAATAATAATAATAATAATAATAATAATAATAATAATAATAATAATAATAATAATAATAATAATAATAATAATAATAATAATAATAATAATAATAGTAATAATAAATAATTAAATAAATTTGGCAACGATTTAATTAAAAGATAACGCCAATAAAAAACTTTTCGTACGATATATTTGGACAGCATATCTGTCATCTTTAGGTTCTCAAAACTAACTAAAATTATTATGAATTAACATTTAATTTAAACAAATTATTTTTTATTAATTTAATTTTGTAATAAATAAATATTTAAAAAATATATTCAAATAACTTTTAATTAATTTAAAATTTTATTTCTATAAATATTATAATTTTTATTTATATTATAATTTTTATTTATATTATAATTTTTAAAAAATAATGTAATTTAAAAATTCAATTAAATTGAGTGTTGATTTAAATAATAATAATAATAGATATAAAAAAATTGAGCCTAAATATGTGTTAGTATTGTCGTACTCTGAAGGTTTTACAAATTATAAAAGGAAGTTAAGTAAACAGATGGGAAATTTAGAGTATAAGATCGTCTCTAATTCGTGTAAGTTACGCAATATGTTTATTAATAAATCAAAAACTCCGGTTGGATCGTGTTCTGATCTCGTTTATCAATTTACATGTAATGGGTGTAATGCCACATACATTGGAGAGACTTCCCGTCATCTCTGTACTCGAGTTCTAGAGCATTGTCGATTGAAGGGTTTGACCAATATTAGTGAACACAATAGAGGCTGTAAAATGAAATAGGAATGTCTGATTTTAGAATTTTGTTGAGAAGTTTTAATAATTATTGGGAACGCGTGATATGTGAAACATTGTTGATAAGGTCATTGGATCCAAAGATTAATGTGCAGAGTGCTGTGACTACGAATGATTTTAATGTTTTTAATTAGTTTACGTATGTTAAATCATGTTTATGTATTGTTTTTTAAAAAAAACCTTTTTTTTAATATTATTAAAATAATTGAATTTTTAAATTACATTAAATTACATTTTTTAAAAGTTATAATATAAATAAAAATTATAATATTTATAGAAATAAAATTTAAATTAATTAAAAGTTATTTGAATATATTTTTTAAATATTTATTTATTACAAAATTAAATTAATAGAAAATAATTTGTTTAAATTAAATGTTAATTCATAATATTTTTAGTTGGTTTTGAGTACCTGAAGATGACAGTTATGCTGTCAAAATATATCGTACGAAAAGTTTTTTATTGGCGTTATCTTTTACTAATAATAATAATAATAATAATAATTATTATTATTATTTTTATTTTTTTAAATTATAAAATTTTTGTTAATATGAAAATAATAAATTATATGTTGATCGTGATTCAATGGTTCAATTGACCTGAAGTAAATGATCCAAAATTTATAAATAAAAATATTTTATGATATTTTTCAAATCATTATTTAAAATTATATGTGTAAATGTATCTTTAAAATAATTATTTGAAGATTAATTCAAAATAATTTATTTGGGAAATATTTTAGAAATATTTTTTGTCTTGATTTATTAAGGTGATTCAGTAAAAAAATTATTTCCGTAGCAATTGAAAGACAGAGTATAAATAAAAAATGATTTTCCTTGATTTTTAAATGGGAAATATTCACGGTCCATAATTGTGCAGAAATGAGAGAACGTCAGCGATTGAGTTTTTGAACTTGAGCATGAAAATATGGAACTTTAATTTCAATATAAGACAGCCAGAAAGGACGGCAACATACAGATACATTAAATTTGAAAATTAGGTATTATATATTTTTATCCCATATATCCTAAGCTCATTTGTCGACAGACTTATTTAAAATTGGCCGAATTTGTTCACTTCTCTATACTTTTCTCACGCCAACGTCATTATTTATCTGATATTAAAAGTCCCTTATAAGATAATAATTGATATTCCAGGAAAAAATTAAAATTTATTTTACATCTTTATAATTTCTAAATTTAATTATTATTTAATTTCTTCTTTCCGGCAAATAAAGATTTTTGAAAGTTTATATTTTCCGTATCTGATAAAGTAAAAGTGACACTATATGTACGGCATGTTATATTAAAAAATAATGCGCTGTACACACGTTTACAATGATTAAAGTTAATCTTAATACAAGTTAGTAAGTAAAACTAATGAAAATTTCACAATTCCTCATCAAATGTTTTGTCACGGTAAATATCATAAGTTAGTTTGTGCAAAATTTCCATATATCCAAAGTTTATATGCATATTTTTTGTGTTTATGTATTTAGTTTATTTTTTCTATTACTTTATTATTCTATATAATAAATGAGTTTATTTATTAAAAGATTATATAAAGTTTGTGTGTTTCTTAAAATAAAATTATTGATTTTAATTTTATATTATTGATTGAGTTTAACCATTGTAAACAGGTATTTACAATATTTGTAATAAACACGTCAATATTTGAAAATGTAATTGCACATATACACAAACATCGGTAAAAACCGAAAAAATATACTTTTATACGTTTTAGAAGATAATTTCAAAATTATTAAAATAGAGTGAGCCACAAAAAATTATTTGTTTTTTCTAACTACAAGTTTATTTTATTAATCACCATGTCTGATTCTAATCAAAGAATATACGATACATTAAGTGATATCCAGTAACATTACCAATAGTATAGTAGTTTCGAGTTAATGGCTCTATCAGTACTATGCGGGAGGTGCTCAGATTTCTCTTCGTGCCAGGTAAGTGTAAAAACAGTGTCAAGTTAACATCGTTATACACTTATCCTGATGCATTGTACATTAAATAAGTCTGCAAAGTTTGGGTTTAAAGCAAGAAAAAAGACAAATATGTAACTTGAAACCTCCTTTCACTTTAAACCATGGTAGAAACAATCTGTGAACTACAAGTTCAACACTCCCGCACAGTACTGATGAGATCCATAGGCTCGAAACTACTATACTATTGGGAATTGCACTGAATGGTGAAGTATTGTTCAATTATTACAGCAGAAAAACAATTATGCTACAACTACGCAATTCATCTAGCTGTCCTTAAAATCTTATATAAAAAAGTTAATTTAGATGATGTAGTTGAAGATGAAGATAAGACTGAATATGATTATGAAGAACTTTTATATGATGAAGATGATGAAGATGAAGAAAATCAAGTTGATGAAGAAGATGACGGAAATTTAGTAATGGAAATGAAACAAAATTCGGAGTGTTTTTTATTGGTTTCTGATATTAAATAAGCGTTATATGCAATGCGAAAAGTAATTAAATTTTTTAAAAATTCATCGATTCGTACTGAAATTCTATTAAAGCATGTACGGCAAAAAGAAGGCAAGAACCTAAAATAAATTTTAGATGTGTCGTCAACACATTGGCATCAGCTCTAAATACAATTTTAAAGTTAATTGAATCGAAGTTAATTAAACATCGAAGAAAATATCAAATCTTCCATAACCATATCACTCATACAATACCTTTGGAATTTTGTCGTATTTGATGCAATTTATTGTGGGTAACCTGCACGCAATCTCTTTTCAATTTCTGTTTAGTGGCCTATGTGAATAAATTGATATGTTACAATTACAAATGTTTTTCCTTCCGTGCCGTTTTTAATGAAGGCCGCAGGAATTCATTTATTATTTTTTGCATATTTGGATCCTGGTTATGGAAAACAATAAATTCATACTTTACTTCTAGCTGTAACATTTAAATGTTTTTAAGAATAACTTTCAAAAAGTATTCAAGTCATTCCATGCGCTCCTTACATAACAGTTTTATCATCCATTTTACAAAAGTGATTGTAATAAGTCAGTAAGGAAACCGAAGAAGAGATCTAGATCGAGGTGTCAATGTGGAGATTTGTGTAGCTAAATGTCTTTAATATTTATTTATAAACAGAAATATTAAATCTTTAGCATTGAATAAAAATAGTTAAAGCAAAAAAAATTAATAGTAAATAAAACTACAATTGGAAAGGTTCCAAAATCTCCTTTGAATATGTACTTCAATAGTGAGCATATTTTCATCATCAAAACGATATGAATATTTGTGTAAATAATTCTATTCAAAACGAAATTCTATAGTAAAAATTAGATGAAATTGAAAAAAATATAAATGAATATGATATGTGAAATGTAAAATTGGCATCTCTCTAGTCGAGACAGCCAGGACTGATTGTATTAGCAATTGGATATTGAATTCAAATAACAGAAAATTTTCAAATGCATTTAAACAAATTTACTCTTAATAACCAATCATAAAATTTTACAAATTTTTAGATTTGGCTCCATTAAATTTTGACTGTATTTTTTTATTTTATGTGTGAGACCCTTATTGAAAACCTTGGTAAACACCATGATCTAGATCTCTTTGTTGGTTTCTTTAGTGACTTATTACAAACCGTACTGTAAAATGAATGACAAGACTGTTATATAAAGATCGTATGTAGAAACTTGAATAATTGGTTTGAATATCTACTTAAAGGCATTTTACACTAAATACTCTTCAATTACGGACAGTTTGTGAGCAAAAAAACAGCCTACTTCATGCCTAGTTTCTGTCAGTAAGAATTTCTATAATGAAACAAAAAATTCAATAAGCTTACACATCACGCTGCGCTAAATTAAATGTTCTATGACATAAAATAAAAATCAATAATCTTATAATGTAGATAAATCCTACAGTGTAGGGCCTACACGATTGAAAATTAAAACGTGGTAGAAAAATAAAATAATGCACACAAACAAAGTTCATAATAAAAAATGCATGCAAACTTTCAGCATGTAGTCAATCAGTGTTGAGAAAAATCCCTTTAAGAACTTAATTATAGACTTTTTTGAGACATTATTAGAGAAAAAACCATGGCGGTAATTTTTTTTAAAATATTGGTGATTCTACTCCGAATTTTCTTCTAAATAAGATATATCTTCGTAATATATATTTAAAAAAATTTTTTAATATTTCATAAGTTTTCAGACATTTCTGCCGAAAAAATACAAAACCTAAGATCCGAATAAAAAAGCATAAGTTGTAAATTTTACAATCCCTCGAACACGCTATTTTTTACCTCTGTCCATTTAAACTTCTTGTTACTTGGACCACTACATAACTGTTATAACCTTCTGGCTTTCTTTGTATACTCACTGATGAATCTTCTGTAATAATTGCAAATACCAAAAAAGCTACGAAGTTTATTTACACAATTTGGTTTCCAAAATTTTGAATGGCTTCAAACTTAAAAGGAACTGTCCGTATTCCGTTGTTGCTGATTATGTGTCCCAAGAATTTAATTTCTCTTTGTATTAGTTGGCACTTTTCTAGGTTAATCTTTAGTCCAGCTTTTCCTATAGCCGTTAGCACTTCGTCGGTTGTCGCATAATGTTTTCCCATACATATCGAATAAATCAGTATATCGTTCAAATATACCATTTCTCCCACAATGTAACCGATTACCTTAGTCATCATCTCCTGGAACGTACCTGATGTTGCTGCGATTTCGAACGGCATTCTTATGAATTAGTGCTGTCCATTCTTGGTTGATAAGCTGTTTGTTCTTGCGACCCTTCCTCTAATTCTACTAAATAATACGCATCACCTAGGTCAATCGAGCTGAAAAACACTGCTCTTCCTAAAAAATTCAACATATCGTCTATGTTTTGCATGGGAAATGCCTGCCTCTCTGTGATTGCGTTTAACTGTCTAAAATACAGACAAAGTCTTATGTCTTGTCACAATTTTATGTTTAACCAAATGAGTAAAACATTTATCGGTCATAAACCCGTTTTTATTGTTCGCTATAATTTCTTTTGACTTGGTATCATCCTTGATCTTTAGACTTCCCAAGGTTCGAGTCAACTATTCTCCATCATTTGTCTGTCTGCTAAATTTGGCTTCACCATTACAGATATAGTAGTTATTCTTTGCCGTAACTTCGATATCTTTTCTTTTTGATAATCCATATCCAAACGACTTCTCCAATCAAATCTGGTACCACATTTTCAACCTCAATAAATATAACATCCTTAAACATATCTCCAATGGTTACCTGTACTTTCGTTCTCCCTTTTGCCTTCAACGTACTCCTGTTTGAGCAATGTAACTTGTCATCGGTCCTCATCAATTGTTGTCTTTTCAATTTATTAAAATTTCTCGAAATCATCACATTAATTCTTCCTCCTTTGTCTAATAAACACTCAAACATTTCCCCATTTATGCTTACTGTTACACTCAGCCTTCCTTGCAGCTTGTTATAAGTAATTCCTACACTCTGTACCATATCAATTGTTCCAATTCTTTTTATCTATCCTTCAAACCTCTCTCCTTAAGATTCTGTAAACTTTCTCTCTTACTTTTCCTACATTATTGCACTTTTCGGCACACTGAAGATATTCCATCAACTCTTCTGTTTATATACCGCTTCAAAAAACACTACTGGTGGAGCAATGTTGTTTGAGTACGTTTTGCTAAAAACCTCTTCATCTGTCTCAACACACTATTCTCCTTCTTCTTCATCAATTCCGCTTATCCGACCATATCTTTTTCTTGCTGGCCTTTTGTTTCTATTGTTCTTCTGTGGCACAAACTTGTATAACATTATTCGAATATAGGGTTTCCATTTTACTCGAGTAGTCGAGTACCTTTTTAAAATTAACCGGTTACTCGAGTACTCGAAATAATTTCTAGGAAAAATAATTTCTTAACAAAAGATTATCAAAAATACTTATTTATTTAAAAACAAAAACAGTTCATTGTAACAAGTGTAACATAATATAAAATTAAATTAATCCATTAAACATTAGAAAAACATTTTAGTCAAAACAAAAATACTTTTTAGTCAAAATATTAATTATTTAAATATCTATACATTTTGATTGAAATAATATTTCAAAAATACAAATTTTTGTCTTTTTCAACAATGTATTATATAAGCAATTCATATCGTCACTTCTTTTCCCTCTATTTCCTTGAAGATTTTTAAATTCTTTTTCAATGTTAAATTTATTTTCTTTAACTTGCTTAGGTCTAGCCAAATTTTGAATACAATTTTGTAAATTTTCGTATTCCGTTAATTCATCTTCTTCTAAATGTATTATTTCAGTTTCTAAATCTTCTGCAACTTCACGCTTTTCAAATTCATTGTGGGGAAACAAGCTTAGAAATAGTTGCTTGGCATAATTTTGAGGGCTAGATTTAGATTAATACTTTGAAAACTCATTCTCGTTTGGTTTAACGTAAGTTCCCTGATGTACAAATATAAGTAGGGACACCATATCTCTATTTCTACGTTTCATATTTTAATATTTCTAACAAATTTAGTGATAGTTCAGTATCAATATTCTTAAGTTTCTTCATAACATATAAGATTGTCACTTCTGCTGTTATTAAGTTAGCATCTTTTTTGTTAAATTCTTGAACTGCTAACATTGTAGGTTCAAGCGTAATTGATATGCTTTATAGAACAAGAATATATTGTTCATCAAACTTTTGCAAACCAAGTTCTTCTAACGCATTATTTACAGATTCAATTAACTTTAAAATTCTATTTACAGCTGATGCCAATGTGTTGAAGACACATCTAAAATTAATCTTAGGTTCTTGCCTTCTTTTTGCCGTACATGCTTTAATAGAATTTCAGTACGAATCGATGAATTTTTAAAAAATTTAATTACTTTTCGCATTGCATATAACGCTTATTTAATATCAGAAACCAATAAAAAACACTCCGAATTTTGTTTCATTTCCATTACTAAATTTCCGTCATCTTCTTCATCAACTTGATTTTCTTCATCTTCATCATCTTCATCATATAAAAGTTCTTCATAAACATATTCAGTCTTATCTTCATCTTCAACTACATCATCTAAATTAACTTTTTTATATAAGATTTTAAGGACAGCTAGATGAATTGCGTAGTTGTAGCATAATTGTTTTTCTGCTGTAATAATTGAACAATACTTCACGATTACACTCACTCCATCATTTGTTGAGGCAACAATATCAGTTTCTAAATTCATTCCAAATTCTTTCAAAAGGTTCTCCACTAACTCTTTGGTTTATGCAGTTTTTTCAGCAGTACATTTTTCTTTAATTTCAACTAGTCCAAGGACATATTCCTTTAAATTTGAAGAGCGCAGTCACATTCAAAGATCTCCTCATTAAAACATCTGTCCACTCGTCAACGGCTATACTAAATTTCTTTTTTGAATGCAATAATTTTATTAATTTAGTTTTGGTCTATTGTTTTTTTCTTCAAAAAAGTTTAATACATGTTTTTGAATACTAGTACAGCTTTTTGGTATGCTATAATTACGGCTGGTAACATAGCCTTTAATGCATCTGAATGAATCATAGCATCAAATGAAAATCCATCCTTTGCTGGACATTTCGCTAAAATTTCTGATAAACTTATTTGAGATTTTAAAAAGCTCTTAATTGAATTAGATAACTTTATTGTTTTAGATGTTGACGGGTCAGAATCAGTATAATTGCATTTAATATTTCTAGAAATAAGCAAATCGTACAATTTCAAGTGGTTTATTAATCCAGCGGTGCTGCTTACCTTACAGCTTGCAATTGTTCTGCAATGATTGCATTTATCTTCATTTGCATTGACTTTTTGAAAATAATTCCAAGCTCCTGATTTTCTTTTACTTATTATGCCTATGGGTAATTAATGTTAAAAATGATTAAATAAAACTATTAGAACTTAACCTTATAAAAAAACTATTAAAGTTGAAAATGAATTATGAATTATGTTAAATCAATCTTTTAACAGATGACGAATTAGTGTTTATATATTATGAAAATTCGATACCCTTTTTAATCGTAGTTTTTTAGTATGGTCTCATTTATATGCATCAAATTTAAGTTATATTTTACAAAAAAAATTGTTTTATTAAAACTAGAGTACTCGATTCCATTAACCATAGTATTCGAAAACTCGATAAATTGGCTAATTTGTTGAGTAGTCAAGTAACCGAGTACTCGGAGTGGAAACCCTAATTCGAATATATGACCATTTTTGTTGCACTTTCTCCATCTACTTTCCTGGCATAACCTTTTTATATACCTTTCTTTCACACAACCAAAACATTTTGGCTCTTTTTTATCTGAACAATTCCTGTTTATATGCCCGTTTCTGTGGCATGTCCAACATTCTATCTTTCGGTTATTCGAAGATTCAATTTTTGTATGACATATTTTGTGGCATAACCAGCATTCGGGTTCTTCTCTTCACCTGCTTTCATCAACTTGACTTTCTGTTTGTTGGGTATCCATCTCTGCGTCCTTGGGTAAGCCGCTCTCTTGTAACTCTTCACAGCATTTATTTGTTCTCTCCGTTTCTTTTCTTTATTGAGCAGGATTAGGGTTTCCTTTATCTCTTTTGTACTTTTTATTTTTCGTAGGATCACTTATTTCTCCATTTCCTTAGTATCCACACACAGTATTAGCATCTTTGCAGTTAATTTCTCCTTCACGAATTCTTTATTCTCGAACAACCTGTTCACCAGGTGTTACACTTTTTTTAAAATATACTTCAATCTTTTCACCTTGCGTTTGTAATTCTTATATATCTTTCGTAATTAAATGCTACTCATAACTTTCCTTGAAATCCTTCTCCTTTCTTGAAAGTTTTTGCGTAACTGTCTTAAAGATTTTCATCGATCGTACACTCAATTAATCTTCTTGCTTTCTCTTCAATGTGATG
Source organism: Schmidtea mediterranea (assembly GCA_022537955.1). Lineage (NCBI taxonomy): Eukaryota > Metazoa > Platyhelminthes > Tricladida > Dugesiidae > Schmidtea > Schmidtea mediterranea. The sequence goes on along the minus strand of CM039679.1, from coordinate 139,310,429 downwards.
CCCTTAGCATCAAAGTATATTTCGCCTCTTCTGATGAATTTTTCCAAATCATACACTTAACAGAATACTTTTGGTAACAATCTTTCAGTGATTGCATCCTTGTTTACCTCTGCCACCATCTTAGGAGTTCCACCTTTCGTATTTGGTAATCACTAAATAAATCCATAAATTTTATTTCAATCAAAAATTAACTATATTTCATTTTTCTATTTTTAAATTTCATATTTTAAATATATAAAAATATTTTTAAAAAAATATTTTTATGAAATTATACTTTAAAAATTTCATCGAATATCCCAATCTAAGTGGACGTGCTAGGAGCTCTCAATCAAATGTAATTAATGATAGTGATAATATGAGTCTGTTAAAGTATGCACGGGATAAAGAATGTTTTAATGAATGTTTATTTAATAAAAATAATTTTAATGAATTTATATATTTAAATATTGATGATATGGAATGTATGAACATAAAGAAGATGAAACTTTTGCTATGAATAAAAATAATGATAGGAATGAATTTAAAAATAATTTTAACTGTTTTAATGATAATTATTTAAATTTAATTAACTATAATAATGATAATGGTAAACCATTTATTAAAATGAATATAGAATTCAATTGCTTGTTAGATACAAGGGTTAAAATTAGTGTTTTAAGTAAAAGAGTAGCTGAACTAATAAAAATTAATATCACGAGTGGAAATTATTAAAACATAAGCTGTGCTAATGGGAGCGAATTAAATAGTAATGGTTTTGGTAATATTGAAATTAAATGCAAAACGTCGATTATAATTACAAATTTTTACATTACAAATGAAGTTTACCCAGAAATTGTTTTAGGTGTTGATATATTAAACGAAATGAATATCCGGTGAATAGAATTGCAGAAATATTATAATGTTGGAAACATTAAAAATAATAAATGTTTAGAAGGTAAATATGAAAATAATTAAAATGAATTTGTAAAATTGATTAAAACGAAAGTCACATGAGTTAATAGAGATAATAAAGACCTTTCCAAATATATTTATGTTGCATTAAGGGATATAGGTCTAACAGATGTTTTAAAGCATAAAATACAAAAAACTGTAATCCAATAATAATTAAACCAAAAATACATTCCATTCATTACGAGAATAAATTTTTTATGAAATACATTATTATAAATTATTAAATATTATTAGGAATGAACATGGTAAATACTAGAAATAATGATAAAAATGATAATTCTAACATGCATCAATTTTACTGAGTGTTTTCTTTAACATAATTTAAAGTAACAAAATCTCTATATAAAACGTATGGCATTGATATGGTCAACTTCTCCATTAATATATTTTTCTCATTTAATTTATTTCAAAAATATTTTGAGGTGCAAGTGAACCTTTTTATTCTTTTCATCCATTTTATCATGAAATTTGATTTTGTCATCATAAAGTAAAAAATGTTAGGCTAATTTTATTGACGTGACTGAAGAAAAGATTATTATAAAAATATATAATTAACGGCCACGATATTTTATAATATCGGTTCCCCTGGTACAATACTAATTATCAAATAAAACAAAATTTATTACTGGAAATTTCAGTTACTACTAAGAAATAAATATTTAAACAACATTTATAAATGAATCATTTTTCTCTCCCTCAGGGTCCCAAAATTTGTTCGATCTGAATATTTTTTCAAGTCTTTTAGAAGGAAAAAACTAAAGGAAATGAATTGTACACCACCAGTATCAATTATTGGGATTTTATGCTACCCCGTAGAACGAATGAGTGGCAAGTCGGTATTTATAAATAATCCTTAAAATCCTCAAAAATTAATTTTTCACTAAAATTATTTCCTTTAATTAGAAAAAATTTTCTAATTTTCTTTAATTAACTTTGAGGCAATTTTAATTTAATTATTTCATTTTATTTCATATTCTGTTGCTGCTGACAAATAATCCCAACTAAATAATGGCTTGATTATATTATCAATTCAGTCGAATGTGAATCGCTGAGCCGCGCTCGGTTTTTCCTTTTTCCCAGGATTAATCTCCCCAAATCAGAATTATTCAGATCAAGCGATGATTTGTATGTTTTCAGTTGATTAATATTTCAAATCTGTTTGTCTCGATGGGCAGAGCTAATCTTACTGCGAAATGTGGTTGAGGGGGGTAGTAAATATTGATAATATTAATAATAGGATAACTAGATTTATTATTCAATGAAACCTCAGTTAATGATAGGGATTATATTTCATTGGCTAGAATTTTTTATTCCCAAGGAACTTATTAGGCGGAGGTGAGTGTGTCAATATATATAGAATATATAAAATATTTTGATTTTAGTGTGACTTTCTAATTAAAATAAAATTTTAAAGTTATATTCAATGTGATTTCTAATTGCATACACGATTCGATCTTATTTAATCTTTATTGGTAACATGTAAGAGACACGATCCTCTGGAATTGGACACAGTGGCTTAGCTACTTAAATACAGTCTAACTAAGCCATCTAGAATATCACAATTGCTGTAGTCCTTTTATCTAATGTATACAAATACAAAATTAATTAACGCCATCGAATTCCACTAGAAACGTGAGTTGTGTTTACATTTATCTGGTTACACAGGGGGATATGAGTGTCTCGAAATGGCAAAGAAAATAAAAAAATTGAAGGTTCAAAGTGAGTGAAATATTTTAATGAACATGAAACCATTTTTCGAATCCAGAAAATAAATATGAATATCAAATAATGATAATAGTGAACTGATTAGTGAAAAGGACTCAAACGACTCTCTTAATGGCTCCTGCGAGATAACATTTTAAGTTAAATAAATTTATAAATTAAAATTAAAAAATTTAATATTATGGATTGTAGTTTTCTATTATATTTTTAGTAGGTAGTTAGTAGATTTCTGCGCCCACACACCATTCCATAATAAAAGTAGGAGGGGAGGTTCGCGACGTATTAAATTACGTAATGACGTGATTTAATCTCGGATTATCTTAATTATGTAATTATGTAATCAAGATAATTAATTTTGTATACGCCAATTTTCTTGTTAAAATATTTTTGGAAATTATTTTTCGAATTTTTTTAAATTCAAATTTTTGGCACATATTTTTGAATAAATTTTTTTCATCCACAAAATATATTTTTTTCAATCACGCTATAGTCAAGGGGTATTTTTGACTCTCGATTAAAAAGCCTAAAAATATTTTATCGATAAAAAAGCCTAAAAAATGTTTCTTTGATAAAAGCATAAGTAATTTTTCTTGATAAATAAGCATAAAATAAAAATTGGTTCAAATCACCTAAGATGGTCACGCTATAGACAGGGATATGTTTAACTTGTAATAAAAAAACAATGCAATAGTTGGTCTCAATATTTTCTATAGGTAAATATAGGCATAAAATTAAAATGGCTCAAATCGCCTACAGATAAAAAAAATTCAGGGTATTTTATAGGCTTGTTAAAAAAACACTTGTAATATTTGATCACACAATTTTCATAGGCAAATTTATGCTCCAGATAAAAATAAGTTAAAATAACTAAAGTAAATTAATGTAAATTAAAGTAAATTAAAGGGTCTAAAGAAAATTAAAGTGCATTAGGGTAAATAAGAGTAAATTAAGGTAAATTAAGGGGTCTAATTTATATAAAAGTACATTAAGGTAAATTAGAGTACATTAAGGTAAATTAAAGTAAATTAAATGGTCTAAAGTAAATTAAAGTACATTAGAGTACATTAGAGTATATTAAAGTAAATTTAAGTACATTAGAGTACATTTAAGTAAATCAAGGTTCAAAAAATAAATTAAGGTACATTAAAGTAAATTTAAGTACTGTTGGGCTATAAGCCATAATATAAACAAAATGAAAAATTGTGTAAATTAAAACAAAATAATTAATGAGGTTTGAAAGTTATCAATATGGCTGCTGTAACATAAGCACGTACCGCAAGCAGAAATCAAAAAATAAAATAAAACATTAAATAAAACAAAATAAAAACATAACAAAATTAAATAAAACAAATATTAATTAAAATCATTGAAAAGCCTACAGATGCAGAAAGAAACACAAAACCAAAATATAAAACCGCCAAAACCTTGCAAAAGAAGGTTTAGAAAATACATAGGCGGAAGCGGCGACCAAAAATTTAAATATCAAAGGGTAAAAAGAGAAACAATCAAAAAGAATGGTTAAATAAAAAAAAAAATAAAAATAAAAATAAAAATTTACGAAATATTGAGAAAATAATATCAAAAAATAGAGAAAAATTAGGAGAAAAATAAAATATTTAAAATTAAATTAAAGCAATAAAACCCCCCGAAAAATAGCCGAAAAAGGCTCAAAATACTCTGATTGGTCGCACCCAGGCATGAAATGACTATATATACAGCAGTCATTTTCATAATTTTTAGACTGTTAGACATTGGTAGAGAAAATTTTGTAGACACAAAATTTTTAGACTTCACTGTTTATGCCGATGTATGACAATTTTTCAAATTTGTATGCTTGACTGACAAACTTGTCGGTCGTAAGTATTGTTTTTTGTAGAAATAAATTAAACAAAACATCAACTTAGAAAAATATAACTTATTCTGGATGGCCGCAATGTCTTTTGGCATTGCTCGGCAGGTTCCCCCCTAACTTATTTATATTCATTTTATATACATGTTAATTGTGGAGAATGGCAGGGCAACATTCAATTCCGGCCGTTAAATTGGCAGGACGTTGACGTGTTGCTTTGTCACAATCCACCCTTCGGTGTCTGCTTAGTCTGGTCAGGCCTTGTTGCACTGATCACGGGGTAGGACACCGTCGTAATTCACCGTGGCGGCCATTTTCAATGTTGGTCGGAGCGGTAAGAGGGTAAACTGCGGGAAGATCGTCATAATTAAGGGGATAACATTTATGTAAATGTTTAAGTAGGAAAATTGAATTTTCAATTTAATTCCTGCCGATTATTATATTGTCAAGGGTACGACTAGTGATAGAAATTTAAGTCAACGAAAGTATAAAGTAGGTTTAGATCACGTACATTGTTCGATAATCATCGTGGTGGAAAATTAAAATAAAATGATACATTTTGGCATAGATCTGTGAGAAGATAATATAGAGATTTACGAATGGTGGTAACTGTGGCGACCATAGGAAAGCAAATATGAGTTGTTGGACTAAAATAATGATCTCATGATTATGCATTCATTTCAATTTACCATAGGTTAACGTTTGTATGAAACAAGGAATTTTCCATAAAATAAGGGCGAAACGCTGCCCAAATTTTTGAAAAATATTTTAATAAATAAACAGTAATGATGACAAATTGATATAGGAATTGTAGAAATAGATGAGTATGGACAAGCGTATAGATAGAAAGAGACGTAAGACCTTCCATCGGCAGTCAGGAACCCGAAAGTGAAAATATCATGGGGAGTAGTTCTAGAAATAGAGCTCACCTGCTCATGAATTTTCAGCTGCTATATACAGTACCAACATGAGCTTGCTCATGGGTATATAGTGGTAGGATTAAAATTGTGGGGCGTCTGGGTGAGACAGCATAGACCCTAGGAAAAGAAGGCATTTTGATAGAAGGAAATAAGTTTGAATAAGTTTTGCACAGATTTAAACAAATTAATTACACCCAGTACACCAGCAGTACGTTAGAATAAATTTAAGTAAATTAAGGTTCCTAAAGTAAATTAAGGTGCCTAGACTAAAGTATGGTAAGTTAAGTAAGAATTTTTAAAAATTAAATAGAGGGTCAAAAGGTAGGTTACATAAGGTAAGAATTTTTAAAGTTAAAGAGTCGACAATATTGCATGATAAATTTTTTTAAATAAAATTTTTAGTATAGTTTTATCGATCAATTTTTATACATTTTTTTAAATGATAAAATTTTTAACATAGTTCTACAATGAAATTTTTTATACATGATTTTTAAATAGAATTTTTAGTATATAATTTTTTCGATGAATTTTTATATATGATTTTTAAAGATGAAATTTTTAGTATAATTTTTACAATGACTTTTTTATACATGTTAATAACGATAAAAAACTTTCAAAATAATAATAATAATAATAAAGATAAAGATAAAAATAAATTCATCAAATGTTAACTTGGTAACAACTTCTGAATACTAATAACCCATACACACTGAACAATCCATTAATAACTCAACAACAATCACTATGTACTGTATACAGATGACTGACTACTGTACAAATCACTATATATATGCTAGGCATTGAATAATTGAGTATCTTATTCATTAAAATTCTCTATTTAAATAATATTTAACCTTTGAACACCGATAGTCAACCAACTTAACCCACTTAAAAATAAAATAAAATTTTCTCTCAATCATCTCCCCTTAAAATACTTGGTTATTCACTATACACACACTCACAATATGTTATCAATAACTAGTTACTGAACAAATCAATATCAATAATTGTTTACTGACCAAGAAATCTTTAAATAAAAGCACATAAAAATTTGAAAAATCAAAAGAAATACAATATCAATTACAAATTTTATTAACTTCTTCACTCTTTAATCGATCAATGATGTCTCCAAATTGCTTGGTTGCTTATTTGCCTTATTGATATCAAGAAACTATTAATCATTGAAGCCCAATCAATTGTTGTATTTTCTCTGAATAAAAATTTATTGCTTTGTTTACAGTCTTGTATGTCATTTATTGAAATTATTTACTAAAACTTAATAGTTTTGTTAAAAAACTTTGAAATGTTTCTACTATTTTTGTATTATTTTTAATTGCGTCCAACAATGAACAATTACTAAAAGTTATTTTCAAAGATGGATGTCAACCTTTTCATTTAATTTTCACATGCCCCTAAATAAATTAATTGCTAACAGCTCAAAAAATTACTTAACTTTATTTCTACACATTTTCTATTCACTCCAACTCTTGTTGTTTACTGAATGATAAATTAATTAGTAACTATAAGGGTTATAATTGATAGTAAAAAGAAACTTGATTAGAAAAATATTCTTAAATTATTTTCACAAAACATATATTACTTTCATTGTACTTGGAATAAATTTTCATATATTTATTGAAAATGATTCGACTCTTAAAATTATTAACTCAAAGATGCTAAAGGTTTGAATAAAACTGATAGAAAAAAAAATTATTATCTACCGCATTACTAAAATCCAATAATTATCAACTACTACCAAATATGTTAAATTTATGATACCATGATTCAATACATTCATAGGTTCTTGTGTACTGATATCACTTACTGAAAACCAAATTTATAAGACAAATGTATGTGATTGTCTATTAGTTTTTGTAGAAATTATTTTTTATTAAATTGTGGTTAGCTGGTAAATAGAATCTGATTAAAGTAGTGAGAAAGATGTAAATTTAAAATAAATTTGATTAAATTTGTTAGTTCTTTAAATAAAACTTTTTAAAAAAAGCTTCAACATGGTAGCAAATTTTAAAGAAAATAGTACTTATCAATTAAAATATTAATTAAATTAACTAAAATTAATTAAAATTAATTAATTGAAAAATGTTCTTAAATTATTTTCACAAAATATATATTACTTTCACAGTACTTGAAATAAATTTTCATATATTTATTGAGAATTATTAGACTTTTAAGTTTCTAAACATCACTGTATAAAGTTAATAGATAAAATAATTATCCTCTGCCACATTACTAGAAATTAAATGATTATCGACCAACCACTAAATAAGTTGAATTTCTAACAAAGCTTAAAAGATACCAATAAAATATACTAAAAATCCAAATATGTATGTTTAATTGTTGCAAATATTTGTTTTTGTAAAAATAAGACATCCTTAAATTATGATTATCATGTGATTAGAATTTGATTAAAGTTGTGAGAAAATTGTTAAATTTGAAATAAAACTGATTAGTTTGTAAATAATGTTAGTACTTTGAAGAAATTTTAAAATAAGACCTTCAGCAAATTGGTAAGAAAATAGTAGTTATTGAGTAATATTTATTAAAATTACCAAAGTTTTATAATTTTTTACAAGTCTTGATAGATCTTTAATAAAATTTGTTAGTACTTTGAATAAAAAATTTTAAAAAAAAGTTTCAACACAGTAGCAAATTGTATAGAAAATAGTACTTATCAATTAATTAAATTAACTAAGTTGTAAAATAATTGAACAAATTTGTTAGATTTTTTAAAATGTTAAGATTGTTAGGTAATTGTTCTAGGTACTTGTTGAATGAAAATTAATGTATGTTATCGACTGCTCGTAGTATTTAATCGTACAATTTCCCTTCATTCCTGTAAATAATCGTAAATATTTAAATTATTCAGAAAATTGTCAATAACAACATAAGTAATGGGTAACATAAATTTTAGTTTTTAATTAAATTACAATTATAATAAATAAATCAAATAAATGAATACATGAATCGAACAATTTCTTAGAACTAAACACGTATCGTATTTTTTATATCGTATTGTTATATTTTGATAACCCTTAAATCAATAAAAATGTATCTATTTCACTAAGTATCCATCTTTTGGCATCAATATCCAACCGAATAAAACCGCCTAAAAATATCATAAATTTCCCCTCTTAACCTATCGTCTCCCCCTAAAATAATATAAAATTTACTCTCAACCAATAATTTCTCTTTAAATGACAATTTTTCTAACTATATTCAATATATTTTTCATAAAAATCACTAAGTTATATCCATATTCAACCGAATAAATTTCTTGAAATACCCTTAAAATAAAATTCATCTCTTGACCAATCAAATTCCCTTAAAAATATCATAAATTTTCTCTTAACCAATCATTTCTCTTTAAATGACAATAATCCTGGCTAGTTTCATTATTTTGATAAAAATCACCGACATATCGATATTCTACCGAATAAATTTCTTGAAATACCCTTAAAATAAAATTCATCTCTTGACCAATCATATCCCCTTAAAAAATCATAAATTCCCTTCAGAACCAATCGTTTCTCTTTAAATGACAATATTTCCACTCTCACTACATTCACATACATATTGATATCTATCTGAACAAATTCCCTAAAAATATTATAAATTCCCTCTCTATATTCTCCATTTAGAAAATATTTACCCTTTGAACACAGATCTTCAACCAACTCAGCCCCCTTAAAATTGACAACAAATTTGTTTTTAATTGATTATTTCCCATTAAAATAAAATTCATCTCTTGACCAATCATTTCCACTGAAATAACATTTTCCCCCACTGCACCAACAATATACTTCTTTATTGTGTGTACTATAATTAGAAATTTCACTGTTCAGTACATCTCATTGACTCATTCTGCTCACGCTAATTTGAAAGGGAAGGTAAGTGAATTTTTCTCTCTGTGTATTTCAATTTTGTTTGTTTTAAAAAGCACGTGCGTCAAAACTTTGTTTGCAATTATGTAGACTATTATTATAACTAGGCTTATATAGTTTTTAACTCCACTTTTTTATATATACTGTACGTACAATGCCACTGTATTTATTTTGCATAAGTGAATAAAGAAAGTTAAAGTTATTTTTCTGTTTGTTAGATGGCCATAGATTTAAAACAAACCCATTAAATTTAAAGTTGTTGATACTATTATTATTCCTTTTTTTTATTTAACCCTTTGACTGCCAAGGAGCGCGATCGCGCTCCTGCTCCAGCATGAACAAATTCGATCTCTATTTCATACTTGTCGATTTTTATTTATGTTTTTTCATTCCGAATGTGTATTTATAAGAAATTATACTATTTTTTCAAATCATTTTTTGATTTTTAAATACTTTTCATAAATAAAATGGTTAGAAAGTTACAGAGAAATATATTTTTAAATTTCTATTTTCCTCTAGCAGAGTGATATTTTTAGCTAATCCTCTTAAAATCATGTTGGCACTTAAAGGGTTAATTATGATTATTGTTTAAAGTAATTTGTTTGTTACAAATTTACTTTTATGTGTTATATTTACAAATGAATAATTAGCAAATTTGTGTTTTTTGTTATTTTACTTATTTCAACTCGTTTTATAGGCGGCCAAACAAAATCTTGCCTGTAGCAGCAAAAAGTCTAGGGCCGGCCCTGAATCAACCTATAGAGATAATTCAATGATTTTCATGTTACTCAAATAATTAAAATTAATCAGTAAATCAAGTATAAATTCAATAAAAATTACCAGTCAACCCATAGATATATTTCAATGATTTTCATATGTATACTGATAACTACACTGAGCATCCTCTTAAAAATCTCTAAATTATTCTACTTTTGTGATTGATATCCATGAAATCAATAAAATTAAAAATGAAAGTAAATAATCGACCTCTTATCTCAAAGATATTTTATTCTTTCTAAGTTTCACTAAACTATTTTTAAAAATCAACTGAATTGATAAAAGCTTGGTTTAATTAACAATAAATTTTAATTAAATCTTGTCTGTGTATTCCAAAAGTTGATTGTAATTTACTGTAAAATATATTAATCACTTCCCAATAAACCTCTGAAAAGCTTTACATACTTTCAACTTTTCAACTTTTTAAAATAAATCATAGTATTTCCCAATATTTAATTGATATTTCATCTCATCATTGAGAAATTTACCGTCTAATTTATTATAAGCAATTCTGGATTCACTGAATATCTGTTAGCTTCAATTCATATTTTCTCACTTTAATGAATGCTTTTTCTCTCTTCAATAAATATTTTCCTTTTCGATGTATATGTTCTCCATTCAAAGTATATTACCCTTATAAGTTTTTAATATATTAATGATTTGTCATCTATTTAGTAGATATCTTTATCTATCCCACTTTTTTCAGTAATTTCAACGATTTTAGTCACTTAATGTACTCTCACCAATATTACTTCTTCACTGAAAATTTTCTTTTTAGAATATAATCTCTACTAATTAAAATTCCATTTGTTGACTTGTTATTAACTTGTCATTTTCAATGAAAATTTAATTAACTTTTAATAAATTTAATTACAACCTTCAATAGATTAGGTTGTAATGAGCTAAAATAAAATAATTTTAGGCTATATAAATCAATTAGAGCTTTTAGGGAAATTTTATGATAATTTTTTAGTAATGAAATATCAAGTTTTAGATGATATTTAACATTTACTTTTTAATTTTTAATCATTTTTATTTTGTGAATTTTATGGTTTTCTGTTGAATTTTAATGGATTTTGGGGATTATTATGTTTTTTGTAGAAATTATTGAAGAAATGAAGGTAAATCTATAATTTTAGAAGCACTTAATTTCTTGATAATTTAATAGATTTAACTTGATTTTAGGATTATTTTAAATAAACGTTTATTTTAGGATCAAAATGTTTATGAAACATCTATTTAAGATAATTATTTATCAATTAGAATCCAATTTGACTGATAGATTTTGATAAGTAAATGATATTTAATTATAATTTTATGTTCTATTTAAAAAGTCAATTAAATCAGTTGATTTTTAAAAATATTTTAGTCAAACCTAAAATTTTAATTGATTTTACAATGTAAAATATGGGGGTCAATAATTACTTTCATTTTTCATTTTATTGATTTAGTGGATATCAATCACAAAAGTAGTATAATTTAGAGATTTTTAAGAGGATGCTCAGTGTAGTTATCAGTATACATATGAAAATCATTGAAATATATCTATGGGTTGACTGGCAATTTTTATTGAATTTATACTTGATTTACTGATTAATTTTAATTATTTGAGCAATATGATATATATTTTTATGATTTTACAATAATTTAGTGAAATTTAATTTTTGTGGGAAACAGACTTTATTCGATTTTAGTCATTTTTGATGAATTTTTTATTTGCTTGAATTTGTTGCCAGAATGAAATTGTGATGATTTTTGATGGAAAATGTTGGGTATCGATAACAATTTTATAATACTTTAAAGAAAAATTATTTTCTATTGGTAAAATTCAGATTTTTATGATAGTTTTAAAGGAATTCAATCGATTGAATACATGTGGTAAATATGATCCGAAGGATAGATTTTTAAGGAGTAGTCGGTTGAATATAGAATTCTAAAGGAATTTTACCTTGTGTGTTTTTACAAAAAATATGTATATTGTCGGTGCTGTGGAAGAAAATGACATTTGAAGGGAGATAATTGGTTAAAAGTAAATTTTATGATATTTTTTAAGGATAGAGTTGGTTGAATATTTTTATTTAAATGGTAAATCATATTTAAATGTGGATTTTTATGAAAAAATAATGAATTAAAATGGGAAATATTGTCATTTGAAATTATTGGATGAAGTAAATGTTGTGATATTTTTAAAGGAATTTATTTGGATTAATATCGATGTAAGTGGATGAAAAGATTGTAGAAATAATGTTATTTAATGAGAAATAATTGTTTGAGAATAAATTTTATTTTAAAGGGAAATGATCAATCAAGAGGGGAATTAATGATATTTTAAGGGGAAATAATAGATTAACAACGTTTGTTGATATTTTTAAGAGAATTGAGTTGGCTGAATATCTGTGTTCAAAGGGTAAATATTTTCTAAATAGAGAATATTGAGGAGGAATTTATAATATTTTTAGTGGGATTTGTTCGGATAGATATCAATATGTGTAAATGTTATGTGAGAGGGGAAATATTGTCATTTAAAGAGAAATGATTTGTCAAGAGATGCATTTATGATCATTTATGTTGATTTTAAGAAATATTTTTGGCTGAATTTTTAATATTTTTAAAGGAATTTACTGGGATGAATATCGGTTATCAAAAGGTAAATATTATCTACTTGATAGGTTTTTATGAAAATTATGAATATAGTTGGTATAATGGAGTAAAAAATGACATCTGAAGAGAAAGCATTGGTTGAGAGGTGAAATTATAGTATTTTAAAGGGGATTGAGTTGGTTGAATTTATAAGATACTTAGGAAAATTGTTACTTTTTTCATTGATTTAAGGTTAATCAGAATATATCGATAAGATTCTAGTTCTAAGAAATTGTTTGATTCATAAAACTATTTGTATACAAGTAAGTATTTATTTGATTTTATTAAAATAATTTTAATTCAATTAAATTAAAAACTAAAAATGACTAGTATCTAAAAATTTTTGTTACTTATTATTTATGTTTTTATTGACAATTTTCTGAATAATTTAAATATTTACGATTATTTGCAGGAATCAAAAATTTAATAATTATTTATCTAGAAATTGTATAATAATATACTGTGAGCAGTCGATAACATACATTAATTTTCATTCAACAAGTACCTAGAACAATTACCTAACAATCTTAACATTTTAAAAAATCTAACAAATTTGTTCAATTATTTTACAACTTAGTTAATTTAATTAATTGATAAGTACTATTTTCTATACAATTTGCTACTGTGTTGAAACTTTTTTTTAAAATTTTTTATTCAAAGTACTAACAAATTTTATTAAAGATCTATCAAGACTTGTAAAAAATTATAAAACTTTGGTAATTTTAATAAATATTACTCAATAACTACTATTTTCTTACCAATTTGCTGAAGGTCTTATTTTAAAATTTCTTCAAAGTACTAACATTATTTACAAACTAATCAGTTTTATTTCAAATTTAACAATTTTCTCACAACTTTAATCAAATTCTAATCACATGATAATCATAATTTAAGGATGTCTTATTTTTACAAAAACAAATATTTGCAACAATTAAACATACATATTTGGATTTTTAGTATATTTTATTGGTATCTTTTAAGCTTTGTTAGAAATTCAACTTATTTAGTGGTTGGTCGATAATCATTTAATTTCTAGTAATGTGGCAGAGGATAATTATTTTATCTATTAACTTTATACAGTGATGTTTAGAAACTTAAAAGTCTAATAATTCTCAATAAATATATGAAAATTTATTTCAAGTACTGTGAAAGTAATATATATTTTGTGAAAATAATTTAAGAACATTTTTCAATTAATTAATTTTAATTAATTTTAGTTAATTTAATTAATATTTTAATTGATAAGTACTATTTTCTTTAAAATTTGCTACCATGTTGAAGCTTTTTTTAAAAAGTTTTATTTAAAGAACTAACAAATTTAATCAAATTTATTTTAAATTTACATCTTTCTCACTACTTTAATCAGATTCTATTTACCAGCTAACCACAATTTAATAAAAAATAATTTCTACAAAAACTAATAGACAATCACATACATTTGTCTTATAAATTTGGTTTTCAGTAAGTGATATCAGTACACAAGAACCTATGAATGTATTAAATCATGGTATCATAAATTTAACATATTTGGTAGTAGTTGATAATTATTGGATTTTAGTAATGCGGTAGATAATAATTTTTTTTTCTATCAGTTTTATTCAAACCTTTAGCATCTTTGAGTTAATAATTTTAAGAGTCGAATCATTTTCAATAAATATATGAAAATTTATTCCAAGTACAATGAAAGTAATATATGTTTTGTGAAAATAATTTAAGAATATTTTTCTAATCAAGTTTCTTTTTACTATCAATTATAACCCCTTATAGTTACTAATTAATTTATCATTCAGTAAACAACAAGAGTTGGAGTGAATAGAAAATGTGTAGAAATAAAGTTAAGTAATTTTTTGAGCTGTTAGCAATTAATTTATTTAGGGGCATGTGAAAATTAAATGAAAAGGTTGACATCCATCTTTGAAAATAACTTTTAGTAATTGTTCATTGTTGGACGCAATTAAAAATAATACAAAAATAGTAGAAACATTTCAAAGTTTTTTAACAAAACTATTAAGTTTTAGTAAATAATTTCAATAAATGACATACAAGACTGTAAACAAAGCAATAAATTTTTATTCAGAGAAAATACAACAATTGATTGGGCTTCAATGATTAATAGTTTCTTGATATCAATAAGGCAAATAAGCAACCAAGCAATTTGGAGACATCATTGATCGATTAAAGAGTGAAGAAGTTAATAAAATTTGTAATTGATATTGTATTTCTTTTGATTGTTCAAATTTTTGATTTTTCTTTAATCATGTTATAAATTAGGATTCTTTTATTTACTCTTCTTTCTGTGACAACCCAATTGTATAAATGATCTTCTAATAAAAGATAGAGGTTTTTTCCCGCTTCCGATTTTTACAACCTCACTTTTATGGCTACAATCAATGAATTGCTATTTTTACTTACCGTTTTGCAAGTAATGCCGTTTTCATCTGCGATAGTCAATTTTTAAATTACCTCAAGCTTAAATTTAATATTGTAAGTTTTCTATGGCTACTCATTACAACGTTAAATTATTTTTAAATTTTAATATTAAAACGTTTTGTAGTAAAATAAATTGAAAAAAAATACAAAAAATAAATTTATCGGCCTTAAAAATTCAAAAAAATTCAATTTAATAATTTCATCCTCGAAAATAAGACCATGGGGCTTATTTTCGGTAAACTCCGGTAACTAATAGTACGTTGTGTGAAATGATGTGGAATGTTAAAAATGTGTTAATCGTATTATATATCAGAAAATCTCAGAAAATATTATCTAAAATTTAATTAACGTTGTTTTAAAAATAAATATTTTAGGTTTTGCAAATTTTTTAAAATTCTTTTTTGTAATTATGGACATTTTAAATACTAGGAATTCCGATAAAAACGTAAATCTAATAGCTTCAATTGGTCATTGGGATATATTGTGAAACTCATTCCGCATATATATCAAAATTTTAATATAAACTTTGTTTGAATTAACACAATGATTACCTTAGTCCATTTAAGAAAAACTTCTCAGTGATATAATCTCGACAATTGGAATTCTCAAATGCCAGATAGAATTTGTAATCCCGACTCAGCATTTCAAAACAACTTTTGTAATCATCCCTGGAGCATTTGAGAGGCCCACAAAGACCATAGATGTCGACCTGAAAATTGCATATATCAGTAACAGCAGCAACAATAACAACAACATGCCAGAATTAATGGCCTACATCAATCACAAACTAGACAGACAGTATAGAACAAAAAATGATAAATTGCTCAATTGGTTTCTTTCGTGTGATTCCTAGATCCCATCTCAACAAAGTATCCAGTTCAACGTGGCGCGGATCAATCAGTTGGAAAATCAGTCTGAACTGATTGGGTGAGTAAGCCATTAAAACACAGACTCAGCTCGCACGTAACCTCTCACGTCGTGCGTTGGTAATTATCCTCATTTTGAGGAGTAAGAGACCTCAGTTGTTCAAGCTGTAAATCAATCTCTCTTTGACATTTGTTATAAATTACAGATAATAATCTCAATTTATAACAAAAAATATTTTCATAGAAATTTTCATCTCCAGCTAATCCGACAGGATTATTTACATTTTGAGAATAATAAATATTTTTTTTGAACATTTTCTTTTTTATTTGAAATTTAATCAAATTTCTTTTTTAGAAATAAAAAATAAGAAAATATTTCTTTTGATGTCATTGTTATGTAAAATTACTTTGTGGGGAGAATGGAAAATAAAGATTCAAGAGAGGATCAACAGCTATTGTCTCATTCAAATCTACTCCTGAATTATTCTTAGAACCTATTTTTCTTTGAATAATCATTTACAAAAAGTCGCCGGCTCTTTTACTCTCTTTTAATTTGCTTTTTCTAAGAACAAAATTTAATTCTTAAACGGTAGGAAATAAACTTTTGATATTTTAACACGATAACTCGAAAAAGAAAGAGTTCTTAACATAAAATTTTGCAATAATATTTTATGAGGCGCCCATTTTTACCAGAATAGTTTATTATTCAAAAATTTTCCACAAATTTATTTATCAATGAAAACTTTTAAAAATATATGTTCCTGCTTGTTCAAGGCTTAGTTAGGGATTTTTTGTTTTGCATTTATATCACGATATTTCGTCACGTATCACAGGACCACCTTAAGCATTAATATTTAATACCAATTCATTCGGCGACCAAGGAGATCAAGCAATTACCAGAATTTAATAACTGGCTTCATTTCCCAAGGGAGTCGAGATGAAGATATGTTGACTGACTGTTGACTTCTTTGCGTACCCCAATTATGTAAATATTATATCGAAATTTTTAACATTTTACTAATAATAATAATAATAATAATAATAATAATAATAATAATAATAATAATAATAATAATAATAATAATAATAATAATAATAATAATAATAATAATAATAATAATAATAATAATAATAATAATAATAATAATAATAATAATAATAATAATATAATAATAATAATAATAATAATAATAAATAATAATAATAATAATAATAATAATAATAATAATAATAATAATAATAATAATAATAATAATAATAATAATAATAATAATAATAATAATAATAATAATAATAATAATAATAATAATAATAATAATAATAATAATAATAATAATAATAATAATAATAATAATAATAATAATAATATAATAATAATAATAATAATAATAATAATAATAATAATAATAATAATAATAATAATAATAATAATAATAATAATAATAATAATAATAATAATAATAATAATAATAATAATAATAATAATAATAATAATAATAATAATAATAAAAGTAATTCCATTTCACCAGAGGTTTGCAAAGAAAAGTCTGATGTCAACATTCATTAGCGAAATGCCATTTAGGAAAGTCTCTGTAGAATACGTCTGGTTATGCATTTGTCAGGTTTGCTCTCGTTTCCACAGAGGTTGCGAGGAGGCATTTGAGAACGAAATGCTGAGTGTAAATTTTAAGAAAGAAATTTCTCAATTTTTGTGAATTATTGCAAAGAAAAATGTTTATTGCCATGATGCGTTCGAGTCGACTGTAATTAAGAAATGCGATTCAGAAAGAAATTTAAAGAATTTCGCTGCTGAAAGAAATTTGCAATTATTATTATCAAGGCGATTTAGCGCAAATAAATTCAGTTAACCTGACGAGTGATTTATGTCCTATTTTCGACAGCATTATTAACATTGTTTGTTAGAATACTTATTCAATTCTCTCCGCTTAAAGCTTGTAGTTTTTCAGAGGTTAACACTAAATCCGTTTTCTATGGTTTCTGTCGGAAAGGAATCTCAAGCTGACGGCATTATATAGAGATATACACAAAACGGTTACTTTTCAAAATTATTTTGTGTAGCAGCAACATTTAAGGAAATATAATAAAGTACTGACAATTTTCATTATATAATAGTAAAGATATTTCAGAAACGAGCGATTAACGGACTAAATTGCTCTTAAACAGGTATATCCATATAAAATATATGGAACTTGAAAAGGGCATTTATTAGGATTACCCTAAATGTAAAAAACATTCTTCACGACGTCAATTTCAACTTATACCTTTTCCAACATGACCGCTTGTCTTTGATTTTAAAGAGAACAACCATCTACTTGGTAACTAATGTTTAGGAATCACGGAAAACAATAATCATCCAACTCAGTATTTCTGAACTCATCGAAGAAGGAGATATTTTTTTTTTTTCATTTTTAGAGTTTTGTAAAATGTTTAAATACATGGAAATAATTTTAATAAACCTATAAGTCAATTCTTTTTATTTTGTTTTAATTGGTGAAACATAAACTCTTTTTGTAAATTATAACTTTTTATTTTTTGTGTAAATGTTAAACATAACTTTTAAAGGTTTAATATCTCATTAAGGAACACAACTTTTCGGTAAAATTATTTTCATATAAATGACATTTGATAAAAGTAGTGTTGAAAATTTTGGTTAAATAGAAAAATAAATCTTTTAACTATTATCTAGCTAAATTCAATAAAATAATAAAACAAATCAAAACAGATCAAAAGTTAACAAAAATGTAAATGATTTTATTGATAATTCTGTGAGATTTGTGGACCTATAAAATAATACTGCCATCGCATATGGCAACGGGCAAATTTTAATCAAAGGGAATTTTTAAATAATTATTACCTTATTCAGAAATCTAAATGTAAAATATTTACCTAAACATTATTTAAATAAAATGAAATATTTTAATAATTTTTTTCCACTGCAGAGCGATTGAACTGTGGACATTTGAGGATGTATTAGAAGCTCTGTCGAAGCTAGCAAGCATTGTCGCGTTGCGTCACTTTACTCTCTGGACCATATTTTCCAATGACGCTTAGGATTCAAATCGTTTATATAATTATACTAATTCAATTTAGATACAATTTTAATTATTCATATTAAAATCAGGCACAATTTTTGTAATAACAAAAAATCACAATTATTTTATGTATTGTGAACTGTGTCGGTACCACTCATGCTGATTTGTCAACCCCAGATACTATCTGCTATCTAGTTTACTTCTCATTTCTTTTTAAATTTTTTTTTAAAATTTTTTATAAATTTTATTTAACCTTCTGGCGCTTTTGTTCTGGTGCTCTCTGCTTTTATAATACTTGTCGCTCATAAATTATTCTACACAAGAAACCGAATGTGTGGATGTGCCAATGAAATTTGAGTCAGAAGAACAACTTATTGCCAATTATTTTAACTCCCGACAATCTATTAGATCGACACTCGACTGGATAACCATTGATTAATGGGTTCGCCTTAAATTAAATTAAGTTTTTGGACTCCTGACCCATCTATAGACTTCAATTTAAGATTATTTTATTCGTCTTCAAAATCTTAATTGTCACAGATTACCACTTTTTTGATTTTTACTTTTGTTGAATTTTTAATTAATTTTTGATAATTTGTAATTTTTGTATTTTATATAAACTCAACATTGATGTTGTCTGTTGATAGAAATTCAGGATGGATTCATAATATGAGAATGTTTGGAAAAAATAAATAATAGAATTTAAATCTTTATTAATATTGTAATTATTATTGTTGAGCTTATCTAAAAACAATAAACTATGAAGATTAGCAGCAAAACAATTAAAAAACAATGAATAAAAAATTCATTATTAATTAGCAAATAAAAAAAGTTTATTTATAATACAATGTTTGCGCGGAAAGCAAATTTATCAACAAGTGTTGTTCAAAATTAAGACTAAAAAAGTGAAAACACAAATAAAAATTGATAAAATGAAAAAATATTACACAAAATATTTGCAAAATTTAAACAAACTATTCGAAAGAGGAATTTAATTGAGTGATTTAAAAAGAGTTGAAAACATCTTAAAAATTGATATTTAATTTTATAGAAGATTTGCAAAATTGTCACAATAATTCTATGTAATCGTAATCAAGAAAGCCGAGATTAAATTGTAATTGTGTTGATCAATAAAACCATATGGTTTGAAATTTATTATTGTTATTAGTCAAGGCAAGCCTGAAATCAGAACAATAGTTGTGACTTTCTCATCCTACCCACAAGCCAAAACATACAAAAATATATGCTGATAATTTCTATAACAAAATTGTGTTGGAAAGTATAAGAAGAATTAATCAAGCTTTTTTTCTTATGTATCAATTTATATTAATAATTGAAATTTATGTTTGTGTTGTATTTAAATCCAATAAAAATAAAAAGAATACAAAATAATTCTATGAATATAAACAACCAAAGAATGCAATCCGATAACGGAAGTGAAAATCAATATTTTACTGGAAATGAAAGTGCAAATATGTCGTGAACAACAATCAAAACAATTCAAAATCACTTCAAAACCGGGACAAATCAGAATTGCTAAATATTATCGATTCTGGCAATACTTGATCTAATACTCACAATACTGGATCACAGGAAAATTATTAAAGTTAAATTGAAATATCGATTCAAATAATTTGGCAGATGAAATAGATTGGCAAATGCAATCTTTTTTTATTTAATTAAAAAATAATATTTAATTAACTTGATAGATTTTATCATCAATTATATACATATATTTGATTTTTTGATTAATTAAAAAAATATTTTAAATTTAATTTTTAATTCAGTTTTTTATTATTAGAACAAAAAATTTTGTAAGTTGAAAAAAGTTAAAAAGATAATTTTAAACTATATATATTATGTAATAATAATTTATTTAAGTATAAAAATAAATAACAATAGTAATTTATATATCTATTTTTTCTTCTTTTATCTCAATATTTATTTTAATTTAATATGAATTTTTAAAAACAACGATTTTCAAGTATTTTTGTTGATAGCATCAATAAATAAAAATTCCAAATATTTAAAGATTTTAAATAAATAATAAAATAAAATGACAATGATTTAGTTATTAGAAGCGTTATCAAACATGCGTTTCACGATATATTTCGTCAATTTTCTTAAAATAATTACAGTCAACTCTGTTCAATATGAACACTAGCGTTCCGATTTTTTCAAATGTTCATATTAAAAAATAATATGAACATTTATTAACATATCTATATAAAATATTTCACAAAAAATGTATTTATTTTACGCGTATTTATCACAATTTTAATTTCTTTGACTCATAATATAGTATGTGATTCTAAATTGTCTAGATGCTTTTTCTCCTTGAATTTGTTCAGTCAAATCCCATATTTTTCAAGTTTTCTTGCATACTTATACGCTTCGAATCCTTTTATTGCTGTATCTTCTTTTACTTCTTCAACATAATTATCATTTGTTTTTTCATTTTCAGAACTTTCATTTTCATATATTTCTACTAGATCTAACAAGAGATTTATTGACAGGCTCAAAATTTTCTTAAAATAGTCTTTAAAACTTTTTAAAATACCTTGGTCAAGAGGTTGAATAAGAGATGACGTATTTGGTTGGAAAAAGAATAATTCATTATTACTCAATTCAAAGTATTTTGTGTGAATAGGTGTGTTATCTAACAATAATAAAATTTTCCGATCTTCTGCTTTCATTATATTGTTTAAATCTTTTAACCAATCTTGAAAAATTGTCAACGTCATCCAAGATTTTGTATTCCAACGATAATAAAAAGGTAATTTTTCTTTTATCGACATTTTTATAACAACGAGTTTTCATTGACCTGCCTATCATTTAAGGCTGTCATTTTTCTCCTAACATGTTTGCTCTCAAGAGTATAGTAATTTGATATTTAGAAAACTTACCATTTTCCTTATCCTTTTTAGAAATTGTATATGTTTTACTTAATGAACATTTCCAGAACAGCCCAGTTTCGTCACAATTATAAACGTTACAATTACAAACATCCATCTTTAAATAATTCAAGCTATAATCCTTGATGGTTTTACACCCCAACAAATCCCAGGATTTTTTCGCTTATAAAGGAAGATCTAACTGCTTCAGATGATTGTAAAAATCCCCAATCTCCGGTAATTTCTTCTCGTCCATTTTATCCGTCACCTCCGAGAAATTCCGTCCTGCAATATACTCATATGGATAAATCCCTTTTCTTACCGGGATATTAAAATATTTATTATAAACCTCACATTGTTTAGGTTTTAAAAGAGATGGAAAGTAATCTAAAGACGATGGCATCAGTCGAGACGAGTCCAAGAACCTTATTGTTCAAACGCTGAAGGAAATATATCTTTCATCTGTGTTAGGAATAATTTAGTTACATTAGGAGCTTAAGCCAAGAAGATGAGATGATTATCATACCCACTCCCATTATGAAAATATATTGGGACGAAATTTATTTTCCTTGCCTTTAAATTACATAAGTTATGTACCGTCCCTCGAAAATTATTCTCGAATAGGTAATGATCATTGTCCATTACCTTATAATCTTCTGTGAATTTCTTTTTGCAATAATAACAAAAAGTAGATTTATTATATTCCACCCGCTGTTCTTTTGATATATCTATAGAATTTTTGGTCTTTAAAAGATTTTTAAACTCCTCTGATATTGTTAAATTATTGATAGTTTTGGAAAAATGTAAAGCCACTTGCTCCCCAAAGTACTCGAGATAATTAGTCTTTATGTATATTTCATAACAAAATTCTTTTTGCTCGATTTCTTCCCAGTGTTTTCTTTACCCTCACGTTTATTCCAAGACTCAAAGTCTGCAAAACATACGAACGGAACCTTGTTCTTCTGATGAAAATTCGTGAATTCCTTGTACTCATCACAGTGAAATGTTGAAAGCGCTTTTTTATGTTGAATACACAATTCCTGGTGAGTCTTCAACGCATTCTCAAATCGGAACGACGCAAAACTGTTCAGACACGGATAAATATCGTAGATTTACGGTTCCTTAGAAATACAGCCACGTTTTTACACAGTACATAGTGGTCTTTTTATAATAATAATCTAAACTATGATAAATCTAAACCCTTCCAATCTAAATGAGATTTATATATAATACTTAATCTCTTATTCTCATTAATCTTGAATACATTTATTTTAAAGTCTGACTATTGTTTACAGAATTTCTTTATTCCATTCAAATCAATAGGGAAATCAATTCCATTCAGATTCGATTCACACTCGTATTTCTTGTATGGTCTAGGTCTGTACGGATGTTGAGTCGTTGCTTGTGGATGTAAATAAGCCAAAATAGAATATACGAAACACTTATTGTCTGTATCCTGGATATTCAAAATCACGTTTGATTTTTTTTTTTGATTTTCTCTTATTCCCTTCTCGTTATTCGACATTTCTTTTTCATTTTCTTTTTATTAAGCTCCAGAACCACATCTTAATCACTTATCCTTGTTTCCCCCAATCATTTTACATGTTTATTAATTATTTTACTCTATTATTTAGGTATCCCCAACAAAACTCTACAATTAGATTTTCTTTTTTAAAATCCTTGCTTTCTCTTCCAACCCCGAAAGCGTTGCCTTCAATTTACATTTTAAGACTTTGAATTATTTTGTATTTTTTAGAGGAAATATGGTTCCAAATATAAAATTTATCCCCCTCATAAGTAATAATGAATTCATACTCTCCAATTTATAATTTCGTTCCTTGCTTGTCTCCTTCAGGAATAAATGTTTCAGTTAATATCTGTTGGATCTTGTATATGGGGAAAGCATATCTGTTTAGATTCAATGTAAAAATTTGTATTTTACCTGTTTTAGGGTTCGTTGAATCTAATAATTGTCTTTGATTCACCAAGAAACTGAATACCTTATTCTTGATGATAATATTTTCGTTTCATAACTCGTTTACCAGTTCCAGTTTCTTCAAATATTTGGTGGAATAAGATGTTTGGGGATCTTAAACAATCACGATGGAATATTGATCCATTTTATTAGATAATTTTTGAGTGTATTTCCTTAGTCTCCGAGTTCAGAGCAATGTAATTATACCAAGTGCTCCAGTACTTCCTAAAACTATTAAAGTCTGATTTGTCCATGAGGGCTGAGAACAGATAGTTGTAAACAATATCTCGATCTTTTTAATTTAATTCAAAGAACCGGAAGAAATTAGAGTTTCCGCGAATTGATCTTCGGGGAAGTTCGTAATAGTTTTGCGAGAGGTAGATGCAGCAACAGATGGTGTGTCTTCCTTCGTGAAGTAAGACTCCATGACTTCCTGGTTCTTATCGTTGGCGCAATTATCGAAGACAATTAAGTTCTTTTGGGTTTTGTTCATATCCTCAAAGGGAATTATGTCCGAGAATTAATTGCTCATTGTGCAGAAAGTGATCGGACTAATTTTCTTAAAGCTATAAATACAAAACCTGAGGAGATACCTAAAATCTAGTTTTCTGTAATTCTTTTTGGTACATTCTTCCAAGGATCTCTTCTCATTTTAGATCATAGATCTTATAGGTGATAGGATAAGTATCATAGAATATTTTTATTACGAATATTTCTTTGCTCCATGAATATGTTATTACTTTCTCAAATTTATTCTTCCATTGAATATTCTTACTCGATCTCCAATATTGAATTTTTGTTTTTCAATTAAATTATCATTTGCAATATTATTTTCAAATGTGATTTTTCTAATTGAATCGGGATCGTTGCTTGCTTCTATTGGAGTTGTTTTTATCGTTCGGTGGATTTTATTGTTGTAAAAATAAATCAAATTGTCTAGAACATCAATCCAAATTCCATTTCCCCTTTCTGTAAATTTCTTGTACATTAGGTTTTTAAGTGTTCTGTTGAATTGTGTGATGGACCTTGTGTTCTTTCATCCGGTTGATTGAATGTCGGATAGATTTTAATATCATCTTCCTCTAAAACCTCTTGCAATAATTTTTTGCAATAATTATCAATGTATAATTTATTGGGGATTCTATTCGGATATGATTCAAATAAATTTTCAAAAGACTCATTAATTGTTTCGCTTTTTTATGTAGTAATGGAATAGCACAAATATATCTGATGTATAAATCTATAATAGTCAAAATAAATCTAAAGATTTTATTATTTTTAGAATTAACTTTTTCAATTAAATTTGCAAACCAAATGTCATTTTTATCAAAGACTTTGACTTTAAATTTTTTTTTATTATTTTGGTATTCTTTATGTAGTTCATTAGCTGGAGTAGTATGTTGATTGCCTGGGTTTGTTGGTATTTCTCTACCCAACATGATCTTAGCTTTCATTGCTTCTTTTGCTATGGCTCTTGAAAACTTTTCTCCAAATGTTGGGTCTTCAATTTCATTTAAATCTAGAATCAAATCAATATCTGCTTTTTGTCTTGAAAGAATATCTTCTTGTTGATACGCTATATAATGTTTTATAGTTGCTTTATCAACTTTATTTATTGGTTCTTCTCTGGGTTTAGGATTATTATTTTCGTTGAGGCGAATATCGAGTCTTGTTCTAGCCAGAACATTTTTCAAGTTTCCAAGAGATTCGGACTATATCTTAAGAAATCGTCAAAGTTGATTATACTTTTCATCCCAATCAATATTTAGTCTCTGAACTATCTCCATATTCTAATCATAACGAACTTAGGAGACATGCTGCGTATTGCTCATTGTTTCCTTCATCGTTTTTACCATTGAGATCGGTCATTACTCGGGTTCCTTCTCTAATGAAGTGGTAGAAAAAGACTTTAGGAGTTTTCCGCAATTTGAAGGTGTTGCATTTACTAAATTCATAAACTAATAAGATTTAATTTCTTGAAATAAATATTTTGTTAAAATGATTCTATTCTGTTTTGATAAATTCTTCTTTGCTCTTAAATGTCTTAAATTTATCCAATTAAAACATCTTTTTATTTGTTCTTCATCTTCAAAATTAAAATACAAAACTGGTAATGTGTGATCTATATGCCAATAATAACCTTGGTTTTCCCAAGTCATTTCATCATAAAATTGAAATTCAATCCATCGATAAAAGTAATCTATTGGACATCCTAAATATTTCATTAGTGTTCGGCTTTCTTTATTTTGTCTTAATGCTCTTGTAATTCTTAAATATAAATGATTTAGATAGTTTCACTTTTGGATTTTCATTAAATCGTTTTTTAACCCACTCATTAATTTTTTCTTTATTGTTTTGTTGATACTCTTGTTCACACCTTTTACACTCTGAATAATAAACATAATAATCTCTTATTAATCTACTCCTAAGTTCATTTATTGTTTTTTCAATATTACACTTTGTACATACTTTTCGCGATAAAGTAGTTTTCAAATTTCTTATTCCTAATAAACGTTACGTTGCTCCTTATATTTTCTTTCTTTTATCTTATGTTCTATGCTTTTGCATTCATTACAATACCAAGAAAATAGAATTTTTCTTTTCTCTTGATTATTCTAAACGATTCATTTGATTTTTCAATATTAAATTTTGTGCATTTTTTCAAAGACATTTTTAACGACATTTTTTAATTATGAATTTAGTAAATACTAGAATGTTATTTTAAAACACACTTGAGCACAGTTGACCCAAAAAAGAATATCCGGGAAAGTGGTGTTCTCCAGGATATTTTGACCTTGTTTTTTCAGATGTATTTTATTTCTTTCATGCACTGCTTTGTTTTGTTTTGAAATATATTTATTACAAGATTTGCAATAGTATTGAGGACGTTTCATTTTTTGAATATATAAATTTTATATAGTGAAATTTTACTTATTATAAATATTCACAAATTATAATGAAATCTATTTCTTTAGCAAATAAAAATTTTAATGTAAAAATAACTAAACTAATCTACCTATTTTTTATTTATTATAATCAAAATAATCTATTTTTATTAGAGTATATTTTTTAATATACTTTAAAGGTGTATTGTTTAAATACACTAAATAAGTTTATTTATTTAGTTTATTTATAAATTTATTTATTATATGTTTAATTTTTAGATTTATTTGGTTAATCCGTCCAATGTATTTTTAAGATTTGGTTATATGTATTAATATATTTATTGCTATATAACGATGTCCTTTAACAACATAAGACTCGGAAATTTCATCCGATCATTAATTTATTAATGGAGGAAAATTCCTCGAGAAACTTTGATTTTAGAAGTTCACAGATATGATTCCGCAAATCAATGCAGGAGTTAGAAAAGATAAAAGGCTTATTGGATAAGAATTTGTAAATTTAAATTATTACTTTAATTAATTATTACGATTTGATTTAAATTTTTTTGTCAAAAATAAAAATTATTTTTCTTCAACAATAAATTTTTTTAGTAATCAAAATTTCTAATTTGATATTTGATTTCCATTGATTAATTCAAAATAAATTCAAAAAGCAATCTATTAAAAATAATTAATAGAAAAATTTTACTAGTAACTTTACAAGTTGATTATATATAATCTTTCTATTTAATTTTGCTATATGCTAAATAAATTATTAAAAATTCGTTTTAAGCCATTCATTCTTCTTTTGATTGGCCGATTTGTTCTTTTTATTTTTATATTAAACTGTAAATAGAAATGGCTTACAGTGTAAGCTATTCTTCTGTGATTGGACAATTTATGTTTTTGGTAAATAAAACAAACAAATGATTACATTTGCAAATAGAGTAGTAGTAGTAGTAGTAGTGTATATATTATTATATAACCATATCTTTAAATAACGTTGGAAGTGTTGAAATAAAATTGAAATAAAACAAACAAATTAATTTAAATATTTAACTTAAATAAAATATAAATAATTTATAAACATTACTTTCAGAATAATAATTTGAAATTAAAAATTTGCAAAATAATATATTTGCGAATAGAGTAGTAGTAATATATAAATGGTAGCATATAGACTAGCACCCCCTCATTATTACATATTTTCATTGTTTTACAGATTACTTTAAATTATTGTTAAATAATGAACGGTAGTGAATGACGAAAAAATTTTTTATTGGTTGCTACCAATTATATTCTTTCCAAATATACTTTTGAATTGAATTATTTTAAAACCCCATCTTCACCATTGACCCCTGTGGGAACAGTAAGAAGATTTTAATGAAATCGATCTTATAAATATAAATTTTTAGAACCATCTAAACCCGGATTCACCTGTTTCCCATCCCGGGCACAATATAATTATTAGAAATTTTAAATATTTTAATAACTACCTTGCCGACCATGGAATTCGGGAGCGGGGTGGTAAAAAGGCTTTGAAAGCTCTTTTAATAACTACCAAGCTAATTCAATCATAAAGTTTTTTTAAAGAACGTTATTTAATTTTTAACAATATTTATGATTTTCACTAACCTACATATTGATTACATCAGATTTTCACAATATATCTTAAAAATTCTATTTTTTATTTTTTTTAAAAAATGTTCTTCTAAAAATATCATTTAAAACATTATTTAAACAAATTTGGAATAATAGAAACATACAATTATTTATTATTTTTCAATAATTTTAATTAATTTAATAATTGATTAATTTCATTAATCAATTTAATTTATTAACTTCATTTCATTTTCACAAATGAATGTAACTCTCACAATATTTAGTTTAAACAAGATTGTCTCAATGCTGTAAATTTACTGAAGTCAAAGTTGGAAAAAGTGAGTTAACTAAATGTAAAATTTAATTTATTTTGAAATTTTATTTTATCTATTTTAAGAAAATAAATGAAAGTTGCAAACTATTTATTGCAGATTAGTCGTGCCTTTAAACAACGAACAGAAAATGAAATTAGTTAACTTCAAATGGAACTTCGACCAAAGGATTAGGGTATCCAAATTTTGTAAATTGTCTCTTCACGTTTCTAGTGGGATTTTCAATTTCGTTCAAACCATAGAAAACGGATTAGAAAATTGATTAACACAAGTTCTCAAAGTCTCCTGGAAAAGAGATTAAAATGTCCCAGAAGATAAGATGAAATTTTCGAGCTGATAGGCAAAACTGTCGAGTTTCATAAAACAAAAGGAACGGATTTTAAAAGAATTGTAAAATTTTATTTATATTAATTACAAAATGAGATATTAGGAATTTGCTTATTTTTCTTCTTTGATCACCAATGTTTATTTGATGCAAGTTTGATTCTGTTGAGATTTTGCTGCAAAGATTTCCCAATATCAAAGCATCACTTAAATGGCTCGGTGAAGGAACTAAGAAGTTAATATGAAATTCACCGGCAAATTAACTTTTTTTTATTCAGCTTACATTAGTATCATGTGAGCTCTATCATTAGGATAGAGCCTAATGGTTATGCAACCAGATACAATATAAGTTTATAACAGTGTTATTGATTATGTTATTGGTCTCAGTGCACTAAACCAGCGATCGGCAACCTGCGGCTCCGGAGCCACATACGGCTCTTTAGTAAAATCGTTGCGGCTCTGTAAATTAAAATGATTCACCTTTAATAAACATGTTATACCTATGTAATAATTCCGAAATATTTTAAATTCGAAGTAAATATTGATTTATCAATTTTATATTTATCTTTATCCTAAATAAAAAATTTCAAATTAATATAAGAAATTAATATAGGCTTTATGGGTTATAAAATGGGCACAAGAAAAGAGTGATAAATAATGAAAATAGAGAATTATACGTGGATTGGACATATAGATTCACATTTTTCAGTAATTCGAGTTATAGTTAATAGATTTAAAGTCTCAGGATATGTGGACTAACACAAATTTATCAATTTTAATAGTGAATTAGAATATCTCGAAAGAAAGAAAAACTTATTGTCTTCGCAACATAAAAATCACCCGAATCATATTAACGCCTTAAAAATATAAATTCCGTTCTTCTAAATTTGATCTTCTGAATTTAAAACCGATTCTTTATACGTCCTAATATTATGAAGTGTTAGATCTTCTTTATCTTCTTCATTGTAGTAAAATTTTCATCATTTTTTAATTTCTTTGATTCATTATTAAAATCTTATCCTTATAATCTTATGACCATCCTATGATAAATCGATTTATTATTTCTAGAAATATATTCACTTTATATTCAAATATTATTTCAATTTTTTCATACATTTATTTCGAAAAATTATATTTTCCGTTCATTAATTGCATTCACTCGTTTATCGATATTTTAATGAATTCAAACAAAATATTTAGGATAATTTTTCCCTCTGAAAGAAAAGCGAATGAATTCACGGCGCATATTTCAAATAAAAATTTTTCATTTTTAATTTTTTAAATTTCTTGATGGAAATAAATTTATTAAAATGCTTTATGAGGGGGAAAGGTAGATTAGAGTTCGCTAATTTATAATTAAAATATAAATTAATAGTCAAAGGGAAATAAACCGATGACAAAGGAAAAAGATTTTTAATTACAAAGTTTTCGAGAAATTACTTTTTTTTCATTTGCAAAAAATTATCAATTCACCAACATCCCCACTAAAACAATAATAATAATAATAATAATAATAATAATAATAATAATAATAATAATAATAATAATAATAATAATAATAATAATAATAATAATAATAATAATAATAATAATAATAATAATAATAATAATAATAATAATAAAAGTCGGTTTGAGACTCCGAATCTTCGAGCCACTACTTTGCAAAAAATCATTAATACCCAACATTTATTTGAATTCAACACAAATAACACTTCCTCAAATTAGAAATATAATTTGCAATGAGATTAAGAAGTTTTTATTATTTGACCATGAATCAGTAATGATATCAATAAAACATCGATGTCATTGCTGAATCATTGTCAAATAACAAAAAAATTTTAATGTAATTGCAAAAGGAAAAGTAATCCGACGTGACAACGAAAGAAGTTCTTGATAAGTATTTGAAATAGTGTCGGTTTTACCATATGCAAGGTCATAGACAAGTTTTCGGTCGATAACTTTTGACTTTACTTGGGTTTTACTGATTTTACTTTTACTGGTTTTACTTTTACTGACCTGACTAGGCTACTCGTTTGCTTCGACCACTAGCCATTTCGTGTTTTTCCTATTTCCTTTTAAACTCCTGCTCAGACTGTTTTCAGACAATTGTCAACAACATTTGCTACCATACTAAATTATTAAAAATAATTACCTCATATAGACCTCCGTAGCCGACATTTATCAACAACGTTTACTACATTACTAAATTACAAATTAGGAAATAATTACCTCCCCATAGATCAGTGGCGTCCATTTAATATTGTTTAGGCCAATTTACTCCTTTCTATTATTCCATTTACACACCGCGTTTCCCTCATCTCTACGGTTTCCCATTGCCTCGGACTTCCCATTGACCCGGGCTTCCATTAGTAATTAATTTTTTAATTAATTTGCTTTTTGTCTTATATTATTTTCTAGGGACCCCTTACTAAATTTTTATTATTATTTCTGTACTCGTCTCTCAATTTGGCATTCAACCATACCAATTTCCCCCGATCAATACTACTTTCGAATTTAAAATTTTTTTTAATTAATTAAAAGATAACTCCAATAAAAAACTCTTCGTACGATATATTTCAACAGTATAACTGTCATGTTCAGGTACACAAAACCAACTAAAAATATTATGAATTAACTTTAATTTAAACAAATTATTTTTTATAATAATTTAATTTTGTAATAAATAAACATTTAAAAAATATTCAAATACTTTTAACTAATTTAAAATGTTAAATATTATAATTTTTATTTATATTATAATTTTTTAAAAAATAATGTAATTTACAAATTCAATTTTTTTAATAATATTAAAAAAGTTTTTTTAAAAACCAATACATAAACATGATTTAACACATACTTAAAATATTTAAAAACATTCAAAACATTTGTAGTCACAGCACTTTGCACATTAATCTTTGGATCCAATGACCTTATTAGTAATGCTTCACATATTACGCGTTCCCAATAATTATTAAAACTTCTCAACAAAATTCATTTCAAAAAGACGGTAAAGAGACAGTCATAGCATATGGGTCTAGACACTTATCAACTCATGAAAAAGGATACTGTGTCACGTTAGTTACTTCAAACAATATATTTATTTGGAAAATATTCATAATGCGAACAAATCACAAGGAATTAATATTTCTCAATTATTAAGAAAAAAGCAATAAGTACCCAATTTCAAACTTGGATGGTGAATTTATCAGAGTACGATTGTGAATTAAAATAACGAAAAGGCGAAGATCATTCAAATGCTGATGAATTATCTAGGATTAGAGGAATTTTGTGCTCGCATTATCAAACAAGGCATGAAAATGCTAAGGAAGCTCAAGCCAGAGTAAAACACATTTGTATGATTCAAAGGACAGAAGTAATGCACCAATTAATTGAAGCTCAAGAAAGCAATAAGCAATTTGAAAAGATGAATAAATGTCTAAATAATGGAAATTGTGGAGATTTCGATAAAACAAATTTCCTTTTTAAGCTAAGGGATAATTTGAAAATTAATGATAGTCTTTTGGTTGTAAATAAAGATGGGATGGATTGGTCCCCATCGAATTCACCCAAACAACTTGTTACTAAAATTCACGAAGAAATGTGCCATGTCGGAGTAAAGAACTTAATGCATTATATAAATAATATTTTCTATTGGCCAAACATACAATCTTAGATTAAAGAATGTTTACAAAAATTTCAAGAATGTGCAAGGTGAAAAGTAAACTAAGAACAAACAAAAGAAATCCTAATACCTCGTGTAAGTTCAGAAGCTTTGGATCAAATTGTAATAGGCATTGCTTATATGAAACCAATAGCGACAAAGAAATATTTTGTAGTTATCATTGATAGATTTACAAAATTAGTCAGTTTAACAGCTACTTCAAAACAAGATGATAAAGCTATATATCGAGTCTTGTTACATCAATGGATTTATAAGTTTGGAAAGCCAAGGAGAATACTTTCAGATAGATGAAAGTGTTTTGAAAGTGCGTTTCTGAAAGAAAAATTAGGTTTACTTGTGATTAACCAAGAATTTAATTCACCGCATCAACATCAGTCAAATGGCGTAGTTGAGCACACAATAAGAGCAATGAGGGACCTCATAACGACATCCTTGGCTGTAGTAAGTGAAGGGAAAAATTGACTGGGAATCCTACCGAAGACTGAGTTTTGTATGAATACAAAGCAGCAAAGTACAACAGGCTATTCACCATTCGAGATAATTTATGGAAGGATAATTAATTTTCATTCTAACTTTGCACCACCAATTAGAACAAGTCAAGATATTGCGGAATCAGTTAAAGAAAATGCACAAAAAGCTGCAGAAAATATGAGAAACACAGACTTAAACAAACAAGGTATGCGACACTTTGAGATCGGAGAGAATGTTTTAGTGCGAAAAGAACCGCAAAATAGAATCAAAGATAGAATGCAATACGAATGGTTATATAAAATCAAAAAATTTATCTCTGCCCATGAAGTGGAACTACAGAACAAAGATACCATCAAAATACGAAGAATAGAGTGGCTCAAAAAGTGGCATGTTTTTTAAAGAAGGGGAGAGTAATATAATATCTTATTTTAATCTTAAAATAAGATTTAGTCTAATTTGATATTTAAATTGTTTAAATATCATTTGTTTTGAATAAATATATTTGGATTTAGAATTATGTCAACAATTGAAAAACATAATAATAATAATAATAATAATAATAATAATAATAATAATAATAATAATAATAATAATAATATAATAATAATAATAATAATAATAATAATAATAATAATAATAATAATAATAATAATAATAATAATAATAATAATAATAATAATAATAATAATAATTTTTAAATCAGTTTTTAGGATATCATTTTTATATTTTCAATTATGTTTCATTCACAAGAATAAGAAAAAAAATTTTACTGGTAAATTCAGGAAAGATAAAACAGAAAAACATTTGATAGGAATTTTGCAAAATTCTATTCACATTTAATCAAGTGCGCAATAAATATTCATATGATTGCTTTTGAATTAGAATTAGAAATGATAACATTTCCGGAGCGAGGGGATACAAATTTAGTTGACCATAAGCAATTTGTAGTCGGTAGTGAAAAATAAATACTGATCCAATTCATGTTATCCAAGGTACTAGTTCCACTAATAGGATCATTATTCATTTGATATACTTTAATGTTTCCTTTATACTGATAAATCTCCCCTTATCATCACATCACAACTTTCGGAATTCAGCTATTTTTATTGCTTTATATTTTATTCTTCTATTTTGTGTTATTTTAAAATGTCCATTCTATTTTCCATCATTTATTTTCGCAATTAGATTACACTTGTTTTACTTATTCAATTTCTCATTACTCAATATTATACAATTATAAGATTAAAGAAGTTAAATATATAGTAATATTTAATAAATAATTAAATAAACATGCAAATGATTTAAGTACAATAAATTCGTATAAGGTACACAATGTGTTTATTAATAAGTCAAAAACTGTGATTGGACTGTGCTTGGATATCGTCTATCAATTTACAAGAAATAATGTCACAATGATTGATGTCACCGTGATAATATCAGCTTTAAGAAACTATTGTATAATATTATTTTACGGAATTGTTCAGTTTGTTTTTATTGAATTATTACGAACACCGAATTTCGTTTAAATCAATTACTAAGTAACTTTAAAAACTTTTTGAAACCTTTGATTACGTTACCAATTTTAGCATTCATCTACAATTGTTAATATCTATAGCCATAATTTATGGTGCTTGTTCTAATGGTATGGTTATTTCATCGCCATCTTGACTATTCAAAAACCTTTACATACATAAAAACAAATAAAAAAGAGATATTAACAAAATTTATTAATAATACATTAAAATCCTAAAGAAATTCGAGCAGTGACTAATTTCTAATTGGCGATATCACGTCTTTGTATGAAAGCTGATTATAATTTTAAATTATCTGA
The DNA here is from genome assembly GCA_022537955.1 of Schmidtea mediterranea. Taxonomy (NCBI): domain Eukaryota; kingdom Metazoa; phylum Platyhelminthes; order Tricladida; family Dugesiidae; genus Schmidtea; species Schmidtea mediterranea. The sequence continues at coordinate 139,275,323 of CM039679.1, read as the reverse complement.
TTCATTGTGCAAAATTTAAAAATATTATTATTTTGTTCATCCATAAAATAGAACCTTATGTCACCTTTACTACCCTTTAAAATAATACATCATTCACCTAGTTACGATCCTCGAAATATTTTTTATTTTTCCTTAAGTTTTGTCCATATTGATGTTTTTCCTATACAGACACACACAAATTGTGTGGCACAAAACGTTTACAATCATTTTTTTACCCGGGGTAAACATATTAAAACTATTTAGGGTTTGTGACATACATATTAATTAAACTATATATTGTGTGTAATTTATTTATTTAATTGAATTTGTAAGAATAAACATGAGTTGACCTACTTATTTATTAAAAGTATATGAATTACTTATTAATTAAACTTATAGTGTGTGCTTGAACTACTTTGGGCCAGCGGATCCATCTTTAAATGTTGATTTATTAAAACTATATATTTTGCGACCTACATAAAATTCAATAAATATGAATTGACCTATATAATTTTTGGACTGACCTACATTAAAATCCTCAGTATTTTAAGAAATTTAGAACGATTCACAGCAAAGGCAGGTATAGGCTATATGCACCTAATTTAACGGGTTCCTATACATCTACTTATATTATGTTTTCCGTATGTTTTTGACATGAAGACGATAGTTAATCTGTTGAAATATGCCGTGACCCTTTATGGAATTTATTATTATTATTATTATTATTATTATTGCAAATTTATATTTATATATATTTTATAAATATTATATACTTTAATGATACAAAGGAACAATAAAATTTCATAATGACTAATTATATGATAATATTAGTCACTGTGCTTTGTAAATGTGTTCGGATTTCGGTTATGAATATATTTCATGGATACAATGCCACATGCATTGGAATGGTTCCCCGTCATTTTAGTTTTAAAGTTCATGATCACTGTCGACTGAAGGAATCGATTAATATTAACGTAATTTTGTGCTTAATGATGAAAATAAATTTAAAATATTTTTTTGTATGAATTTAAAAATATATTATTGAAAATTAATAAAAATCATGTTAAAATTTCTATTTTAAAAATTTGATAATATAGATTTTAAAAGTTCTTTTATAGAATATAATTTTTTAAAATAAAAAATTAATGAATAAATTTGTTCGAAAAATGCAATTTAAATCGATATAGTTTCAATTTTAATTCTACTTGATGGAACAGTGAGTCTGTCGTAATATATTGTAGTTTAATGTATATTGGATTGGAGCTTTCTGTTATTGGATATTTTATATATGAAGTTCTAAGAGAATCTATGTTTAATATAACTAGAGGTTTGCTCCTGTACGAACATTTGATTAAGTTGAGGATCCTTAGCAAAGATCTACCGTAGTTGATCACTTTATAAGCACATACAAATAAATTTTGGCCAAGGATTGTCAACGTAGAACAACATACAAGACGGGTATTTCGGTAATTAAATGCTGTTTCCATTAAAATTGCGATTGATGAAATCTAACTGACCATCAAATGTTTATTTATTTTCTTGTTTGTTTTTGTTAAGTGAAAATGTCAATTTAAACAAAAGATTCACAAAAATCAATTGTCAGATAGAGTAATTAAAACTCTGTTTCCAATGGGAAATGATTTATTTCCATCAAAGATTTATTGCTCCCCAACGCAACATGAAACAAGCGCAATTAGGCGTTCTCGCAAGGTAAATGAGTTTTTGTTTTGAACAATAAAAAAAACTCAAAGAAAATAAACTGATGACTCTCTTTGAAAATGTATTTTTGCTTTTTAACTTTGAGCTCAATTTTCAACTCGTTTTCTAGGGATTATTTGAGGCGAGTCTTACATCATTTTCGCCTGTGAGAGAAACAAGGAGAAATAAAAGAAATCGCTGTAAGAACTCAGCTGGCAATTAACTAAGCTTGCCTGAGGCCATCCACTAGAGTTCTAGTCTAAGTTGAGATTAATTTTGAGGTGTTTTGACATGGCTTTCCATTATTGTTCAAAACGGGAATTTCTTAATATCTTCCTTAAGTACTTTGAGATGAAACTTTTTTTTCAAGTAACTCGACATGACACATTGGTTCTAATTTAGTCTTTGAAGACCTTCACGAAGGATTCAATATGTCACCAAGTCCTCAGTATTCGTCAGATATTATATAATTGAATGTTGAATACAATTGAAGAAATCAATACAAATATAATTAATTAATTTTGTTTTAACCAGTTTAAATTTTTGATGGATCTAATGTTTAAATGCTGGACCTTCTTCACATAGCTCATGCAATCTCTTTGTTAGTTTCATTTCAACATCAATTTGGAGTAATATCATTTGATAAAAACATTCAATTTTATTTATATAATTTTTATATTTTTTATATATATTCAATACCTATAGAAGTGTCTCACAAACGTTTTACTCTATGACAACCAGTATATAGCTTAATTAAAAACAATCCTCTATTCTCAGATATAAGATATTTAGTAGAGCTGAACAAAAAATGATATTAATTTGGCACTTTTTTAATCACCGTATTCGACTGTTTGTCGATGATTCGATTCAGGATGTAAATAATTTAAGAAAGGGATGAAAAAACTATAAAATCTTTTTTCATAAAATCTTTGGGGGCCGAGTTACAAATTTTTGACACTTTCATTAGCGTTAATATGGTTAAGCCTTATCAAACAAATAAAATGATTATATAAAAATTTAAAAGAAAACAAGATCCAAATTTGTTTGAGAGCCTGATTGGATTTTTTGGGCCGGTCAAAATGCGTTTGCGATCTGGATCCGACCCGCGGGCCGTAATTTGCCAAACATCTGGTTTAAGACGTCTAATAAGAATCAAAGAGAATTAAAAAAACATATATGAAGAACTGAGTTTATAAATAATAAATATAAAAAGAATATTTAGTCCAAGATGAACAGCTTTTAGTTTGAGAGCTAAAAAATAAGTATGAAAATCATATCAAGCTTTGTGTATTTAATTTGCTGAAAATTGTAAAACTGGAATGGCAAAATATTTAGAAAATGAAATCTTTAGGAGCTTGGAGTTAATGAACGATATCTTGAAAGAAATGACGATTCTTTCTTTTGCTTTACAAGAAAGAAATATCTCAAAATTAAAGCAGACCAATTCATTCGACGAACAATCAGAATGTTTGAATAATTTAAAATTAAAAGAAGAGCTTATGAGAACAGGGTAGACAGTATTGTAAAAACGAACAATTACAATATACACTTTGAAAAAAAGGAGAAAACAGTTATTCCTATGAAAATATTTCTGGAGAGCTCACATGAAATTGCGGTTGTTACTCTATGGCAAAAATAAAGAATACAATAACCTGTTAAGCAATTTTAACTTACTAAATCCTATTTGCCTGGCCTAACCAATTATTTGAATTTTGAGGGATTAAGAGTGACAAAGGTTTGATAAAACTCAATTGAAAAACCATTTCCGTGACGTTATTTGTAATAAAGATTTAAAGATTTCACAGAGCCTTCAAGCATTACTTGCACAAATAAAAGTTTGGACGTCATTACCGTTAGTTTAGAAAATGTTGAAAGAGGAATCTGCATTATGAATAATATTCGTAACGATAAAACAAATTCTCTTTTAGTTGAAAATGTTAGCCATTTAATGACCATTAATATGGTAAGAAAACCATATCAAAAACTCGATGCCCTTCTATTCGTGAAGAAAGAGATCGTCTGATTAGAAAATAGCCGATGAAAATAATTTGAAAAACCAAAACATAATTTGGCAATTATTAAAATAACAAGATATTAATAATTAATTTTGTATAAAATAATGAATAAAATAGATATTTATACTTAAAAAACGAATAAAAATAATTTAAATAAATAAATAAATATATATATATATATGTACATTTTTTAATATAGGCAGAAACTAAATTTAATAAGCTATTAGATTATTTTTGATGATAAATTAAAAATAAATGTTGAGAATTATAAAAAGAAATGCGTATTATAAATATATATATAATTATTATAATAAAACATAGTAAAAAGCACTATTCAAACACACGTTTAACTATATATTTGAACAGATTCACTGTCATTATCAAGTAAAACACCAACCAAAATAATATGGATTTAATTTATATACTCCACCAAGTTATTACTTTTTCAATATTTTAATATCTTTTTTTATTAACACATTTTAAATTAACTTTTAAAATTATATTTTAAATTATAAAATAAATTCTATTTTATAAAATTCTTCAAAATACTTTTAAAACATAAATTTGAAACTATTTAAATAAATTTTAAAATTATATTTTATCTTAAATAAATGTTGTAAATAAAAAACATAAATCTTTTTTTAATGTTTTTTATTTAATTGATAAACGTACTAAAGCTTTGGAATACTATAGTCAGCCGTCAACTACGGAATGATGCCCGATACTGAAATCATGAAAGAAATTGAGCTTCGAAGAAGATTGAAATGCTGAAATGAACCTTGGACAAGTCTACAGCCAAGGAAACTTATTATTTTCTACTGAATAAAATAATATTCAGAGAAGATTTTATTAGCAATTAAGTGTTTTAAATATGAATTAAAATACAGATATAGAGATAAAAAAAGAAGAAATTGCTAGCAAATTTGAAAAACTCTTTGAATGAAGGTTCTTATCCTAGAATTCACATGCCCTTCTCTCGTGGCAATTGACGAATGAAAAATTTGATTTTTGGAGGTTGGAAAATATCAAACATTAAAATCAGTATCTCACAGAATGGTTGTCATTAACATCAAGAATGCGTATAGAAATTACGCGTCTTCAATAAATTTGGAATACACTAAAACCTAGTTACTACAACTAGTTTTGACAATTTTCTTTTCCAAACTTGAAAATACTTGGAACTCGACACAAATAACTTCAATAACTGGTTAAAATCACTTTTTAATCTGTCGCGGTTTTCTCTGATAATTTCGTGCTTAAATTTAGTCACAGTTTTTCTCTTAAACAATTCTCTTTTTAAAAATCTCTCATTCAAATTTCATTTTGTACTCTTTTTTAACCGCCTGTAACTATTGTATTTTAATATCTGCTCTTTAATTCAAGCTGTGCTTCACCTGTTTTAGTCTTAGAGATAACTTCTTCCTTTCAGATTTCTTTCGGTAAATTCCCTTTAGTTATCTCCAATTCTTTTATTATTTTTGACAGCTTTCGGGATTCATAATTTTTTAAAACACTCCTTATTTTCACTTTTCTTTATCTCGAATAAGCCGTCAAAAAATACAAAATTAATTTAGATTATTTTAATGTTTTTCTTCATTTAGTAATTGTTAATTAAGAACTGTATTGTAGTATTCCATTGTTAGATTTTATCAATTCTTTGCCATTTTCAATTTTTAATTTCTTTTCCTAGCCCTTACTTAATAAAATTGTGGAGAAACATGTCTTTTATTTAAAATTTTCTCCCTATTCATATTGCTCACTTAAGTAATTATTTAATTTTATTATTTAGGTATCCTCAACATTATGATTATGATTATGTAATTATTATCCCCATCTCTGATCTAGTAAATTAATGTGTCAAATCCTGGGACTTTTATTATATAACAGTTAAAATTCTGATTCGACGGGCTTTTTATATACTAGTATTATGAATAAAATGTAGAAAATAAACAAAAAATCCTATTAAACTCTTCCATAATAATTCTTTATTGTTAATTTTATTATCGAAATTTAGGAGAAAATTAATTTTTTATCAGTGCCTAAGGAACCAAATTTTCGGGGCCCATTGATGAGAAATTACCATGCCCAATGGCCATTGCATATATAAATAATGATAAAGTAATTTCCACAGAAAACATCGGGATCAGTCATAGCAATTATTTTTTTCTGAGAATTCCTTTCTATTTGCTTAAGGATTTAGCTACAGTTAATTTCTAGTTCCCCAGGATTATTCCCAGATTATTCCTATAAACAAAAAACTCTTATAATTCCCCAAGAATTTGTTTAAATGGTCAATTGTTTGTCTAATATTTCAAGTTTGAAATGCACGTTTAATCGAAATTAATTATTCTCAAATCAATGCTGAAATATTATTTTTTTTACTTTTGAGATATTATATATTAGAGATAATATATATATCATTTTATTATTATTAATATTAACATTTATATTAATATTATTATTATAATAATAATAATAATAATAATAATAATAATAATAATAATAATAATAATAATAATAAAAGAGTTAATGTTTAATTTTTTAAAGATATTTAGAATAAAGTCAAGAATTAAATATAGAATATTATGTCACTTATAAAGAAATCAGCGGTGAAAGACAAAAGAAGTCCTAATAAAATGAAAATTTGATTATAATTAAATTAAATATTTATTTTAAACTATCAGATCACTGCCAGTCAAAATTCCTATGTGATTGATGCATCTTATGTCTAATACATCATCCGTGGACGGGCTGCCAATGGAGGTCACCAATGATATTTAAATGAAATTATATCGTCTTAAGGAACACACTCTCAGCTATTACATTCAACTTTTCAGTCTAAATATTATAAGATCCATTAATGTAGAATAAAAATGGGCTCAATTATGCATTTTGAAATTAAATATTAAATAGGGGCATTTTTGTTTAGGATTTTACAATTGCAATATCAACAGTAAAATATTAATGAAATATTATGTTTAATTTTTTCTTTCATTTGTTAATAATAATAATAACAAGAATAGTAATAATAATAATAATAATAATAATAATAATAATAATAAAAGTAATAATAATAAAATTATTTCACCTCTGATTTCTTTTTATTTATAAAAGACATTCGTGAATACCTTAAATAAATCTGATTGATAATCAAATTTTGTAGAAAATATTATGTCACTTAAAAAGAAATCAGAGGAGAAAAACAAAAAAAAGTCCTTATAATAATAATAATAATAATAATAATAATAATAATAATAATAATAATAATAATAATAATAATAATGATAAAAATAATAATAATAATAATAATAATAATAATAATAATAATGATAAAAATAATAATAATAATAATAATAATAATAATAATAATAATAATAATGATAAAAATAATAATAATAATAAATTGATAATCACGTATATCTGTAAGAATATTAAGAGAAAAGAAATTGCGATTTGTAGACCATGAATAGTGGTCATGGTTACGGATGGGTGGTCAGAATACTTGGTAACTGGGTTCGAGAATTCATAGACAATATATATGTAATAACAATAATAATTCATCGGGAACGTACTTGAATGTATTTCTGGAGCTCTTCAACTACTTGCAGTCGACTATTTAATGAACCGCAGTTACTCACGAACCACGCAATCAATTTCGTTTTTCCTTTTGAGAAATTTTTCTTTGGCTTTTGATTCGAAAGTTTGTTTTTGAAATCGTATGGAGTATACTTGAAGTATGGCGTGACGAGCGTCGACTCGTGCCGGTACGTCGCAGTCCAATTGATCTGAATAATCAAGGGGAAATGCGTAATCAAAACATTCTCTGATGCAATCTTTATTGATTTGTCGAGGGGGATGGGGTGTTGTTTATTTGAAAATTATTTCGTGTTTAAACTGCGTTCGAAATAATGTCAGAAATTGCCAGATCAAACGGCATTGAAATCCCCACCATCGAGGAAATATGAAAATATATTTGATAAAATATTTATATATTTACTGAGTCTTGGAGAAATGATTTTTTCATTAATGAAAAATATTTTAATCTTCTATAATTAATTATGTTTGATGGAGAAAATGTTGGCATTCGTTGCCAGAATCGTCTGAGATTGGTTTACAATTAAGTAATTATTCAATATATTTTTTGAAATTTTGTTTATATGCATCAAGTTAGAAACAAACTAATGGATTGCATGGTACCTAGACTTCATCCACCTGCAGCTGACACAGTCATTTCTGATTCTTACAGTCTCGCTTCTTTATTAAGGAGCCTTCTTACCTTGGCTGTAGATTTAAGCGCTCATTAAATATAATTCACTTTATTTCCTTCTTTACGTGTTAAAGAAAATTAAACGTCGACAATATTAATAATTCAAGTCTGTGATGTAATTTCTTATAATCACTTTTATTATTATTATTATTATTATTATTATTATTATTATTATTATTATTATTATTATTATTATTATTATTATTATTATTATTATTATTATTAATATTATTAATATTATTATTATTATTAATATTATTATTTTTATTATAATAATAATAATAATTATTATTATTATTATTATTATTATTATTATTATTATTATTAATAATAATAATAATAATATAAGCGTTATAAATGATCGGTTTTGTTTCAATATTTTTACTTTTAATACAATTCCAAAAAATCAGCATTTATGTAAAGTTTAATGCAAATGAGTGATTTGTAATTTATAATTTTCTACATTTCGTAACGAGATATCCTGATGCACAATTGTGACTGCTTAACTAAGCAATAAACGAGACATGTTTAAACTGTTCCTTTCATAAATAAGTCTCTTGAAACAAGTGTCAATGTCTAGGATTCATCAATTCGTTTAACAAACGATGTTAAATAGCCAACTTAAACTTTACATGTCACCATGTTGTTGCCTCCGTAGGAGACCTGGAGATTATAAAAGCAAAAAAAGGCTCAGTAAAGGTTTTACAATCCCAATTACCAGCTTCAATTTGATATTTTATTTCTATATATCAGTAAAAAATTCATGATGTTTTCGTTATGGAATTTTTATTAAAATTTAAATTGTTTAATTTCACCAACGAAATCGCATTTCTATAATTATGAAAATGCTTGTTAAAGAGTTTTTTATGTCTTAATAAATTATGTATATTTGAGAAGTACCTACCGAATAATTCGCTCCCAACTTTCGAAAATCAGGAAATTTTGCAGTGTGAAATGGTGACTCAAGCAAGTAGAGTGCCCAAATTTGTCCGAAGGGCCTTCGGTGCTTGGGAACAGAAAGACTATGCATCCATAATATCACGTCGGCATTTGGCGCTAAATCTGGATCTCCTGTTACGAAGCATTTCTTCACTGGACACTGGGAGAAAGACTCATTACTGACCTCGTTCAGTCCATAATAGAGAAGAATATGCTTAAATTTGGATCCATCCTGTAAGGAAAATAAAATATAAATAAACATTTCATAGGTTTAGATACAATTTTATTTGTTTTTATTTTTCATTAATTTGATTGGGGTAAATATAGATTTAAGAAAATGAAATCAAAATAGGAATATTAAATTTTCACATAATTATAACTGAACGGGTATTCTCGGTATCCAGGTTACACCCCATCATTCATGTCTTGCGCAGACTCGGAAAATCAAATTCGACATGTACAAGTATTGAAACAACGCAGTTATTTGTATGGTTTCCTATTTGATTCAATCAGATGAGTTGTATTATAAGGGCTCATTTCCCTGTATTTTATTCACTTTCTATTAAATAATATAATATGTGTTGACAGAGGGATTGGAAGAAATAGCAGAGTATTTACCTTGAGACTTCCAGTTCTTTCTAAAACTTACGCAAAATCTTCGTTAACCTTGCTGACAATTTGTAATTTCCTTGATGAAATGATAATTTGAAAAAATAAAATTATTCTAGATATTAAAGAGGAAATAAGAGTAATATGGAAATATTTGTATTGGGACATTGTCTGGTTCCTATAAATTTCAGTGGGATCAGAACTTTACCTGGTTCCTCAGTCTTTTTCATTCACTATATTCCCGTACCTCCCTAAAAATAGTAATTTTTAAATAAAATTAAGTAGTATTGCACTCGAAGCTTTAATTAATCCAACAATTAAATTTATTTACATTTTTTCCAGTATGACTTTGCAGGACGGCAACAATTTGCTGTGTAGGATTTTTTATTTTTAGTTCACTATACTTATTCCATTGACTATATTTCTTTAAAATAGAGTTTTTTGTGATATTCTATGTAATTTCAATGGTAAACTAGATTCGAGATGACCGTGGACCATTATCTCCTACCTGGAGATTTTAGTACGAGAAAAAGTCGGAACTCATGGAAGTTAGAGTATTTAAAACGGCATTTACTTTGCCAATTGAAAACTTTATATTGGCAAAAAACAATAAATGACTCAAATTTAGGTAACAAAAGCTTTGCATTTAAATTTTTGGAATGTATAAGCTCTAAGGAACGTATTTAGTGAAGTTAGAAAGTGGTGTTTTCGTATATAAAATATCGTGTTGATAATGAAATCTGAATAAACTACTATAGTATATAGTTTGTAGAAAAAATTAAACAATTTTAATACAAAAATAATCTGAATATTAAAAATATGGTTATGATTACGAGTGATTGGGGCATTGTGAGGCTCCGGGAAAAGGTTAGGTAGTAGCAATTATCAAAAAAAGGAAAAAATTACATTTATGACGACCCATCCATTGCAAATCAGATAGCTGAATGCAATTTTAAAAAAACAACCGAATTTTTATAATGTTTAAATTTATATTGCAATTCTAACTGAAACTCTCAGAAAAAAAACTAGGGTTCCGTGGAACATAGTTTGATAAACACTGGTCTAGATGGTAGCTTTTCGTCAAATGGTAATGAATTATCTGATGGAACACGCGTAGAATCTTTTAATTATAGTAAAAGGTTCATCACATCATTATTCCACCTTTCATCTGTTAGCTTTTGAGATTTTCACTAAACTCCAAATTATTCGTTAAACTGATCCAAATATAATTCAAATAAATTCCCCATAAAAAATTTACAGTAAAAATCAAATATATCAGTCAAACGTAATTGCAGCATTTGGAAGTGAAAATTCAATTAAAAAAATTTCACTGCAATTACTTTTGACTGAAATATTTGAATTTTAAGGTCGAATTTATACATATTATATATACATTCAGTGCATTCTTTAAAACAGTATGAAAATCAATATCTTCCTATACAATCATTATAAACTTAATTCTGTTTTTACGCGATAGATACGTTCCCAGAAAACTCGAGGAAAAATAAATCGCGGAAAAAAAAGATACGGTATTCATATGATTGGTTCTACATTTGAAAAATCATCTAAAATAATGTGATTAAATATATAAACTCAAAGTTTTTATATGCTTTATAAATTTTTTATTTGAATGCATAATTGGAAAACAAAAAAATTCTTAAAAATACTAATTTAACAAGAAAGATTCATAATTTAACAAAACATAACTAAAAATATTCATTTTAATGAAACAAAAAATGGTGAAATATATTTTTAATTGATAACTGCATGATTCAATTTATTAACCATGAAATTTTCAAATATTTCTTACAAAAAATTGATTTCTGTGTAAAATGGAAGACAAAAATGTTTATTTCCAAACAAAATACAGTTACATAATTGTTTACCTTAAAATATATTATGTATGTATGTGAATGTTTTGTAGCAAAACTCAAATAAATTACACAAATACATTTCAGCAGAATTTTATTTGCTTGAACTGATTTTTGTGAGATAAAAAATACATGACGCTGATGAGAATCATTTAAGCTCGCAAAAAGTCTACCATTGAAATTACATTGAATATCTAACTAAACCATTTGATAGCACTAACACTCAGTAAAATACTATTTACCTAATGGTCGTAACCCCTTTAACCTTTCGCCCGAATTTCGGCTATGACACTAAGCTAAATTTATATTTTGGAACTTGTTAATATTGACCTAAATATGAAATATTCTTATTTTTGTATTTTAAATTTAAATAGAACAATAAAACACTGAAACTAAACTCTAACAATGAAAATTGCTTTGAAAATATTCCAGTTGTATTATGATGAAAATTCCAGGAATGTACTGTCTCTAACGGGGCAAAAGGGTTAATTCTTTAATCGATGACAAAATATTCGCCTTTTTTTCATTGCCAATAATTTCCTTTGAAAGTAAATATGATCATTTTGAAAATGTTTGCTATATTTTTAAAGAATTGCGTAATGTCTTGTACAAGAAATGGTCACAGTTCTTTATTATGGACTACTATTGAACAAGTTCCGGAATTATAACGAAACCACAGACACGCCTTTATCTATACAACCGTGTAAAAAATAAACATTATTTATTTACTGTAATAAAGATTCCTACAGAAAGAAAGTATTAATTCCATAGGAAACGAACCAAAATTACAAAAATAATTCAACACAGAGCCGGCCAAAACGCTCGAAATTCGCAAAATTATTGTTATCACCCCCACTATCAATAATTCAACAGAAAATAAATTTTATTTTCCGCACGAATTATTTAGAATGAAATTAATTGAAAATTGGAAACATTTCGGATATAGAATTTCATTTTCCCATTCACTGGGGACTCGAAATGTTTAAATTATGCACCATGTGAACCGCAAACAGAAACCTAATTGCCCTTTTATCGCTCGACCGCAAAAACCAAATAAATAATGGAAAAACTTTTATTAAATTATTATTTTGTTATTTTTAGTTTTATAATATTTCAAAATTGAATAAATATCTGAAAGGCTTTAAGGGATTTTTGTAAAATTTTTCAATTATATTTCCATTACAGCATTCGGAACACGTTTCCTTCTTCTTTCGGCACGGGTAAAGCAGAGTCAATGGGAAAAAGAAATGTATTAATAGAAATAACAGTTATTTGCTACAGAAATCTCTCTTAAATATTTTCTGTAAAATAATTTTATCAATGAACTAACAATAGAACTTCCGTTTCAATCCCATGTAAACGGATATTGCTAGCTCGACTAAGAGAATTCACGATTGGGACCAATAATAATAATAATAATAATAATAATTATAATAATAATAATAATAATAATAATAATAATAATAATTATAATAATAATAATAATAATAATAATAATAATAATAATAATAATAATAATAATAATAATAATAATAATAATAATAATAATAATAATAATAATAATAATAATAATAATAATAATAATAATAATAATAATAATAATAATAATAATAATAATAATAATAATAATAATAATAATAATAATAATAATAATAATAATAATAATAATAATAATAATAATAATAATAACAAATTCATAAAATCTCCTCATCCGTCTAGCGGAAGCTGTTAGAAGTGGAAATATTTCAATGTTATTGCTAAGTAAATCTGGAAATTGTGTCAAAAAGCTAAAAATGAATGATAATTTACTAGGAAAAATTATGTAAGATAATGTATATTTTGGCTTTCTTTTAATTCGTACAGTAAAGAGAAATATTTAACAATTATAAAAAAATCGAATTTAGTTTTTGAATAATGAATAACAAAAATCAGTTTAAATAAAAGTACTCGTCAATGGTTTTCTGTTAACCATTCAATAGAGATGGACCAGGCAAATTATCACGCAAGGGTGACCGCTAATGGGAACGGTGAAATTTTCAATTTCATTATATTTTGATAATAAAAAAGCATGCAAATTTTCTATATGGATATTTCCTTGAGACGTGATTCAATTTTGCGCTGATAATTTCCATTAATTGAAACAAAATATTCAGAATCAGCTGCTAAGGAAAATGAAAAACTTTCAATATCAACTTTTCTTTTGATTTAATAATTAATTCATTTTTAATTTTCTTACTTTCGTAATTTTTAATTAATTAAAAAATAATTATATTGCATTGAACTAATTAACATAAACTAATTAAATATTTACAGTAACAAATCAGAGAATTAAAAGATAACGCCAATAAAAATTTTTCGTACGATATATTTCGATAGCATAACTATCATCTTCAGGTACTCAAAACCAACTAAAAATATTATGAATTAACTTTTAATTTAAACAAACTATTTTTTATTAATTTAATTTTGTAATAAATAAATATTTATAAAATATATTCAAATAACTTTTAATTAATTTAAAATTTCATTTATATTATAACTTTTTAAAAAAATTAATGTAATTTAAAATCTAAAGTATTTTAATAATATTAAAAAAAATTTTTTTTTATAAACAATACATAAACATGATTTAACATACGTAAACTATTTAAAAACATTCAACACGTTCGTAATCACAGCACTTTGCACATTAATCTTTGGATCCAGTGATCTTATCAACAATGCTTCACATATCACGCGTTCCCAATAATTATTCCTATTTCACTTTTACAGCTTCTATTGTGCTCAATAATATTTGTCAAACCCTTTAAATTAATTAAAAGTTATTTGAATATATTTTATAAATATTTATTTATTACAAAATTAAATTAATAAAAAATATTTTTTTAAAATTAAATGTTAATTCATAATATTTTTAGTTGGTTTTGAGTACCTGAAGATGACAGTTATACTGTTGAAATATATCGTACGAAAAGTTTTTTATTGGCGTTATCTTTTAATTAAATCGTTGCCAAATCCATGAATAGTTATGTAAAATTACCCTTCTCCCTTTTCATTAACAGTTAGAATCTAATCCACATTTTCATTAAACAGAACCAAATGTAATAAATGTTTAATACTACTCAAATAAACTATATTTTATTTGTCTAGGCTTCAGACTTTGAACATAAAAACGGTGGGAGGAAATAATTTTATGGAGCTTCATCAAATAATCTGATTTATGAAACGCCTTCATTTCACAAAGTAAAACAAATCCGAAGCTGTTTCTTAATTTTCCTTATCCATCCCAATCGGAACATTATCAAATTCTGACAATGTTTCTTTCCGTTGTAAATAAATGAGCAATTTTCTATAAATTTCCGATAATTTTTCCGACAAGAGAAATAAAATTTGATTTTTCTTTTATTAGTTTTTAAAATTTGAATGTATCCTTTCAAATCCAATATTCACAATACAAAAAATCTCATATATATATATTTATATATATTCCTAAAAACCTAAATACTCATTAAAATAGCAGATACATAAAGTTCAAGAAATTTGCAGTTATTCATTTTCTTATTAAGTTGAATGTACGTGTCAACTGGTTTTATAATAGTTGTTATTCAGTTGAAACAGGTTTATTAATATTTTGTATATTCTTTGTTAGAGGTAATAGTTTGTATTTTGTTATATTAAATAACATTTTTATAACCAGTGTTATATTTGTTTTTTAATACATGTTAATTGATTCTGCAGTTTAAATATTGTTTCGTTTGTATTTTTAGGTTGGATTTTATTAAACAAATATTTCCATCAGGTGTTAGAGGTGACTATTAATAAAGACTAATAATAATAAAAAACAATCCCCTTAATCACCCGATACTAATAACATTTTTTTAAAATTATTATAAGACTATTTTCAAATATACAATAAAATTAATTTTTGAAACATTCCTGAGAAAAGAAATATGAGCATTCCATGAAATGAATTCATCAAGTGAAATATGAATCAAAACCATGTGGGATATTTAATTGCAAACTACAAATAAATGTAATAATAATAATGGGGAGGTACCAAGCATGGCGTTGAATTCATCTATTATGTCACCCTGGAATTCGAAAAATGAAAACAATTTTCCTTTATAAAAATTTGTTCATTTATTTTACAGTTTTTTTAGTTTCTATAATAAAGGAGTTTTACATTTTTTTGCTGGGGTTTAACTCAGTTGTCTAAGTAAATCCATCTCAATTCTGGCATCGACACAGCTCCTCAACTGCTAAAGATATTTGTATATGTTTGCAAAATGGGTTTGAATTCGGTCACAGTACTCCAAAAACACGCCGCATTGCATGGATAGTCAGGTAGTTTATGAGGAGATGATCAAATTTGTCTTATGAAATTTCGTTGGAATGAATTCCATCAAATGAGTCTTCAAGTCGGAGATATGGATGATTGTTAAAGTGAAAGTTCATGAACGTGTTAAGTGACTTTAAAAAAGGAGATGGTACAACAACTTACAATTAAATGAAACAAATTCAAAAATTCGGAAGATGTAAAAGTGGATTCACCAAATTTCAATATGTACAAAGTTAATTATAAAGAAAAAACATGAAAAACACGCAGAAATGTGTGTTAAATACAAACAAAATATTGTTTGATAGTCAAAAATAGAATAAAGAAAGTATGATAAAAACTTGATAAAACATGAAATTAAAAGTACTCAATTATGGCGATATTACCTTTACTAAAAGAGGGTAAGTACAAAAATATTACAGAAGGCAAAATTCCTAACGAGGAAGATTTATGGAGTTAGCCTACCGAATCTTTTAATTAAAAAACGAATTTAATAGTTATAATGTGAAAATCCAAATGTAGGAATGTTATCAAGATATGTGAAAATAGAAAAATTTTTAAAGTATATTTCATGTTCAATTTGTTTCCAAAACCCTTAGAAGTCCTCAATTGCAAGTTCTTGACATCAAAATTAGTTAGCCGTGTTAAAATGGAAAAGAATGAGAAATCATTTATAACAGCCGAAAAAGAAAATAGCAGAAAAATGACAAAAAAATAATCGTATTTAAATGAAAGTACTGCTTCTGGTTTATTCATCATTACTACTATAAAAGATATTATGAAATTTAGTTAAATCACGTAAGTTTTTGTTCACCATTTATCTGTTATTTTCTTTTTCAACTTCATTTACTACCAAATTAAGTTGTGTTAAATATAAAATAACATTGATCTCTAGCCGAAATCTAAATGAAGAAGATGTGGAAATTGGATTTTACCTGAATTGTGAAAAGGTTGCAAAAGGTAATTTCAGTGTAGTGTGAAAATAATAAAATAATTTAAATATATATAAACTCATTTGTTTTAATATTACAGTAAATTCTCTAAAATCAATGGGAGAGTTGTAGAAATATAATATTATATTAGTAATTACATAATTATATGTGCGGAATCAATTAACATGTATTAATAAAAATAAAATTAATTAAGTATTCTCAAAATTCACATGAATAATGAATTATTCCCATGGATTTTGAAATTGTTTAATTAATTTTAAAGTTGTTAATAAACTTTATTAGATTCCGCGCACAAAATTATGTAATTACTAATATATTTATAAGTGCAATCGTTTTTATAATATTGTTAGTTTAAATATTTTTTAAATAACAAAAAAGAAATCCACAGCTCTATCTCTCGAAGAATGCAACGAGTCAATGTTCCAAGAATTCTAGAATTGAATTGACCCAAAATCAGCAAAAGGATTTATTCCAATAAAAGTAACTGTATTTAAAAATATATATTTCTTTTGCATCATAATCTTTATATAAAACTAACTACATTTTTCCCCTTTTCAATTTTTAAAAAAAATTATTTCCAAAAGCTGGGAAAAAAAGAAACGTTTCTGTATAATTTTAAAATGATTAAATGTGTTATGCAAATATGAGCCGTATATTTTGAAAATGTGGCAAGTTCATATTTGATTATAACGTAATATTAAAACATTTGAATTTCAATAAATCTTAATTTATTGATAATCTCAAACCGCAAACTTTGTTTGTTTTGTAGTTCAAGATAATGCAAATTTATTATTCAATAATGTAACAAAAATTTAAATGATATAAAATTAAAATGTTGTCATAAGTTCTCAATTAACGTTTTATATCTTCAAAAAAGCATAACAGGTTTATAGGCTAGGATCCACCCGTAAGTGTGGTAATTTATTAATAAAACTGATTATGATATAAAAAGAGTAACAAAAAATATCTATGAAAATTGCTTTGGAAAAGATTTATATTTATTAGGGTACAGAAAGGCTTTTTTGAGTTCTTGCAAATTATGAAATTTATTAAGAAAATGCGTAAATGATTTCTTGCTGAAGTCAAACTTTGAACTTTCGACCTTTCGTGTACATTTTATGCCTATTTTCTAGTATATTTGAAATTATTTTTAGGAATTGTAATTTTTTCTGATTATAAGGTCACCAGACTTGTTTCTAATTTCCAATTTAATTGTAATTTTTTTATTAATTATTATAAATAATAATAATAATAATAATTGTATGCCTATGCGCAAAACTTACAGTTCATACTAATTTATTCCTAACAATATTAAATTATAAATGCATTATTAATAAATTATATTATTAATATTATAATTATTATAGCATTACAATTATTATTATTATTATTATTATTATTATTATTATTATTATTATTATTATTATTATTATTATTATTATTATTATTATTATTATTATTATTATTATTATTATTATTATTATTATTATTATTATTATTATTATTATTATTATTTTTATTATTATTATTTTTATTATTATTATTATTATTATTATTATTATTATTATTATTATTTTTATTATTATTATTATTATTATTATTATTATTATTATTATTATTATTATTATTATTATTATTATTATTATTATTATTATTATTATTTTCGTTAAAATTAAAAATTGCTTGCCTTATGAATATGTTCAGGGACGTAGCGCATTTGATTCCAGATTCGGTCATCATATTCTGATTGGCTTTCATGGGGAAAAATTGGTAGTGCTGAAAAATTCGATGGTCTGTCGAAGGTTTCTCTGTAAATTTCGTACAATGATGGCAATGTGAAGTTGCCTTGCCGCTTGAAAAGAATGTTTGACAATTGAGATTCTGTCAATCTCCTGTCGAAAAGTTTCAAATCGTCCACAGATGGCCTGAAAGCTGATTCAAGGAAAGAGTGGTCATCAACTGATATATGGCGGGAATTGAAAATATTATGCATTTGGAATGGAAAATTTTCCATTTGTTTCTTAAGAAAAAAGAGAAATGAAACCATTGTGAAAATGAAAATAATTTTCAGTGAATATTTTAGTCTGCACTTCATTTGTAACTCATAAATTAAGCTTCACATGAAATGTGATTGAGATTTGAAATTGCACGGCCTTGAATTCAATATTTAGGGAATATTTAAACAAACTTTTGGTATTAGAAATTTCTATGATATATTCTGATTTACAAAAATTCATCATTTTAGTAGAATTATTTATATACTAATAATTATTTTAATTGTTTTTAGATAATAATATATATTTTATAATACTAATTTTGTATAAGTATTCAACTCATTTTTAAAACACTTCAATTTGTCACCAATTTTATTTATTCCGATTTCATAAAAATTACAAATATGAATTATTAAAATATATGATTATTTTAAATAACTTAGGATTTTCTCCACTTCTTCAACCACTTAATTCTTCTTTATTTCGTTTCCTCTTGCAATTGATGTTCGATTTGATGATAGACTCAAAACCTGACGATTTTGTAAGGTGTTTCATACTGAATGTTATCCCGTGTCGAATCTTTGCATATTAATAACTAATCCCATAGCGAAAAAACACGAGGCCTCTATTTGTCGTGTCTATACCTTTCAGAAATTTCTGAATCTTTACATATCTTGCATCTTCCATCAATTCTGCTCTTTATGTATTTACTATGTTTTAGGTTGATTGTAAATTAACAATTCGTCCATAAACTATCTCAAGCTGTGATAAACCAGTTGCGTTCTGTTGACTACTATTTATGCTGAACTCTTTTTAGGTTAAAGTTCCTGCTAGTTCATTTTTTTACACCCCTTATCAACATTTGTGCGATAACATCTTTTACCATTATTATGGCTTTTTTGTTTTATCCATTTTATTGATGCTGGTAAAAAGCTGAATTCTGTTTGATAATAAGTCTTTGATATTTGTCTCTTAAAAGGTTTCTTTCAAAATTCATTCATCTTGTGGGGTTAGTGAATTCTGACCTTGATCCCTTTTTCATATAAGCTTTTGCGCCCGCCAATGGTTACCCGTTGCTAAGCAACGTTGGTTATGAAACCGCCAAAGGTGAGCTCTGACTACAGAACTACTAAGGGTTCAGCAAGCTACCGTTAGAAGGCTTCTGCTCGTCTTATAAATTTCTGGTCCCTTAACTTCCCTTTCACCATTACTCATTCAGCCTAATTTTCCATTTTTCGGTGTATTATTCCAATAAATAACAAAACAACAACAAAACCGATAGAACGGTTTGAAATTAAACGTTTATTAGGATATTACAAGCTACCATCAGAATTTTATGCTTTATTTGTTCGTTTTTGCTTGTTAAAGTCGCCTTGGCTCCCTTTCCGCTCTACCTGGTCTAGAATGAGGTTGCGATTTTTTCTTTGGTTTCTAGGGACAACTTTTTGGCACTTATCGCTCTCACTTTGCACAAAGTTCATTTTTTAATTATCTCATATGGACCAATCCGCGTAGAGGTCATTCCAGGCAACTGTCTTATTTGATTGATTACGTAATATTCTGTTTGTATTTAAATTGTAAATTCATCGGTCGAAAGATCTCCCCGGCAACTCATCGGTGTCCAATTCCCGTAAAAGAAATTCATGATAAAAAAAGTCTAAGTATTTTTACTCGCTTAAAAAGCTATTTGTTGTAATGAATGAATTTTTTTTAATTATTTGCTTTAAGGAATGAATTTTTTTTAATTATTTGTTTTAATGAATGAACTTTTTAAAAAATTATTTGTTTTAAATAATGAATTTTTATTTAATATTATTTTTTGTTTAAATGTTCAAATTTAAAATTTGTAAAATTTTTTTAATTCACGATAAAAAAAAGTCTCAAACCCGATTAAAGAACCTAAAAATATTTCATCGAATAAAATGCCTAAGTATTTTTTCATACTTAAAAACCCATAAAAATAAAATTGGCTCAAATCGCCTGTCGACTAAAAAGCCTAAAATATATTTGCTCGATTTGCAACACATCGGTCACCAGATCTCTGAACGTTGTCATAGTGAATCTCGAGAAGTTCTTTAATGTTAATCCTTGTGAAATGGTAAATTTTTGTTGCGAGAAACTCTGGTACGCAATAATCCAACGTATTTTTAATTTTTGGATAAAGTTCCTGAATTTTCTTTAAAATTACTTCAAAGAGATAAACTAAATAATAAAATAAAATACATATTTAAATATACATGATTTACATTTTGACATTTTTTAATGCTTAATAAATTAAACAAATTCAAACAAAATATTTATTAATTTATTAATATAGTTATTTCTGATTTAATATTTTCCACATAATCATTATAATCCAAGGATTTTATTCCGAGTATTACTACTTTCCCACTTGAAAATATATTGACACATGATGGATTATATTTTTGAAGACGTAATGCCGGAAATATTTCTGGTTCAAATATACAATTCACCTTTCTTTGTAATTCATATAGATTTATAAATTTTCCAATATCGATTGTTACAGTGATTGATTGAATTTGTAAATCATGTATATTATATTTCAAATCCCCAGTTTTTAGAGGTTGCTTACATCCCATTACCCGGCATTTCCCCGATCTGAAAAATATTATCGGGTACTTACCTGATCGATCTACAACTTGCTGTGGTTTTCCAAATTGGAATTTCATATCAGGTATAGAATATCTTCCTTTATAATTTATGTTACTCAACATTTTCAAATAGTTTCAATCTAAGTAATTCTAAAACTTAAAACAAATATAAACAATTAAATAAATAATTAATAATAAAATGGAATTAAGAAATGATGCATTATATCAAGTAGTTGGACCAAGTGGTTGTGGAAAGACTTTATTTGTTTGCAATTTATTACAATCGAATCTGTTCAAATCAAATTTAACAAAATATATTGGCATAGAGGAGATAACGAAGAACATGGACTTACTCAAAATCAATTCTGTAAATTGAAAATGACAATAATTAATGGATTTGATAAAAATTGGTCATCTAGATTACATCAAGGCGATGTTATTATTATCGATGATCTGTACCAGGAAGCTAATAAAGAAAGGGATTTTAATAATTTATTTACAAAAATTGTTCGACATATTGGAGTTACTGTTATTTTTAATACTAAAAACTTGTTTTATCAAGGGTGCGGTCATAGAATTGTAATTTAAATGTACAATACTTGGTTAGTTTTAAAAACCCTTGAGATGCAACCATTATAGATTTTCTTACTAGACAAGCTTATCCCAATGATAGAAAATTTTTAATTGATTCGTTTCAAGATGCAACAAAGGTTCCCCACGGATCTTTGTTCTTTGACTTTATACAACAATGTCCTGACAAATTACGTATTAGAACTGATATTTTCAATGAGAAAGTTGTTACGATTTATAAACAAAATTGAAATCTGAAAATAATTACTTGAAATAACGTCTATAAAGTTATTGTTCAACGTGAAAAATCAACAAAGAAAAAAGGTACAAAGAAAAGGGTTACTAAACGCAAAAATAATAAAAACCAGTAAGAAGATGGTTAAAGATAAAAATTGAATTAAAATATAAACAAA
This sequence comes from Schmidtea mediterranea, assembly GCA_022537955.1. Classification (NCBI taxonomy): domain Eukaryota; kingdom Metazoa; phylum Platyhelminthes; order Tricladida; family Dugesiidae; genus Schmidtea; species Schmidtea mediterranea. The sequence goes on along the minus strand of CM039679.1, from coordinate 139,253,067 downwards.
ACAATTAGATGAAAAATGTATTTAATATGAAAGTTGAACGTAGTCTACCATATTTTAATGCCTTGATGAAGGCTCCTAATAATAAAAGAATGAATTTTTTACAGAATTTTTATTCATTTGTTATCGATGATCTAGTTGAGGTTATTGTTAATGTAGTTCGTGGTAATGTAAACATTACTAAACCTAAAAAACTTGTATTAAAAAACATAAAAGATCACTTTTATCTTTAGTAAACACTCAAAATCGTCGTCTGATGCGAAAAGGAATATATAAACAAAATGGTGGATTTTGGGGGCATTAATTCTAATAGTATTATCTGCAATAAGCTCAATTTCATCATTAACTTCTTAGTGGGTACCAAGAATTAATTACCGTATAAACATAATTTAGATTTAAATATTTTGAAACTTGTTGTAACAATGAAGGAAACATTAACCAAAAATCGAAACACAGTGAAAAAGCTCGAAAAATTATGGATAGACTTAAAGCATCCCGCAGGTTTTAGTGGTGTAAGAAAACTGGCAAAGGAAGTAGTTAATTCAAAGAAAAAAACTCAGAATTGGTTATCTGTGCAAATGGCGTACAGTTTAAATAAACCAATGTTGAAGAAATTCAAAACCCGTAGTTATAAAACAATGGGAGTTGATGATTTATGGCAAATGGATTTGATGGAAATGATACCATTCTCTAAAATTAATAAAGGATACAAATATATTTTGACATGTGTTGATATATTTAGTCGATTCGCTCGTGCTATTCCAACAAAAACCAAATCGGCCAATGAAATGGCTGAAGCAATAAAGGAATTATTTATTGATGGCAAGCATCGTAATTTACAAACTGATTTGGGTATGCAATTAAAAAAATTAATCAAATTAAATTTATTCTTTAGGTAAAGAATTTTATAATAGTAAAGTTAAAGAAATTATCAAAGGAATAAATCATTACTTTGTATTTTCTCAATTTAAAGCTGCCCACGTGGAAAGATTTAATCGAACTCTAAGAGATCGCTTGAAAAACTATTTCGTATATAAAGGAAATAAGACCTGGATAAATGTTTTACAGAAACCAATTTATAGCTACAATTATTTGCCACACAGGGGTTTAAATGGAATGCGACCAATTGATGTTTATTCAACGAATAATATGGATAATTGGATATCACAACAATCTGATTGTATCATTAAAAAGCCTAAATAGAAAGTGGGTAATTACGTTAGAATAAGTAAAATCATTGTTTCTCCATCCATCAAGAATTTCGACCACAATTGGAGCGATGAAATATTTCAAATCTCAGAAATTGATACGAATCAGAATCCTGTAATGTACTTTATCAAAGATGAGGAAAACAATCAAGTTAGTGGAAAATTCTACAAACAGGAACTCCAAGTTATAGAAGCCTCTACTGTATTCAGAATTCTAAAGATATTAGAAACCAAGAATGTTGGTAAATATAAACAATACTATGTTAAATGGTATGGATATGAAACTCCAACTTGGATATCTGAAAATCAATTAATTAAATAAATATTATGAAAGAAAACCAGTTTTATATGATTTTACCTAGTAATAGTTGTCCTCTTTTTTCTAATAATGAAGCTAGTAATTTGAATGTCGAATTTTAAAATCCTATTTACTTGGATGGTGAGTAAGACGTTGCTTTGATTGATTTTACTTTTGTGTATAAAACATTTCCGTTTTATAGTAATTCTTAGTTAAGTTATGATACGATGAAGAGTGTTACTGAAATAAAATATTTGAAAATAAATAATCAAAATGAAACTTATGAATTAATAAATCCTAAACATACCCCTGATGTTGATGTTTTTATTGAAAAATATGAGAACTTGGTTATTGTCTGTCCACATGTTCCTTTTAAAGTAACATTCCCTGACATTCAACATGCGTTTAGTTTTGATTGAAATCTATATCAATCATTAATGAAGATGATCATTGTCGATTAAAATTAACAAAAGTTACAGATGATGGTGTTATGGAACAATTCGGGATAATTATAAGTTATGAAGAAAAAACAATATTTGAAAATTATTTTGAAGATAATTTATCATAATCACATTATCTGAATTACAAGGAAATTTAATGCCATTTATTTCGTCTCCGTTTAAAGAACTAAAAATTGAAAACAATGAATTGATTAAAATAAAACTTTCAAATAAAATTTCAAAGATATATTTTGACAACAATTTAATCAAAACCTTAGGATTAAATAAACAAACTTTTAGTGATAAAAACGTCGTTGGTAATAAAGTTTTAATATTATTACATCATCATCAACAAATGTTCATTTATTCTAATATTATTGAACCAATAACTGTTGGAGATGTTAGAGTTTCTCTATTAAAATCTATTTGGGTTAAAACCTTTGAACAAGGGGAAATTGTACAATTAAAAATGAAGAATCCAATGTATATACCAATTTCAACTTTAACTATAAACAACATTGAAATTAATATTCGCGATGACAGTGGAAAATTAATTAAATTTAGTAAAGATATCTAAACACATTTATCAATACATTTTAGAAAAATAAATGAATAAAGATTTTTATATAAATCTACTGAGTTATAGTTGTCTTCTTACTCATCCAAATAATAAAGCTGATAAATTTAATGTTGAATTTCAAAATCCAATTTACTTGGAAGGTAAATGGCAAGTTTCTCTGACCGATTTCATTTTTGTATTCAATAATTTTCCATTTTATAACAACTCAGATATTAAATATAGTAAGAGCACATTACTATAACGATGCAAAGAATGAATATGCAATTAGTCACGACTCTATATTTTATCTAGTATACTTTAAATATTAATTATAAATATTTTCCATTTAAAATTTTATGTGACAGTATTGCAGAAGCTCAAAAATTAGGATTTAATAAAAAAGAAGTAAATTTTGTTGAAAACTTGAATCAAATTAAAATTCTTCAAATAATCGTAAAATAAAGTTTGATACAATTCGATGAACTATAAATTATTTTTATGATGTCGAGTAAATTTGAAGAAAATTTAATCATTACTAATTTATCACAAATAAATGATCAATTAATGACTTTTTAATCGCATCCGTTTAAATTTTTCGAAATTGAACATGGAAGATTAGTCAAAATGGAATTGGAAGATGATGTCAGTAAAGTTAAATTTAGTAAATTCTTGGCTCAAAGTTTGGAATTAAGTGAAGAATCATATTCAGAAAATGTTATTGTTGGATTAAGTTTACCAGAAATTTCAAAAGTAATCAACAAATGATGATCTATACAAATATCATTGAACCTATTCTTGTTGCTGATGTTTTGGTACCTCTATTGAAATTTGTATGGGTTGAAAAACATACAAAAGATGATGTAGTTCAAATTATAGAGAAAAACTCAATGTATTTGTCTGTATCGTCAACATATATAAACAATATTGAAATCAATATTCGTGACGATAGCGGAAAATATATATTTGGTAAAGAAGATAAAACTTTTCTTACATTACATTTTCGTAAAATAAATTTTTATCGTAGTAGTCAATCTGGTGAAGAATTACCATATTTTATAGGTAAACAATATGGAACAGGTTGGTTGAAAACAATAGGTAGATTTGCATTACTTATTCTTAGACTTATAAGCAATTTCGGTATGAAAACGGCAAATGACGTAATAAATAATAATTCTGATATTTTACTTGCTTTAAAATCAAATGCAATATCTGAAATTAAAGAATCTTTACCTAGTGCTATTATTAAAGTAAGTGATGTATTTAATCATGAAAATTAACAAAAAGGAGGGACACTTAAACGTAGAAAAATTATGAAGAAACATATAAACAAAAGATAATGGGAGGATTCGGAACTATATTTGAAAAATGATTAGTGCAAAATCTGAATTATGTCTTTTTAATAGGCCATAACCTCAAGCCATGATTGAACATGGTTCATTTGAAGATATTTTCCCAATGAATTCAATAACTGATGCTGGTACCTCTTCGATTCAATTTTACATTTACGGATCACAAACAGAATATTTAGATTTGAATTATACTTTGTTATATATTCAGTTGAAAGTTGTAAATAGCTTAGGTGAAAATATTACACAAAAAACTGACGTAACAGCAAACTATTTATTTTTCAAACTCTTTTTAAAGACGCTGAATTAGGTTTTAATTCTTCTAAAATGGAAGGAACAAATGATAGTTTTGCACACAAAGCCCTAATTGAAACTATTAAATATTATAATCAAGATACTAAACATACATTTTTAGGGGAATGGGTTACATTGAACATGATCTTATGCGAAAAACATGGATTGCAAAATCAAAAGCATTTTATTATGTTCACCACTTCCAATTTGATTTCTTTGATCAACCCAAATATTTGTTACCAGGTGTTAGTGTCCAAATTAAATTTTCCTCTAGATAAAATTCTATATATCGATGTTAACAAAGCTTTGATTGTAAATACTCAATCATCTAATCTCAGTGGTGAACATTGGCTTGCAATTTATGTGAAACCAAAGAAAATACACATATTTGATCCAATGGGTTTCTATTATCTCCCTTTATTAATTAATAAATTAAAATCGATGTTAATGCCAATTGAATACAATCGATTTCGTTATCAAAATTTGATGACAAAAACATGTGAACAGTATTGCTTAGCTTGGTTAAAAACAATGATAAATAAATGAATTTATTGAATAAAGTTTCATTTCAAAATTGTTTTTTAATTATAAATGTAATTAAAGATGAATTATGTAATAAGTATTACTTTTAAAGGATTAAGTTCAGAAGATTATATGTATTTAAATGTTTTTGGTGTTATGTAATTAAGTGTGTTTTATAAACTAAATTTTAATTGGTCGATCATGTAACTACTAACATGTTTTTGTTAATATATAACTGAATGCATTTATTTAAATTCATTTTTATCAAATACCAACCTATTATAGTATATTTTTTATCATATTTTTATCAAATGGAATCCGCCAACATTATAATTAAAGATTTAAAATCATTAATAAAAATGATCAACAAAAATTTTCAAAATGTTAAAACTCTGATTCGCAAAACTAAGACAGTAAAATGTAAGTACTATTAAATTTGAACAATCATATCATAATTATAAAATGATAATTAATTATATTTGAATTAAATTTAATATTAACATTTTATTAATTTAAACACAATAAATTCAAAATAATATGATAAAAAAATAAATAAAAAAACTATGACGAATAAAGTTAAATAAATTTTATTTAAATACATTTGGCTTCAATAATTTTCCAAATTGGTCAAATAGTCTGGTGTCCTTCTTTATATCCTTGAATTCTTATTTTAATCATAAAATGTTCATTTTCTTTTTTATTTTCATAATTACATTCTTTTTCAGAATTCATAAAAGTGAACTGTTCATTAAAACTAATATCTTTGTTGATTGCTCTGTTATATTTTTTCGATCAATTTCTCCAATTTCATTAACTTTCATATTATATAGGCTTTCTTTCAATGTTGTTGGTTCCTATTAAAATTTATTAATAATACTACTTTTAATGAAAATACTTTTTCTAAATGAATAGATGATTCGAAATTTTAAATATTCCATTGAATATTGTAAAAACATTACTGGTGAATTTCTGCTTAAACTGATAGCATTTACGGAATTTTCCTCAAGAATTAACTATACAGCTTCTTTTCTAACCGAGATTTCTATAAAAACAATTAATGAATAATTACATAATATGAAAAACATTTACTTTTATTCATTTTATGATTTTAAACTATTTTAATCTACTTATATAAGGTTTTCAAAATAAAATTAACCAATCAAATTCATTTATTCATTGTGTGTAAAATTAATTTAATGTTTATATTTTAATGATTTATTTTAATGATTTTTAATGATTTATTTTAATGATTTTATGATTATATATTTAAATTTTTCTTTTATTATAACAGGTAACCTTTACCTCAATTTTTGCAATTCTCGACAACATAATAGAAATTGTGATACGATTATGGAGAATTATTATAACCACATCACCTATTTTATTTGTCTCATGTGTAAAACCACCCATAAAATGAATTATACAAACTTTTATTCAAACCATAAGGAACATTTAACACAGTTTAACTGTAAGAGAAAATATATTTTTAAATTACCATTGAGTGATAATAATAATAATAATAATAATAATAATAATAATAATAATAATAAAAATAATAATAAAAATAATAATAAAAAATAATAATAATAATAATACAAAAAAGAAAAGAAAAACAAATAATAATAATAATTCACGCTCTTCGAAAGTTCCTAAAATTACAGATACTATTATACTTTCTGACTCTGACGAATCAAAGATGGTTGATGATGTAATAATCATTTCTGATTCAGATGATGTTTCTGATGATTTTCCTGTTGATATTCCTTCTGCTATTGTTAATCAATATGGTGGCTCGATAGCACCTATTGTTAATTTCGATTTAACCAATCACATGACATTGTTAGAATGGATGTTTCGAATTTAAATTTAAAGTTAATTACAGTATCCACACAGTTAATTAATCAATTAAATAATGTTATCAATAAAATGGGATCTGTTAAGATTCAATTTTGTATTGATGTAGAGTTTGAAAAAGATGGAGAATTTCAATCTTTCATCATTGATTCAAACTCTGCCGAATAATGAGTGATTCATTTTTAGATGAAGGCGCTAGTTTTCTTGACGAAAAAATAACATTAATTAATGACAAAGGTAGTAACTTGGTTATAAATAAAATAAAGGAAATTTATTTTGTTCTTACCAAGTTTTCACAAATAAATCGGTTGAGTGGTCATGGATTTATTCCAACACCATTATCCTTATTAAATAAACATTGTACTGTAAATGTTGCTAATTCCGATAATTTATGCTTCATTTACAGTATTTTAGCTATTTTAAATCATGAAAACATAAGTAACCATCATAGAAATGAAACATTTAGCTACAACACATCTGAACTTGACTTTTCACCTTCAGATTTACCTATGAAACTTTGTGACATTCCAAAATTTGAAGCTAAAAATCCAAATCTTTCCATTAATGTCCTTACGTGTAATGAAAATAATTTAATGAATAATTTTTCTAACCCTGAAGTTTTCAAACACCCTTATGTCGAAATAATTCATCGTTCTAAAGTTGTTGGGGGACAATCTATTAATTTTATTTTATTAGAAAGCATTGATTCTTATCATTATATCACTGTTACTAAATTAGATAGGCTTTTAAATTATAGGAATCATTCTTTTACTGATACTAGAGTTCAAAGTATATGTTGCCATCGATGTCTAAATTGTTTTCGCAATATAATTTCATTAAATAAACATAAAGGGATGTGTGATAAAAATCTATTAGGCACTACTCTTTATACATTACCTTTAAATAAAAACTTGGAATTTAAGAATTGGGCTAAAACTGTAACTTCTCCTTTCCTCCTTTACGCTGATTTTGAGGCTATCTTACCTTCAGATGACATACATTTTCAAATACATATGCCGATTTTGGCCGGTTTACTTTTAATCAACAATTTTACAGGTGAAAATCATATAAGAGTTTCTTGGGTGATGATTGTGTAGTTAATTGTCTACAAGAAATAAATAATATTTCAATTAATACTGTTTACCCTTTTTTCATAATAATTATAAAAGAAAATATTATTAACAGACTCAGACATTCTTTAGTTTTCTTCGGCAAGTTGTTGTTATTTGTGTAATAAGATTTTATTAGTACCGGTTAAGGACCATGATCACTTTACTAGAAAATATTTGGGCTCAGCTTGTTCCAAATGTAATATTTCTTGACAAATAAGGTTTGAATTTCCAATTGTTTTTCATAATTTGAGAAGTTATGATCTTCACCATATCCTCAAGTATGGTATGAGTGATTTTAACACGTGGAAAATAAGTTGTATTCCTGTAACAAGTGAGAAGTTTCTTTCTTTGTCGGCAAGAAACAGTGGATTAACTTTAAAGTTCATTGATTCTTGTCAATTTATTAATAGTTCATTAAGTAACGCAGTTAAAACATTAACCACTCTTCCTTTAACTCATTCGGAACTTGTAGGTAGCATTATCGATACTAAAGGCATTTCCCCTTATAACTTTGCAACTTCTCAAGATGTTTTAGAAACTACATATGAACTTCCACTATTTGGGAAGATGTAACTGAAGCCGAATATAGTAAGGCTCAATCTATTTGGGAAGAAACCAATTGTAACTCTTTACTAGATTATATGATGGTTTACCTCAAACTTGATGTTTTTCTTTTGGCTGACTTTTTCCAGCAATTTCGTTCAAAGTCCTTAGCTCATAACCGATTTGAACCACTTAACATTTATGGAATTCCGGTATGTCTTGGGCATCGGCTCTTATGACTCTTGAAGAACCAATTGAACTTCTCACTGACATGGAGATGTATATTTTTTTCGAAGGGGGAATACGTGGTGGATTAACCTTTGTTAATAAATATCACGTAGTATCTGATGACAACACCGAACTGCTTTACATTGACATCAATACTCTCTACGGCTGGGCTTTAAGTCAATCATTATCATATGGAGATTTTGAATGGGTTACTGATACTAATCAATTAAATAATTTAATTAGTTTTTTGAATAAGGATCTTGAATCACTGTCATTTGCTGTCACATTTGAAGTAGATTTAAAAATCCCAATATTTCTTCATGATAAACTTAATGATTTTCCAGTAGCTGCTGAAAAGAGGTTCTCTCGGGGTTCTAAGGTTGAGAAGTTAATGCTAACGCATTATCCAAAGAACAATTATGTTCTTCATTGGAGACTTTAGCAGCTTTTTGTTTCTTTACAAATTAAAATTACACATATACATAGAGCCAATAAATATAATCAAAATTCAATATTTAAAAAGTATATAGACACTAACACACAACTTAGAGCGTAATCAACCATTGACTTAGATAAAAAACTATTATAAACTATTAAATAATAGCCTCTACGGAAAAACTGTTGAAAATCTTAAAAAACGAATTAATTTAAGATTATGTAATTCTGCAAACAAATTAATTAATTATTGCTCAAAACCAACTTTTCGGAAATCATTTAAAATCGACAATGATTTGGTTTCTGTGTTATTAAATAAGGAATCGGTGTGTTTAGATCGACCGAGTAACATTGGACAAACTGTACTCGATTTATCTAAACTTAGGATGTATCAATTACAATATATAGAGTTAGAAAAATATCGAAACTAATTCACTTGTGAAATTAATATAGTTGCTGGAGACACCGATATTTTTTTCTAGAAATTAAAAATTGTAAGTTAGACATTTTTTTATCTGCTATGGTTCATGATAATCTCCTCGATACTTCTAATTATGACCCAAAACATCCCTTGTATAGTAGGAATCTTGATTCTGTCATTGGAAAGTTCAAAGACGAGAATAAAGGACTTAAATACAAGGAGTGGGCGTTCCTTCGTCCAAAATGTTATAGCCTTTTGTCTGAAGTTGAAAGTATCAAAGCTAAAGATATACATTTGAAGGGTACTGACTTAAAACATAAGTCATAGGTAGATTGTTATAACAAAAACTTAATTTTTTGAGTACCACAAACATCAATCATTTAAAATTAAAAATTGTAAAACTGCATTAACAAATAAGGATGATAAAAGGGTTTGGGTGGGCAAAAATCTAAGTGTAGCATATGGTCATTATAGGGGAGGTGATGTGCTTTTAGGTAACAGTCCAGAAGAATGTTCGGAAGTTAATGAAGAATATGACGATTATGAAGAACAATGAATAAATAAATTATTTGAAAATATATATTGTTTTTGTATATTTTTGTTGATGTTTAAAATTTTTATGTTTTTAAGTTAGTATTATTTTTTATTAAGTATTAAAAAATGTCAAAAAGTAAATCATGTATATTTAAATATGTATTTTATTTTATTATTTAGTTTATCTCTTTGAAGTAATTTTAAAGAAAATTCAGGAACTTTATCCAAAAATTAAAAATACGTTGGATTATTGCGCACCAGCGTTTCTAGCAACAAAAATTTACCATTTCACTGGGATTAACATTAAAGAACTTCTCGAGATTCACTATGACAACGTTCAGAGATCTGGTGACCGATGTGTTGCAAATTGCATTGTTTGTAAAGATAGTATGAGAGTAGCATGTTCAAATGGATGTCCATGTTGCCACGATTTCAAATGTGACCAAACAATCAATATATTGTTGGCCGAAATGCGTAAAGCATATTACTCAGGTATTTTTGATTTGAAATAAAAATTAATCTTTTTTATTTAATCTTTATTGTCAATAAAAATATTTGTATAAATTGAAAGTTTGTTATTTTTACAATTCTAAATTTATCGATGATTTTTAATTCTTTTTTACACTGAAAAATTATTCTTAGACTTACAATTAAATTTTAAAAATAAAAATAAATAAATAAAAAAAAATGTTAATAATAATAAAATAAAATAATAATAATAATATATAATTAATAATTAATTAAATAATAATAATATTAAATAAATAATTAAATGAAAATAAAATAATAAATAATCATTTAATTCACTTCATTAAAACAAACTATTTAATAATAATAATAATAATATAATTTAAAAATTAAAAAAATAATTGACTTGATTAAAACAAATAATTAAAGTAAATAAAATAAAAAATATTCAGGATTTTTAATCGAGCAAATATATTTTAGGCTTTTTAGTCGACAGGCGATTTGAGCCAATTTTATTTTTATGGGTTTTTAAGTATGAAAAAATACTTAGGCATTTTATTCGATTAAATATTTTTAGGTTCTTTAATCGGGTTTGAGCCAATTTTATTCGAAAATACTCCTCACTATAGTACGACCAATCATAGGCGATTTAAGCTAATTTTTATTTTTTAGGCTTTTTAATCGAGAAAAAATACTTAGATTTTTTTTATCGTGAATTAAAAAAATTTTACAAATTTTAAATTTGAACATTTAACAAAAGATAATATTAAATAAAAATTCATCAATTAAAACAAATATTTTTTTAAAAATTCATTCATTAAAACAAATAATTTTAAAAAATTCATTCATTAAAACAAATAATTAAAAAAATTCATTCATTAAAGCAAATAGTTAAAAAAAATTCATTCATTAAAACAAATAATTCAAAAAAAGTAACACCCTCTCCCCCTAAAATTTTTTATGGGGACTCTGTTTTTTTTCAAGCCAAATATCAACGGGGCATAGTCCTTATTATACACTACTAATCATATTAATGTAGGTGATCTTTTAGTTAATAAATTGAAGTCGTTAGCTTTTTATATACTTAATTATCTTTATAGTTTTGAGGTCAATTTCTAATAGCATGTTATGTTTAATTTGCATTTAACTCAAATATGTTCCCTTAGCCCCATGTAGTTTAGTAACTTGGAGAATGGATTCAAAATTTGAGTCTTTTCTCCAAGTAACAACAATAATTAAAATTAAGGCCGGGAAAAATGAAAATAAAAAAAAGACTTTTATTTGGAAATTTGGTTTACATAATGAAATTGAAATTAAAAATATAGTAAATTAAAAATATTGTAAAATTAAAATGCTTGTTTAAAAATGTAAATAGTAGATAGAATTTGTTTAGAAATTGGAATTTGTAATTTAAAAATTGTATTCGTGAGTGACCTTATTGGAAAGTATTTTATATCAAAAATAAAGGATTTTGGATCTTTAAAACCTTTTTAAATATTCTTAAAATGTCGTTAATATGTTCGATTTCTAATGAAATTCCTGAAGTTCCAGTTCTTAATAGATTTTCAGGGCATGCTTATGAAAGAAGGCTAATTGATGAATACTTAACAACCAGTGATTTAAATCCATTCACTGGGGTACAGTTTTCTCGAAAAGCTTTGTCTACTCTTAAACCACAAATTGGAATTATATCTCATATTATTTCTCCTCAAGCTGCACAATTCGATACAAGTGAAGCAGGAAAAACTCTTCGTTTGATGGATATGTTAAATGCTACAGTTCCAAGTCGTATTAAAACTGCGCTTAATAAAATCCCAACAAATATTCAAGAATGTGCTATGGATGAATATCATAACCTTCTGTTTGATGGTCTAGTTTTGGGGTATTTGATGGTAGCGTTGGGTTCAGGTCATAGTGAACAATCAAATGGAAAAGCCTGGACAAATGCTGACGCAAACATTCTAATCTTCAATCAAGTAACATCAACCCATCTGAATCAATTCAATAGAAAATCACAATTGGATCTGTCGATCGGGATTCTTCAACAGCTGCAATGTCTCGGTATCCTCGTGGGCCTAATTAATAAATTAATTAAAAAGATGATGGAATTCACCAAATAGCATTTTATATTTAATTTGCATTTAACTCAAATATGTGAATCTTCATTACGAAATTATTATTAGTAAAATTTTGTAAATAAATTGATTCTTAAATATTAACTTTCGGTTGACCTATCATTAAATTCCTTAGACTATTTCCACGTATTCGGTTTAATTCATATTTGTTTTAAGGGGGTTTCTATTTTGTTCGCTTTTAACGTCGCTAAATTAGTTTAATTATTCTTGAATCTATTTTAATCGAACTTCGCTATTAGGTCTTTTACAACTTATATTTTATTGAATCTATGTCCTTAGTCTATATCTATATAGGACGAAGTAGTTCCCTCGTGATGATGAATTAACTTCCTAATTTTAAATTATTACAAGCATTTTGATCGTTGCATTGATTTCTGAGATCCCCCTTCCCTTTATCCAAAATTTGGCCTTAAGGATAAGATATGTTAGATTTTATGAGTGTCCACTGGACTACTCAGTGTGATAAGTTTGCCGTTATGTGGTCTGAATTTTAGGTCGAATTTTCGGGAGATAGGTAAAAGGGAGCAAGTCAAAAGCCTAGCCCCCGATCTTCCCATTTCCCTTATAGGTATAAAATGATTTGACGTTCGAGCCCGTCGTTACGCACGACTGGACGAGCTATAGGCGTATGAACCTCACTTATACCACTCGATAGTTATGTGAGATTTTAATAACGTGCAGATTGTGTGGCTGTGGGCCGGAAAAATTGAAAAATTCATATACTCAAACTCATATAATTGCTCTCATAAACACATTGCTTGTTAATAGACACATTAGTTCCATAATAAATTCCTCACTTCAATAATTAGCCTATAGTATTTGTTGATAGTAGTTCGAGACGTTCGTTCCGGACGCTTTGCTATACAATACAATGTTTTCTGATAAAAAACGTTTAGGCTTTTAATGAGAAAAAGTGATTGCTCACAAGTGATTAAATTCTGTGAAAATAAGTTGGTATATATACCGGTTTTTTGATTCTAACATTGCGTGTTTTTTTTGTTGCATTTAAACAAAATTTGACCTTGATTTTAATTGTAATATCTAATTCTTATTTTATCTATTTTCCATACTGAATGAATACTTTATTTTATTTAATTTTTTAATAGAATATTTCTTATTGAAAATATTCCTTTTATTCGTTCGCTAATAATTTTTATGAATTATCCATTTTTCGGTCAAATTTTATGTCATCTTGTTATATTTATGTTAATTTGGTGCTGATCTTCGTGCGTATTTGTTATTATTTTGATTTATTTTTGTTTTTTGATTTTATATTTAATTGCATTTTTTCTCATATTTTAAGGTTGTTTATTTGGTGTTTATGGGTCTGATTTTAAATCACCATGTTATATTTGCATTCTATTTCCAATTCATTTAAACAAATTCCAGTGCTGGCCCAACAATCTACTTTAAGAATTTTCTCTTTGGCTTTTCGAAACTATAAATCCCAACTGTTATATATAGTCTTGAAAAGTGTTCCTTCGTCTTGCCTCGTGATTGAGATTAAAGAATCGATTTACTAAACTTATCAACTATTACTATCATATAATTTTTATGGTATTTATCTTCGTGTAATCTACATACATTACAATCTATTCTGTGAATTCAGAGTAATATATGGGGATAATTATTTCTTTGGTTTCGATCTGATCAATCTCCCTCGTAGAAAGATCAAAGACAAAGCCAATTTTTTTTCCTGCATCATCGACCAATTAAAAATATATTAAACATAATATAATAATTTCTGAACTCCAATATGGCATGATTTTGGCATAATCCAGTCTTCTATTTCGCGATTTGAAGTTGTGATTTTAAAGGAACAGTGGTAGTGAAGATTTGGTGAATATCTACTTGTAAATCTGTATTGCAATGAAAGATCTGATTATATCACATGTCTTACTGTTTAAGAAGAGAAAGCGTATATTTATTATAGGTTTTTCATGGTGTTTCTTTTGTGTGTTTGACTATTGGAGTTGTATTAACTCTTTTTGATGGATTCTTTACTAAGATAAGAATTGACTCTTGGAATCTGAAATTTTTTTGAGATTGTCTCGTCCAAGATTTTGATTGAAATACTTTTTCTTTTCTTCCTTGGTTCGCATTTTTGGAGATGCCTGTATTTCGAGTATTTTCTGGCAGGGTCCAGGTGTTCTTTAATTATTTGGTGTATGTTCTTGAGTGTTCTTCTAACGTATATTTCTTTGCATGCATTGCACGATATGCAGTAGACAACGTTTTTTCTTCATCATATTATTCAAAGATGAAATAGGTGTTTTCAAGGATAAGAGTAAGAAGTTTGATGATATTCTCGGTATTCATTTCCTTTATTAACAAATTATTTTCCAAATCTTTATTCTAAGCATTTTTTAGCATCTTTTGGGTCGATAGATGTGTACTAATGATATGGCATCAAGACTAAAAATGTATTTGAATTCTCTATGGTTAGTTTTTCCAGTTTTTTGTCGTTACTCTGAAAATTATATGGCGCATTGTTAAGCAATGGTTTTAAGTTTTTGAAATGAGCCAACTTCTTTTGGTTGTTAGTTTATTTGTGTTCGATTCAATTTGGACTGATTTTAATGGAAGGTCCATCTTTGTGAGTTTTTATAAAATGGTAGAAGTTCGGAAGGTCTGAGTGTTTTGTAACAAAGCTCTTCGTTAGTATTTTTTGAGATTCATCTTTGCGGCGTTGCCTTTCCATGCATTATTGATCTTCGTCTCGATAGTGTTTGGCGACATGTGACTGATCTTTATGTATGTATTAATATTGCCGAGATTTTTATAGGCAGCTTTACAGTAACGGCATTTCTCAATAACGCAAAATTCTTCTCATTTGTAATGGATGATATTAAACCTACAACTGGCGACCACGCTAAAAATATTAATGCCGTTACAAGGCAGCAAGAAAAGAAATTAATAGTTGTAGCATTGCCGAAAAAAGCACAGGATTTATTCAATTTTAATATTCGAAAATATGATGGCCGAAGTATCAAAGAAGCATCAAATTGGGTTAAAGATATCGAAGAATGGATCTGAATGAACAATTTGTGCATCATTAGTGTTTTCAATTTGTTACTGTCAGGTGAAGCTGGAGTTTTATGGCATGATTTCAAAACGTATATAGTTACAAAGTAGGAAGCAAAATCATAGTTTTTAGATACATTTACAATAAAAAATCAATTATCAATATGATTGTGAAATTCGCCGAAATTAATCAAAAGGAGATGAAAGATTTGCTACATTTGAAATCATGGTAAAAATCTTTTGGAAAGTATTTTTGATTCAGGAATTAGTCGTGAAGAAATTGTTAAAGATATTATTTCTAAATGACCTAGAAGTACGGCGCTTAAAGAACAAATAATTTCTAAGCCAGTTATTTAAGTAGAGGATATTAGCAATTTGTCCAAATTATATGAAAGTCAGGAATATGTACAACATTCTTCGTCAGAGATATTTGTGGATGCTGTACAAAAGAGTTACTCGGATGCGTTGAAACAGAATAATTTAAATAATGAGCTCCAGAATCTAAATTTAAATAGGCAAACGTCAAGATATCATAATATAGATAGAAAAAAACTTTGGAAATAGAAATATTGTTGCCGAACCAATCGTGTCTAACAAAAAATATGGAAATAAAGTATGTTATAATTATGAGAATAATCCAGTTATTTTTAATTGGAAATATAATAATGAGAAGGTTATCAATGAAAATCAAAGATTTCGACCATTATTTTCAATGAAACATCAAGCAAGGAAATTATAAAACAAGTGTCATTGATTACCCTAACGAAAGAAGAAATCTAATCACCGGGTCAATGCTACTGTTTTGGTGACAGCAACCACTTACGTTTCGAATGTCCATTGAAAAATAAATGTCCAATATGTGGAAAGGATGTACACATATATAGAAATTAACATTTGTTAACAAATGGAAGCCAAAATTATAATAGACCAATTAAGTGCATTCATGATGAAAATAGTGATTTATATAGTGAGGAAGATGTAATAGATCATGAGGTTATGCAACAAAAAACGAGAGCAACCCTTTTGCTTATATTTTGTCAATGGAGTTGAACCAATAAATAATAATTTTAATCGAAATGAAGATAGAAAAGATATGATGTATCAGACGATTGATGGAAGACAGTGGAGCAGAATGAAAGTTGGAAATGTTGAAATTGATATGCTATGGGATTCAGGAGCTGATACAACAGTTATGAGTAAAGGTTTTTGGCAAAAGATTGAAAACCAGTTTTAGTAGATACAAATATTATACTTAACGGGGTATTTTCTGAAATTGGAGAAAAACTGATGGGATCAACATGGATAAATGTTAATTGGAATGATAATTGTCGATTAATAAATGTGTTAATAGCTGCAAGAATTCATCCAAGTTTTATTGGTGGAATTGATGTTATGAAGAGCTTTGGTATAAAGCTGATAGAAGTAAATAATATTGATGCTTCGCTGATTTTAGAAAATTATTCATCTGACGGTAGAGTAAGAAATGCGTTGTAATGTGTTCTGAATCCAGAAAGCAACAAGCTGAAAGTTTTGATAAGAAAATATGGAACGATATTTGTGGCTTCGACATTTTATCTGGGTCATACAAAATATTAAGCCATGAGATTACTGTCAATGGGTCACCGATTTTACAACATCCTCATCACCAACGAATGCATTTGGAACATAAAATTGACAAATTAGTTGGAAGGTTAGTTGAAACAGGAGTAGTAAGTCAATGCCAAAGCCCATGGAACTCTTCGTTAGTAATTGTTGAAAAAAAGACGGATCAATACGAATTTGTGTGGATTTCAGACAACTTAACCCAGTTACAGAGAAATTTACATTTCCAATGCCAGATATGTATCAGCTGCTTGATTGCTTAGCCGACTCACAGATATTTTTGTCAATAGATCTCGGACAGGCTTACTATCAGATTGAATTAAATGAAATCTCTAGGAAATATACAGCTTTTAGTACTAAACGAGGACAGTTTTGTTTTAATCGCATTCCTTTTATTTTAGCAACATTACCAGCAACATTCCAAAAACTGATGCATGAACTTCTGGAAGCTTTAATTCTCAACGATGTTATTGTATATCTTGACGATATATTAGTATATGGGAAATCGGAAAAGCAACATGATGAAATACTAGAAGAAGTTTTTAGACGTATTCTGAAATCAGGATTAAAAGTGAACCCAGAATAATGCAAATTTTATCAAAAGGAACTTACTTTTTCTGGTCATACTATAAGTTCAGAAGGAATTAGAACAAATAATTTGAAGATTAAAGAGATTTTAAAAACAGAAACCCCAAAATGTTCGTCTAAATTAAGATCATTTCTTGGATTAGCTAATTATTATCGTCGGTTTATTAAAGGATCTGCCGAAATAGCGGCGCCACTTTATGCGGCGACTTTAGGATGTGGTAAAAGCTTACAGTGGACTGATCGTTGTGAAAAAAAGTTTCAATGAGTTAAAAATGAAACTCTGCAAAGCACTAATTTTAGATTATCCTAGAAAGAATCTCATCTTTGTTTTGGTCATAGATGCTAGTTTTGGAGCAATTGGTTCAGTGTTGAGTCAAATAAAAGAGAATGGAGACGAAGTAGTAGTTGCTTATGGATCACGGCATCTGTCAGCACATGAAAAGGTTATTGTGTGACTAGAAAAGAATTATTAGCATTACATGAGTATGTCATGTATTTCAAACAGTATTTGTATGGAAAAAGATTTATAGCAAGAACAGATCATAAGGCCTTGATTTTCATGAATACAACAAAGAAACCAATTACTCCTCAATTCCAAACTTGGATGGCAAACCTTTCAGAATATGATTTCGAGCTTTGTTATAGAAAAGGCAGCGAGCATAGTAATGCGGATGGACTATCAAGAATTGGTGAATCATTATGTTCACAGTGTCAAACAAAACACGATGATGCTAAAAGCTCTAAATCACGAATTAAATATATAAATTATATGTCGAATACTTCAAGCTAGAATCTTATGGAAAAAATCAAGTTCAAACAAGAAGGTGATCCGAATTTCAAGGAAGTGAAAAATTTATTGAAAGGTGTTATTGAAAATTGTTTAGATAGTGCTAAAGTTAGTTAGAAGGAAACAATATTGTAGTACTAATTCCTTCTGACTACGAGGATGATTTTGTAATCAAAATTTATGAAGATTTATGTCAACTTGGATCAAAAGAAATTTATAATTATCTTAAAGATTATTATTTTTGGCCATCTATGATTAACACTATAAAAGAATCTCTAAAGAAATGCAATGGTCTGTGCGCAAAGGAAGATAAGGCCAACAAAACAAATGAACTAATGATTCCTAGACAGAGTAGAAACTTCCTTGAACAAATTGTAGAAACTAACAAAAAGTATGTAGTTGTTATCATTGGCAGAATTAGCAAACTGGTGAGTCTAACTGCAGTATCTAGAATGGATAATCAATATATATTTAAAGTCATATTACATAATTGGATATATAGATTTGGTAAACCAATCAGTATTTTGACAGATAGAAGTAAAAACTTTGAAAGTGTCTATATGAAGAAAAGATTTTAGCATCAATCAAATGAACTGGCGGAACGTGTAATACGAACAGTGAGAGATATAACTCTCGGAACTTGTAATACGAACAGTGAGAGATATGATCACAACATCCTTAGAAAGTAAATGTGAAGAAAGAAATGGGTTAAATTACTACCACAGATTGAATTTAAAATTAATGAAATTAAAAGATTGAAATTAATATTATTCAGCAAAATTCCACGGAATTGTCACCGTTTGAAATAGTATATGGAGGAAAAATCAATATCCATTCCAAATTTAATGTCCAAGAAACAAGTAAATCAGATTTGTTTGATAAAGCTAGGATAAAGTTAGGTATAGGATCAATAAAATTGAGTCAGTTTGAAAGTGAAAACGGGTGTCAAGAGATTTTAAAAAGAGAGAGTGGGTTTTAATTTGAACAGAACCACACAAAAGACAGAAAAATTATTTTCAGTATGAAGGACCATTTCAAATAATCAGATTCATATCTTCTCATCAGGTTGAGCTCCAGTGTTAAAACAGGATAAAACAATGCAGAATTGAGTGGTTGAAGAAATGGATAAAACCTTAAAGAGAGGGAAGTTACGAATTTTGATATGGATGATAATAAACCTACAACTTATATACATACACACACACATATATATATATGTGTGTGTATGTGGTTTGAATTTAAGTGAATTCAATACGGCTTATTCGTTGTTTTCTATTGATTTTTCGAAAATTCAATATTTTCCATTTTCGTTAGCTTTTTCAAACAGTTTTAAATCTCTAGACATATTTTCACTCAGACAATGTATAGATAGATTTTATTATCTACAACGTGACATTTTTCACACAGTTTTAAAAACATTGAGTCAATGTTTAAACCACTTAAGTCAACCTTTTATGCATCATATTTTTATTTCAATTTGAAAGAGCGCTCAAATAGTTTAAAAAACAATTTTAACCTTAACAAAACGTGTTTAGCAAGCTGTAGAACAAATATCTTGAGTCGTAAAAAAGAAAATGAAACAATCTAGTAGCCTGATTCATATCAGTAAACTCTCACTTCTTTCTATTGTATGGTCATATTTATTAGGAAATATATTAAAAATAATCCCAATATAAATATAATTAAAATTCAATAAAATACCGATAAATTATTAAATGAATAGTCCGCTGTACAACATCCTCATTTTGAAGTCATATAACCAAAGCTACATCCAGTGTGACAATTACGTCTACTGGATTTTAGAAACGTATTTCGGAATTAGTCCGTATATCAGTTTTATCCCATTATGGATATGTGTTTTGTCTCTCAATTTGGTCACCTTTCTTGTCCTGCTCCTCTCTACTAGGAAGCTGCAAAAAGAAACAAGACACGTCCTTCTAGCGCAATGTTTATTCCAGATTATATGCGTCATCCGTGGATTCTATCAAGTATCAAAGTCACTAAATCCTTTCCTGTATAAATATAATCAAATTTATATTTGGAAATTAATTCAACTGTTGTTCACAACTTTTCTATTCGGGAATATTTATGTGTTAAATAATGTGCTATGTATCATCCTTATTATTCGAGTTTCTGATTCGTGTTACTTTCGAGAAGTGAGGCGGTTCTATAGTCGTGGCAAACTTTATTTGGGAATGGCATCATCCTTTCTTTTTGGAATGACTGTAATAAATAACGCAGCACTATGGTATTGTATAATTGATTCAGAAGTGTATATGTTTTTGACATATCGAGACCTATTGAGACATCGACTAACCTTTCTATTCACTGCCATTTTTTTCGTAGTAAATGTCGTGCTGAGCTCGATCTTGCTAGTTATTGCCAGTGTGATCATCCGGGGAAAAAATTCTATCAAAAGAAAGTTTTTTGACATTTCAAGAAATAATACGGCATCTATAGGCACAGTTATAAGCAATGTCAAATTTTTCCATTTGGAATTTTATAAATATTTGATCCTCATCAACATTCTTCAATACCTCTTCGTGATTCCTTTTTTTGTTTTGGGATATATTGGGAAGTACAGAGAAATATTAAAGTTTTTAAGAGTGATCTTTTCAGTATTTTCCAACAGTACCGCATTTATTGCTGTTCTTTATATTTCAAGTCTTCGGAAGCTATGTATTTCAATTTTGAAGTGCAAATACCTCACAAGGGTTCATGGTTCTGTAGTAAGCAAATAAGTTTATTTGAAATAAATTGACGAAAAATTCTGAATTCACGTTTTTTTAGTTATGAATTAAATAAAATGCATCCATTATATATACACCAAAACGTAATAACTAACCAAAACATTTAAATTGCGGTCAAAGTAAAGTTAATGTAAAATATAATTAATTTACCTATGTATAATAAGATGTTTGTTTTACAATAAAAGATACCAATAGATTCATAGATTTATAGAAACATTAAATACATTGCACAATGACAATAAGTAGTGAAAAATGCATGAAAACTTTCGATATGTAGAAATATTTTAATGAGACAAATTTCTATAAACGATTTTCAATACAACGAAGAGAAATTTTCAAATAATAGACATAATCATGTAATATTTATTTTGGTTTCAATGACTTATATTTCCACATTATTTCAGATATTTTATGCATTTCTACTATGCTTGATAACTTAACAAAAAAACAAATTTTTATAGATAAAAGTTTTAAAAATCTGATATTTCAATAGAATTTTAGAATGTGTGTAAATAAAATTAATAAATGCCACGGTGGTTCGATTTCAGAATACGAAAATATTGTTGTATCCATAATTTACAAATATGAAAAATTAGTACAATTATCACATTACAGGAAAGGTTACAGGAAACAACAAATTGCTAAAGGAAATAAGTTATTAGACTTAAGTAAAGCTTTTAATCGAAACCTAACCTAATCCTAATGACTTAAATTTATTGATATATTTATTGATAATTCAAAATTAATCTAACTCACTTTATATTGCATTATTTTCAAAAAAGAATAATTGATTAAAGAAATTATGATTCTCAACATTCCTTAAAGTAGTGGTCCGCGAACCATAACTTACCAGTCCGCAACGTGAGATGAATAGGAGGAAAATAATGCCATAATATTGTACAGGAGTATAATGAATGTATGTTCTCCTTTATGGGTAGCTCTATCAACAATCGACCACGAATTGGTAAGCTTGTGAATAGTAAACTGGTACACAGTTCGCATTAAACTAACTAAAGGTTATATGAGGTTAATTGTAAACAAATGTTATTTTTATTTTACATCTTAGCTTGTTTACACTCAATTTTACAGTATGTTTGATATGAGAACTGTGATTAAATTTGTGATGCTTCCAAACATGTTCTGTACCTTCAAATGTAAGCATGCAATTGAGTACAGTTTTTCAAGATTATTTTATATTTTTCTTTATTAATAAGACTTAACTTCTAAGCAAGTCAAAAAAATTTAAAAAAACTACTATTGTGTTTGTAATTTTAAAACAGACATAACAAACAAAGCATATATAACAATTAATATTAAACAGTAATGGTTGATGGAGTCAAGATTATAGAATTTTCAAAGTATGCTTTGAACAATTAAAATGACATATTTTAGGTTAAATAAAAAAAAATTAATAAATGTAGCACTGGTCCATGGTGCTATCAAAAAATTTTCTACCGGTCCGCCACACAAAAAAGTTTGAGAACCACTGCCTTAGACCCAAAAGCTTTAGTTTACTAGGAAAATCAAAATGCCTAAAAGCTAAGGGAGTGACATTGAAGGAAACAACGTTAACTCATAAATATTATAAAAACACTACGTTTTCTGTACCTCTATTTCGTATTGATACAAACTATCACCAACTTTATAGTTTTAAAATTTCAAAGGTTGCACTAACAAACAAAGAGGATAAAATGGTTTGGGTAGAAAAGAATGTATGTCTGGCATACGGTCATTATATTATTGTGCTTGGCAATGAATAAAGATAATAGTTTACCACATGATTATTAGTAGTGGGATACCGGCCATCTAGCTCAGAGGCCATCTAGCTCACATACCCACCGGGCAAAAAAAAAATTTTTTAAGTTTAAAAGTACACATTTTTTTAGAACAAAGACAATGACTCATCATAATTTTTCAAGGTCATTTAAACAAAGACAATGACTCATTCAAGGTCGTTGGGTGACTCATCATAATTTTTCAAGGTCATTTAAACAAAGACAATGACTCATTCAAGGTCGTTGGGTGACTCATCATATTTTTCAAGGTCATTTAAACAAAGATCATGACTCATTCAAGGTCATTAGATGAGTCATCAAATTTTTTCAAGGTCATATTATTTTTAAACATTTTTTAATTTTAATTTACTACTTATTTTTTATAAGTAGCATATATTTTGTAAATTTATTTTATTAATATTATTATTATTATTATAATTATTATTATTAATATTATTATTACTTTTTAAAACTTTTATTATTATTATTATTATTATTATTATTATTATTATTATTATTATTATTATTATTAATATACTTATTACTTATAAAAATTTTATTAATATTATTACTATTACTTATAAAAACTTTTATTATTATTATTATTATTACTTTTTATTAATAATAATAATAATAATAATATTAATATATATAATAAACAACTACATAAAAAAACAACTACATAAAAAACAAAACAAAAAAACAACTACATAAAAACAGTGAATTATTAATAATAAATACATTAAAATATATATTTTTTTACATGTGAACAAATATGAAAATATATAGTTATATTTCGCGTTTCGTCACGCTGCGGCTTTTGCATGAAATAATAATAATATTATAAAAATGTAAATTATAAAAAATAAATTATAAAAATTTCATGTAAATTTTATAATAAAAATGAAAACTATTACAAGTTTTTTAAATAAATAAGTTTTCAAATTAACAAAAACTGCTTTTTAAAAAACATTTATTAATCAGATAACAACACGTCATCAATATCAATGTTATCTTCATTAAAACCATCGAAAAGCTGCCCATAATCTTCATTATCGCTGATTTCTGTAGAGTCATCAAAACTGGGGCTCGAACCACCGAAAAGCGGCTCATCCAAGAAATTAACTTGGTCACTATCTATTGCATCAACCCCAAAATAATGTCCAAATGCGAATCTGGTATTTTTCCCCACCCATAATCGCTTATCATCGTTATTACTCAAAGCGATTTTACTGTTTCTAAATGTATACAGCTGATGGTTCCGCGTCCCTATCCTACTTTGAGGTACTGTGAATACTACGTTTTTATTGTAGCAATCCAAGTACGACTGATGTTTGATGTCAGTCCCCAACAACTTTACCTTTTTAGCCCTCATTGTATCAGATTTGCCTAATAAACTATAGCACTTGGGTCTTAAGAAAACCACTCCCTATACCCGAGACCTTTACTTTCATCTTTAAATTTTCCTATCACAGAATCTAATTTTCTCGAGTATAAGGGATGTGCAGGGTCGTAATTTGAGGTATCTAAAAGGTTGTCTCTTATCATTGCCGGCAAAAGAATGTCAAGCTTACAGTGCTTAACCTCAAGAAAAAACGAATCAGTGTCACCGGCAACGATATTAATATCACAGTTAAATTCTGATCTATATTTTGCTAATTCATTATATTGTAATTAGTACATCCGCAGCTTAGACAGGTCTAGTACTGATTGGTCAATGTAGCTAGGCCTGTCTAAACATATAGAATCTTTGTTCAGATGAGCAGCAATCAAATCATCCACTATTTTAATGGACTTTTTGAAAGTCTGTTTTGAAGCATATACAATCATCTTTTCAGCTGAATTGCATAGCCTCAAATTCATCCGTTTTTTCAAATTCTCAACGGACTTCCCATATAGACTATTATTAAATAATTTATACAAATCTCTATGAAGCTCGCACTTTGAGTTTGAGCGTAAATCTGTATTTCTTTGTATATATTCTTTAAAAATAGGTGCTTGTTTAAATTTAATTGCCCTATGAATACACTAAACTTCTGCACCCAATTCTATATACAGCTTGAGAAGTCTCCAGTGAAGAACATGGTTCTTTTTACTGTAATGAGTGAGCATTAACTTCTCAACTTTCGAATTTGGCGGACACATTTTTTCCGGAGCAAGAGGAAAGTCATTCAAATACTGATGCACACGCTCAGGGATATTGATGTCAACTTCCATTGTATAACCATACGGAAGGAATTCAATATTCGCATTCACACATTCACTCAGCACATCATTCAGATTATTATGCACTCAAACAAAATCACCATACGGAAGGTTTTGGCTAAGTGCCCAACCATATAAATTATTAATGTCTAAATACAAGAGTTCTGTATCTTCAGAACTTGCATCATGATGTTTGTTAACAAATGTTAACCCACCCCGTATTTCACCCTCATAGAAATTAAACATTTCCATGTCCTGCAGAAGTTCTATGGGTTCCTTTAATGTCATGAGAGCGGACGCCCATGACATTCCAGGAATTCCATAAAAATTCAGAGGTTCTAAACCATTGTAAGCAATAGCCTTTGCGCGAAAATGCTGAAAATAGTCTGCAAGGAGGAATACGTCTAATTTTAGGTAAGTTAACATGTAGTCTAACATGTAGTGCAATTTTGCTGTGTCCAAATTAGTTGGGCGGTAGCATATTCATCATCAGATACAGAATCCCATTTTGGAGGTAGTTCATAAGTCGATTCAAGGACCTCTAGTGATACTGCAAAATCATAAGGAAAGATACCCTTTGCCTTAACTATAAGACCATCAAAAGCAGAACAAGTTAGAGGTAGATCAGTAAGAGTTTTCACTGCCTTGGCTAAAGAGCAATTTACAAATTTCATACTATCTTTAAATCTAACAGCCA
This sequence comes from Schmidtea mediterranea, assembly GCA_022537955.1. Taxonomy (NCBI): domain Eukaryota; kingdom Metazoa; phylum Platyhelminthes; order Tricladida; family Dugesiidae; genus Schmidtea; species Schmidtea mediterranea. The sequence goes on along the minus strand of CM039679.1, from coordinate 139,227,245 downwards.
ATTTCTTAATATTTACAATCAAAGATATGAATTTCTCAGTTGTTGTAGGAATGATATTTAATTTCCAAGATAGGAATTCATTCAAACCATACTTTAAAATATGATGAAGGTCATACCCTCTCAAATTATGAAAGACGATAGGTAACTGTTTACTTATTTTCCTATTAATATTACAGTTACGACAGGCAGTACCAAGATACTGACCTGTAAAATGATCATGGTCCTTAACCTTATTTCTAATAAGTTTTTTACAAAGATAGCAAGTTCTACATGCGATGAACTGCTGTTCCTCATTAGATGTAAGATTATTCATCGGTTTTTTACCATGATTTTCATAATACGGTAGGACAATTGTGACAGCAATTTCCTCTACTTTCTTTAAAAATTCCAATACACATTCCAAGCCTATAAAACTGAAATATTGTGTAGTATTTGTGAAATTATTTATTAATAATAAGCCTGCTGATATCGGCATGTGTATTTGGTGAAGTTTTACATCTTTAGGCAAAACAGCCTCAAAATCCGCATAAATTACGAATGGTGGGGTAATCATTTTAGAATAATTTTTAAATATCAAATTTTTATTTTCAGGGAGCGTGTATAGGGTTGTTCCTATTTGATTTTTAGCGCACAAATCAATATATGCCTTAAAGGTTTTATCATAATAAAAACCGTTTAAACAATGGGGACACCATTTTACACGAATTCTGGTGTTACATTCACTACTAGAATGACAAATCAGCAGTCTATTTAAATTAAAAATGACGGTATAATGATAATTATCACCGTCTTGTAATAATAAAAGATTAATCGGGTTACCGCCGATATCCTTTTTTCGATGAATTAAGACAAGGTGAGGATGGTGAGGTACGTAATCAATATCATTCAATTGTTTAGAAGAGATCTTGTTATATTCAAAGACATTGATTGCCAAATTTAAATCGCTATTGTTTCTCTCAAATTTGGGGATGCTACAGAGTCTCATTGGACAATCTGTAATTGGATCGTAATTCAATTCATCCATAAAAGCAGTGTAAGAAGAAACACGCTCCCTATTCTTTAAAACTATATCACGCTTTAAAATCAATAAAATACTATTTATAAAACACGAATGATTTGTGTTTTTAACATTTACAATAGCCTTTTTACCTACTAGAGATTCCGGTGTAGGGATAAAACTATGTCCAGCTAATCGACTTACAGGATAATACGCGGTTAAAGTAAAATCGATTTCGCGAATCTTAACTACGCGCCACCCACTTCCTAAATATGTGAATTTTTCGATTTTCTCATTTAACCGACTCACTCCATCAGCAAGAAAACTATCGGAAAAGACAGACGCGCTATTTGAAAAGAAATTATCTTTTATTTCTTCATCTTTTTCAAATTGAATGAGAGCTGTAAACTGGACTTTTACAGATCCCATTTTCTTTATTTCATTTTGTAATTTATTTACAAGTTTATCCGTTAGGGCGATTTGAACAAGGTTTTGATTTTCTAAATCAAATCGAATATTTTTACGGGAACCCCTTAAGTCAACCTCTATTTCAGGTTCATCGTTTACATTTATTTCATTATTTACCGAACTCCCTATTTGATTATATTCAGTTTCGTCATCGCTAATGATGATTTCTATTTTTTTAATTTTAGCAGGGATACACGACACGATTTTATCAGCAGGTCTTTTTGATTTTTTATTATTTTTAGTAACAGTTGTATTATTGTTTATGTTTTTAGTAATCTTTTTATTATTTGTGTTATTTGTGATATTATTTTTATTATTATTAACATTTTTCGCATTAGTCATTTGAAATAATGTATTTTTATTAATTTTAATTGATTTAAATGGCTAGAGTGTTTCTTATAAAACTCTAGATATTCAATGTCATGGGTGGTATCGCATTTAGGGCAAATAAAAAAGTCGATGCCATAGAATCTATGACCATAGTAACTTTCCATAGTCGTATGGCATTTCGAGTTATGACCAATTCCAGATTGGCAATAGTTTTTATACAATCGACCTGATAAATATATAATTATTATCAAATGTTTATTATTATTTAAATCATATATGAAGCAAATAATAATGCATAAATGATGATAATTATTAACTATGTAAATATTTTAATAAAATTAATATTTCAATTCGTATTATAAATCATATGTTTGAATAACATTTCGTAAAATAATTTATAAAAATTAATATTTCTATTCTTATAATAAATCATATATTTCTATTATAAAAATAAATCACATATTCTATTATAAAAAATAAATCACATATTCCTATTCTTATTATAAATCAGATATTTCTATTCATATTATAAATCAAATATTTCTATTATAAAATAAATCACATGTTTGAATAACATCTCGTAAAATAATTTATAAAAACTAATATTTCTATTATAAATCAGATATTCTTATTACAAATCAAATATTTCAAATCATATTTCTATTATAAAATAAATCACATGTTTGAATAACATCTAGTAAAATAATTTATAAAAATTAATATTCGTATTATAAATCATATATTTCTATTATAAAAATAAATCAAATATTTCTATTATAAAAATAAATCACATATTCCTATTCTTATTATAAATCAGATATTTCTATTCATATTATAAATCAAATATTTCTATTATAAAAATAAATCACATATTCCTATTCTTATTACAAATCAGATATTTCTATTATAAATCAAATATTTCAAATCATATTTCTATTTCAAATCAGATATTTCTATTCTTATTACAAATCAAATATTTCAAATCATATTTCTATTTCAAATCAGATATTTCTATTCTTATTATAAATTAATAATATTTAAAGTATTATATTATAATACTTTACATAATATTAACTTATACTTATTAAAAATATTTATATTCTTATAAATTAAGGATAAATTATACTCATTAAAAATATTAAAAAATAATAAAAATCTTACATTTTTTATATGAAATTACATCATCTTCCCCAGAAACGGGGGCATCCATAGAAATGTGGGCATCCATAGAAATTGTGGCATCAGCAATAAATGTTTCATCTTCCCCAGAAACGGGGGCATCATCAATAAATGTTTCGTCCAAATCGACTAAAATGGTTTTTAAAAATAAAATATACATTAAAATTTATTATCTTCGATAATCATAATATCATCTTCGCTATCACTAATAATAATTGTATCGTCGATTACAATAACTTCTTGAACATTCTCTAAAATTATATTAAAATAAATAATAATAAAATTTAAAATTACCATTTTCCAATTCGTTAACACCGTCAATTTCATTTTGGATTTCGGTTATATTAAACCAATCTAGAAAATATAATAATGGTGAGTTAATGGGTATTATTGTTTGTTTAAATCTTACTGTGGTCACCCAGGTAACACCATATAAATATTTCTTGCTACCACTCGGCACCCGTTGCTAAGTAACGTTGGAACTGTGTTCGAGTGGGTGGATCGTCCGCAAAAAGTGAGCGTTATTAATAATGCTGTAATTGCTCGGACAACCTCTGGGTCCATCAAGCTGTCGTTAGAAGACTTGTGCTCGCTTTAGATTATTGGGTCTCCTGTATGTTGTAGATTTTATTCGTTGGAGTTCATCATACTACAAGAAGGAATCCGACAATGATATTTTAGAAACAAAACAAGCGGCTGTATATCGTAATGATGCGTTTTTGTGTGTTGGTTGCAGGGTTATAGACACTTATCCAAACCTTTGAAGATGCCATTTTAAATAACAAGAAACATATAATTATAAAATAAACATATATAATTTACAAACTAAACACATTCTATAAGTTAGTTAGGCCTTATTTAATAATCAAGCGGCTCGACGTCTAGCCCGCTCCTTTCGTCCAGGCCGATAACTATTCGTTACTGTTGTGGTTGGAGTTGTGGTCGTTGTTGGAGTTGCCGCCGACTCTCGATAGGACAGTTGAGCCGGGGCGAAGACGAGAGGGTATGTTACGGCTGCCCCCTCCTGACAGACAGATAGGGCAACCTCTAACCCCCGTATCTGTGTTCGGAGGTTTTGATTCATCTGTTTTTAGTGTACCCGTCCCTTTTGGGCTGCGGTAAACCTTTGATGTATTGATTTGATCTTCTTCGGGTCCACCCAGGTGGCTTTGGTTTGTTGGATCTCACGAGTCAACTGGATGATCTGGTCATAAAGGGTTTTATTGGTTTGTTGGGCACGGGCCAGTTCTGTCCGTAATATTTGTAGGGGTTCCATTTCTGTGAATAATGAACATCAAAATGTTGTTAACAAATCTACAATTTAAATGTACAGTTAATTTAAACATAAATTCGCAAAGTTATATCATGAAACGAATAAAAATAAAGGAAAACTTCAAACAAAAAGTTTTTATTACGATGACAATCACTAAAAGGTCCATATCCTACAGCTCAGTGAGATCAGGGCTCTTCGAAGAATTTTCTCATCCCTTCCTTAGCTGAGTAGCCCGGGCACATGAAGACGGGCCGTTTCGTATTTCGGGTCGGTCTGAAGTTGGGCGGCGGCATACATGGGTAGACGTCCGCAATTCGTCCGGCAGCGATGTTTTCCTCCACGTTGGCCAGGTACTGTCTGGCCCTGACCACGTGGAAGTCGACCTGCCGCTGATGGTCCTCTTGGCGTGCGAGGAGCTCGCTGGCGTGTTTCCGAATTTCCCGGGCCGGATACTGCTCGCCATTTTGTCCATCTCGCAATGATGGCTTCTCGTCCAACTCTAGCATTTGCCCGATGGTCTGTTTAGGCCCTCTTGGTTGGGGCTCCTAGCCGCCTCTCGCTTGCCAGGCTCGTCTCCAAGCTTGTCGCCATTGATCGGCGACGTGCGTGGGGACATAGATAAGGGATCCTGATTCTCCTGAATAACAAGAAAAAGGTTTGTCTTTATTCTTACAAAATTAATTACATATGGAACATCAAATTCCCATTGTAGCAAAACAAAATTGATATCGAAAATCAGGAAATCCTTGTCGACCCCTCTGTGTCTAACTACTATGGTACTGAGATTTCTAATACGGCCGATTCCTCATTAATAACATTTTTCTCTTTTAACCCAAAACTCTGTAATTTCATACTATATGCATACCGACGGGTGACAACTCATAACTGGTGAATTAACTTTAACTTATTTATAAACTGGTAAATATTCAATAAGAAAATTCCTATAAGGTACTAATAAAATAATTCAGACACACTGGTATTAAATCTAACGCTTCGCTTCGAACATTTGTTAAATATTTTATTTCCATTAATTGAATCATGGAAGTAACAACTTTAAATTATTATATTTGGTCGCCTAGGAACGATAAATGGCAAAGGATTAAAATTTAAACTAATTATAATTTGAATATAAAATCGTAAGCCTATAAAATAGCGTAATGAAATGTTACCTTAAATTTTAGGGCAATAAAATATACATATTATATTGACTGAAAAGCTGACATCGTACAACCTAGGTGGTATCGTCACACCTAAACGCAAGTATAATTGCGTTAACTCTTCCTGAAGAACCCAAATTTTTATTGAGTGTAGCTGGGAACCATCATAAAAAATGTAAAAGGAAAACAAAATAACAACAAATGGATTTGATTGATATAATTCAAATCGGTACTTTAGCATTGAATTAGACTTTCCCTGTTTTACCGAATCCTACATTTTCCGCGTCTAAACTTATACGAGCTCGGACAGAGATTGGTTTGTGGATCCATTGCTAAGTTGGCTTTGGAGTAATTCGGGGATGTCCAGGCCTATCTCCTATCGTAAGAGTTTATCGTTAGTTTAAATACGAAATTAATTTCCTGTTATTAATCTTCAAAATTAACGTTAAAGCTTTACTAATATAATCGTATATCAAATCAAAACCCATCTTTGAAATCTAATTTACACTCCCTAAAAATCGAAATAAGAAATGGAAAATCAATTTTCGAAATTGTAGAATTTGATATATTATGGGGATTCATTATTTGTCAGTTTAGAGTCTGGAAGAAAAAATGAAAATTTTTTACGATTATATATTTATTAGAATTCATAAATTTATACAATATATATTTATTAGGATTCATTATCTGTAAATATAAAATCTTAAAAGTAAGCATAAAAATTTATACCATTATCTATCTATTAGGATTCATTATCTGTAAATCTAAAATCTTAAAAGTAAACATAAAAATTCACACAATGTATATTTATTAGGATTCATTATTTGTAAATCTAAAATCTTAAAAGTAAAAATATAAATTTATACAATTAAAAATTTTTTCTGAGTCGGTGAACTCGGATCCCGAGCTATTTCTTCTCCGGACATTCTGGTCGCGGTCATCTCATGACAAAAATTCGGTTGTCGGTGCATTTTCTAGAATTGTCAAAAATCAATGATTGACTGAAATCTTCGGGACTTTTATTGGGTCTGGCAGTTATGTGTGCCTGCGAGTGTGTGCTTCCATTAATCCAATCTGTCATTGCCTCGGGTGGATGGGTTGTCTGGCGTACGCGTTGTTTCATGGTTATTGACACATTCTTCTTAGTCTATCGTGATCTAATCGGGGTGTGTAATGTATACTGCGCCTACCGATGTTAGGCGTGTCACGCCGAAAATTTTCCAAGGAATCTATTAATTATGTCTATCGCCATCTAGGGTGTGTAATATTCCAGACATTTACCAGCGAGAATAAGGAAATTTCACGGAATCAATATTCCTAAAGGTCAGTGACAAGGTTAGTTTCGTTTTTTCTAGTTACTGGTGTAAGAAAATTTTATTGAGTGACATTTTGAAAATCGTGATGCATATTAAGTTGGTCCATTCTCGTTGCTTGATTTATCAAGTGAAAACTTTTGGAGCTTCCAGTGGATTCATAACAAGTATCCTACATTATCAATTATTGTAAGTTATTGATTTTTAGCTTTTCAGGGAATTATTTTATGAGTATTGCGTCTAGAAGAGATTTTCTTCACTGCAGTTTTTTATGGAGGAGTTAATCCCTTTGCCTGGTAAGTTTTGTCATACGATTAGTTGATTAATATCGTTCCAAATTTAGGATAATCTATTTATTAATTTTATTGGAAACAAATTTTGTAAGGTTCGAATTCTATTCTTTTGATATCATTAAATTGATTTCAGGCGGATTTTAACTATTTATTTGCTAAATTTTGTTTGGATCAAATTTGTGCACAAAACCGGAGAAGAATTTTTAAATCATACTTTAGAAGTTCCCTCAAATTCAGAGGTAATTTATTATGCCAATGTGCGAGTGTGCCAGATGAGGAATATATATTTGAACCGAGTCAAACATTAATAGAGAAATACAATACACCAATGTGTGATAAAATAGTAAAAATACAAGACCAATTAACAAGGGGAAAGTAGTAAATTGTGGTAACAAACCAGTTCAGTTAAAACCAAAGACAAAATTGGGAAACGTATTGAAAATGAAAAACGAAGAAAGGCGAAAATTACCTAGATATATAAAGATCTATAAAGAACCCGCGAGTCAACAGTACCGATTTAACAAAAAGTCAAAGACTAAGATTTAATGGATTATTGCATAAATATCGAGAAGTATTTGCAAGTCACGAATACGATTTGGGCTTAACTCAAATCATTGTGCACGAAATTCCTTTACTGGACGAAACACCAATAAAATTGAGACCATACAGAATTGCGACAATTCAAAAAGCCAATCGAAAAATAAAACCATCAAAATGTGAGTGGGGAAAATCGGAAGTCGTTTATGTTTACGTTTTCTAGTAAAGGATTGCAGCCCAACCCAGATAATGTAATAAAAATTAGAGATTATCTAGTTCCAAAGAATATAGATCAAATCCGAAAATTTCTGGGATTGGCAAGTTATTACCGAAAATTTATTAAAGATTTTTTTCATATTGCACAACCTCTAAACGTACTACTGAAAAGACAAAGTAAATTTGTATGGAAAAAGTCCTAACAAGAAGCATTTGATTCTAACAATGTAGCCAATTTTGAGGTGCCCAGATTTTAAAAAGCCTATTATCGTCATGACCGATGACAGTAATTTTGCATTGGGTGCAATTTTAGGGCAACAAGTTGAAGGCGAAAAACATCATGTGATTGCCTATGCGAGTAGAACACTGAAACCTTACGAAAAGAATTACTCTACAATAGAAAAAGAAACGTTAGCGTTAGTATATGGCATAACTACATTTTGACTATATTTGGTTGGCAGAAATTTTTTAATATTTACAGATCACAATTCATTGCAGTGGCTCATGAAGCATAGAGATTCAGCAAGCAAATTAATAGCCTTACAAGAATACGATTTTGAAATTAAATATCGGACAGGAAAAGCTAATGCAAACGCTGATACCATGTCACGTATTCCAGTTGAGGAATGATTGACATTAATAATATCTAACCTATTTTGTACAAACGAGGCAGAAGTCATGCCAAGGTGTGCAAAAACGGAGATTGAAGTGATTGAAAATATTTATACATATTCAACTCTTACTCAAATTACATGGTTATTTCTTTGTAAAGAATAAGAAGAAATCGAAATTGATAATCTTGTGAGTTATTTTGAACCCCCGAGAAAACTAGGTTATCATCAAAATATGTTTGTTGCACGGGATTTAACAATGAATTTTAAATATCCCTGGCTGATAAAACAATATGAACCTCGAAAAAATTCTGTAAGAAAACTTCATAGTTTAATTAGATTTAACGCGTGGACACAAAAATTAAAAAAACCTACGCCGAAGTGGAACCCGTTATAAATAAAATTGATGTATAAAACCAGATGAAACCCAGCAAGTCAAAGTTATTTTTCAAAGCTATTCAGTCGATACTCTCAATCTGAGAAAACCACTTGTAAAGTACTTAAATTTAAAAATAAATAAAACTTATAATATCGTGATTCATTATTATAAAACATTAATTCAAGCAAATGGCACTTTTAGTAATAATAAATGGTCGAGGTATATGTTGATCAAAAGTCAATTCATTTAATGAACGAAATCAATAGAGTTGTATTCCATTACTAAAATCAAACAATTATTACTGTCTTCAATCTAGACAACAATCAGCAATTAATGATATACTATTATAGAAAAGTTCAGGCTCTACTGAACAACAAACAAAACTTGCAAACTCTAAATTTCTTTCAGCCAAGGTCAGCATCCAAAATTAAATACTATCGACGTACAAATCAGACTAGCAGTTGGCAAAATAAATTCGTCGAAAACTAAGCTGTTCGAGTTTCAGTGAATCAACCAAACAAAAGATCCAATTTACCAGTGCAAATCAACGAAGCATATCTTTCAATCAAAGCATGGAGAAAACAAACATAAATCCTATTCAATTGTGTTTAACAAAACTATATTTCGAGATAATGATTCTGAAACAATAATCAACCAAACCATATTACAAACAAGTAATGCTGGAACATCATTCATAATTATGATGATGACAATAACTATTATCATTCTTGTCATATACATGATATCATTTTCAAAACTTATTTGAACAGATAAACATCGCGATCGTATCGACTGACCAAGATTTGCGTGGGTCGTGTACGAGGAAACATTCGTCTAGTGAGATACAATTGATTATTGCATGCCTATTTTATATTGACATTATATCTTTCATATATATATATATATATATATATTCTGATTGGCGTACATCTTTTAGTATAAGGCAGTGTTTCCTAAACTGGGGTACGTGTATTCTTGGGGATACGCAGGTCTTTTCAATCTTCTATTATCTAAATATTAAAAGATAAAAAAAAATTTAATTATATTAAAATGTCTTATTAAAATTTTATTAATACAGAAAAACATAAATATAATCTTGTTTTTTATTTATTATTTATATTTTTGAATCAATAACATATTTTTAAGATTAAAATTAACTAACAGAGAACCAAATTATGATGAATTATTATCTCAGCATAAGCAATTTCATCCTTCTCATTAATTACAATAAATTTACTATAGTATTTTTTATTTTACATTATTTCTATTATAAAAGTATTTAATTTTTCATTAATTCAAAAGTCGTATATTTTAATAAAAGATATTATAAAAAATTTAATTATTAGATATAAAATTTTAAAGCAAAGTGGTACCAAAAGTTTCGGAAACACTGGTATAAGGTATCCTTTGTATGTAAAAAGTCAAGTGCAATCTGATTTGATAACGAGGTTTAGGGGATAAAAAATAAAATTTGTTTGAATAAGAGTAAGGGGTATAAATTTAAAAGTGAAAAAATAGCATAATATTAATGGCCTAGAAATTTGTTTTAATTTGTGAATTTCGTACCTTAATTAACATGCGATAATTCAAAAATTTCTCTAAAATATTTAATTCGCTGTTAAATCAGCTGTTTCTAAAATTATAAAAATTTATTATTTAATTTAAGAACAAATATAATTAAATTGGGGTTTATTTCTTATCTTTCACTGAAATTTAACCTTTTACTTTTCAGAAACCTCCCATAAGTACTTTAAATTACTTTAGCGAATCCTGGAATTCCTCCCATTTTGACTCCCTTGGTGAACTAAACACTTTCAATAGCATCATTTAGAGCAACGGTGCGCAAACTATATGTTTGGGCCCCCGGATTGTGGCGCGTGATAATAATTTTTGGGTCCAGAAAATTTTAAAATGTTATAATTCTTTGTTTCCTGAAATTTTATAAATTGCTAAATTTTACAAACGAAGTATGGTTTTTTCGTTGAATATTTATTATTGTTAAAGCATTAGAACTGTTATTTTCATAATATTTAATTTGTTCAATTTACAAGAAATAGAAAAATACACTTTGTTTATTTTAATGATGTTTATTTCATTTACGTCTTCTTTATTGTGGCGTTATGATTTTTTATTAAGTCGGGGGCGCCAAAACTAAATATGTTGAAAATTGGGGTGCAACTTAAAAAGTTTGTGGAAGCCTGATTTAGAGTAATCGGTTCCCTCTATTACTATACAACGCCCGGCAATAATTATTAAAGTTCTTTAAACATTTATTTGAAAAGAAATAACAAAATTATACAGGAGATTAAAAAAATTTAATTTTAATAATAATCAAAAAACGGTATCAATTAGAAAAGGGAGATGATGTGCAGTCTCCTATCGTACCCAATGTACGCTCATGTAAGGCGTAGAGTTTATTATATTTTTGTTGACATGTCAGATGCGAAATGTCTTCTTTTGAAGTATTGGATTTGACTGGGTGGGCTTGTTGGAGTTGGGTAATTTCGGAATTCTATTGTTTGGCTTTATTTTGATTTCTGTGATTGATAGTAATAATTTTAATTTTTCTTCCTGTATTAATTATTCAAAGATTTCCTAAAAGTAAGAAAGTAAAAATGAGAATTTTAAGGGAGATTTTATTTTAAAAAATATACTAATTTTAATAAAAATAAATTCTTAATTGAATTAATTTTTTATGCGGACCCAATTTATTGTCCGTTGGGTGACACACAAGCACGCATGCATTCACACACAATCCGTCTAAAATTGGATTTTATCATCCTGATTAGGTTGAAGTGCCTATGGGGCATCTTATGGGTGATTATTTACATTCTTGAAAAAAAATGGTCGGGTCTACGTATAGGTGGCATACAGAATTCATTAGTACCTCAAAAAATATGGTACTGCGGCGATGCTAGACTATCACTCTACTTCAAACGGTAGAACACTCATCGTACTTGACACTCTGTGAGAATGTTGAAATAAATTGATAATGAGATAATCAGTGTAGATCTCGATAGACTCATCAACTGACTCGCAGAAAACCCTCTTTCATAGATACTGGTGGAGGATTTCTTGTACTTGTCATACAATAACGTATCGTTTGCGCCAACCCCCCTTTGGTTCCCACCTATACTGACGTTGCCTATCGAGGAAATTGCTATAGTTGTCATCCTTGAGTCAGAGAAATTAAAATTGAATGAGAGTAATATTTTTCTTTTTAAACAATAACAAATCTCTTTTTAATGTGACGAATTCTGAAATGGTATAATTGTCGTTGGCGATCCATTAAAATAAAAACAAATGCTCCAGACTCTGCTCAGTTTTATTGAGATAATAAAATCATTTTTAAAATTTAATGCATTAAAACTCATTTTCAAAAACTTATGAATCAAAAAATTCTTTCATCTATATTTCCTTATTCACACTTATCCCTAGTCTATCCCCTAAATAAATATACTTGTAGACAGGAATTTTTGAAAAAACAATTCTCGTACTTAAACATTTACATAAATGTTAATCCCCTTATAGTCAAAGCGATTTTCCCGTGATTTTATTTTGTTACCGCTCCGTCCATTATTTATGAGCGCCGCAGTGAAATCCAGCGGAGTCCTACTTTCGTGATCAATGCAAAGCTGACCAGCCCCAGTTTTAAAAATGATTAGACATATGACAATATAAAAACCACTTACAAGTTTCAAATATCCAAGATTCAAGAATAAAGATTTTGTTTTAAGTTTGTTAAGGGTTAACAATTATGAAAATGCCAGGTTTTTATACTAATTTCGTGTTTGCGTGCAACCAATCAGCGAATTTCAAACGTTTTTCGGCCATTTTTTCGGATTTTTTAATAGTTTTGATTTATTTTAATATTTTAGTGTTTTTCTATTTATTTTTCTCTATTTTTAATATTATTTTCTTTAAATTTACATTTTTATTCTCGCTGAGTATTATTCTTTTAGTTCTTTTATTCTGGTCGTCACTTCCGCCTGTGTATTTTCTAAACCTTATTTTGCAAGGTTTTGGGCGGTTTTGTGTTTTACGTTATGTTTCTGTATGCACTTGTATACGAAATTTATTGATATTTTTTTTAATTAATTTTGTTATTTTTTAATTTGTTTTAATTGATGTTTTTATTTTATTTTGATTTCTGCATGTGGTGCGTGTGTATGTTTTTCGTTAGCCATTTTCATAATTCGGAAAAATATTTATTAAACTTCATTTTTTGTTTAAATTGTGGCTTCTAGCCCAATAGCTCATTAGATTTTGTCACTGACATTAAAGTTCACTTAAATCTATATGTTTCGTATCATATTTTGTTCGAAATTTTATCTTGATCCCCTTGACCGTATATATTAATTTGGCACTTAATTCATAGATTTTGACACTAGAATCGACTTTTTAATGCAAAAATTAGCCTAAAAATGTTATTACGTGGTTGAAAACTGACCTTTTGTTCAAAATTTGATCCTGACTCCTCTTTTAATCATAATGGCTCACTAGACTGAAAATTCATAGATTTTGACACTAGAATCAACTTTAGGTAAAATTTGCCTTAATATGACTGAAATCTGAACTTTTGTTTAAAATTAGACATCATCTTGCACCTTTGCAACAACAAAACCATCAAAACACCAAAAATCACTCTTTCCGACCAGAATTAACCAAAAAATGATATTGTTTGACTAAAATCAGACCATTTAAACAAAAACTTCAAAAAAGAAAAGGGTGAATTCATTTAAACAAATTATCTATGGCGTCATTTAACATTGACCCCACGCGACCTATGGCATAATATGACCTTAATCTGTGATGTAATCTGACATATAACGTAACAGCATTTGTATGTGATTACATAAGTATGTATGTTATATAATGCCAGGTGGGTTATTTAATCATTACATAACCTCACTTGTCATACAAAATCCGCTGGTTATGTAATAGTATGTGTGGTTAAATCCACTTATCGGCCCTTGTGTTGCGTAACACCACTCCTTCCTCTCGGTCTGGTCCTGACATAGGGTACTACTAATAAGGCCAAAAGAATCAATTCAATTAACTCATATTTTATGACATTAGTCTTATTGACGTCAAAGTGAGCTGGAGTCCTCACTTCTTACTACTGTTGGTTAGACGTCGCCTTGAGATGTTAAAGTCGATAACTAATGAATACGACATAAAAGTCACATTGGAGTTAGTGCTGATGGAGTTAAACAAGGCAGATGAGATGACTAGGATACTTAATTCTTGGGTGTCACGACTGTTAGAAGCTATAACATTCAATTCTTCAGTCATCAAGATAAATTACTAAGACTATTAAATCCAAATTATATTTCATAAAAATCTGATTATATAAACAAATATTCTTGGGACATTTTCTAAATTTTAATTTCAACCAAATATCAACATATCATTGCATTCATACTTGAATTTCAATTTTATTAAAAATTATTTTATTTTAAAATTTCAATTATCATTTCAATTTTAATATCTTAAAATAATTTAAGTTTCAATTAAAACTTTACACATTTTAATCGTGAACTAATTTAATTTAGTATTTTAATTTTAACTCCTCACATCCCCCTTTTTTAAAATGTTTGATCTTCTCAACATTTCTGACTACCATCTTCCCATTTTGATCCTTAAGTAAGTAGCTCCGTTCATGTATTTTCTTTATCACTTTGTACGGCCCTTCCCACCTTGCATCGTCTTTATTTCGAATTTCTTGTTTGATCAAGACCACATCTTCCATTTCAAAATTTCTCACTGTTTTGCTTATTTTTGGTTTTAGTGTTTTATCCTCTATTCTCTTTTCCATATCTTCTCTATTTATTTCTTTATTCGAGTACCATTTCATTCTGTCGATCTTCCTCCCAAATATAATCTCTGCTGGGCTTACTCCCGTTGTTTTTTGAACTGTTGCATTTAACGTATATTCTATTTCTGGCACTATATCAGCCCAGTTTTTCCTTCCTCCTTCATTCAATGACGCGTTAATATACTCTCTGATTGTTCTGAATTGTCTTTCAATAATACCATTCGTGTTATGGTGATATGGGCTTGAGAAAATTAATTCAATGCCAGCTGTCTTTGCTAGTTCTTTTATGCTTCTTGCTTCAAAGTTCTTCCCACAATCTACATGAAGTTCTTTTGGCGCTCCAAACTTTAATATCCATTTATTTAATAACGTCTCACTAATTGTTCTTTCGTCTTGCTTGTTTATGGCCGTTAATGAGATGTATTTACTATAGTGGTCAATGATTCCGCAAATATATTTCTTTTGTTGAACGTTTCTTTCAATGGCCCACATATATCCATATATATCTTCTCGAATGGTTCTGTACTCTTTATTGTTTGAGTTTCCTCCTTTGTCTTGGTTGTTATCGTTTTCATTTTCTGACATCTTTCGCAGTTCTCAATTACCTTTTTTACTTCCGTTGCTAGATTTTCCATGTCGCAGTTGTTCTGGATATATTTTGTTACTTTCTGTGCACCTGCATGGCACAGCAATACGTGTACTTCTTTTATCATCCTCTGTCTATTATCTGACGGTATCCATATTTACCTTGTTTAGTTAGTACCGTGTTGTTTTCCATTATGAACTTACAATCTTTATTTTCTAACTTATTCTTTATTTCTTGGACCTCCATATTGTCATTTTGCCACTTGCTATATCCGCCTTCTGCTGTTACTGTTAATATTCTGGTTTTAATTTTGCCGGTTTTTGCGTCTTCGTGTTCCATCATACACTGTACACATGTTCCGCATGTTTTCCTGGATAGCATATCCGCGTTTGTATGGCTTGTTCCTTTCCTGTATTCCATTTTAATATCCAGACTGCTTAAATAGTTGATCCATGTCTGGAATTGAGCCGTTATTGGTTTCTTCGTTGTTACCATAAACGTAATAGCTTTATGGTCCGTTCTCAGTACGAATCTCTTACCATATAAGTAGTGGTTGAAATGTTTACAAAAATAGTATATTGCCAATAATTCTTTTCTGGTAATGCAGTATCCTTTTTCGTGGCTGCTCATCGCATGTGAACCATATGCAATGACATGTTCATGTCCTTTTTCATCCTTTTGCGAAAGAACTGCTCCAATAGTATCGAAGCTCGCGTCTGTGTCTAATATAAATTCTTTTCTGAAATCTGGAAATACCAATACTGGGGCGGTTATCAATGCTTCTTTCATTTCCCCGAAAGCCTTTTCACACATCTCTGTCCATCTTATTTTCTCATTGTTTTTTCCGCATATACTTTCTAGTGCTCTTGCCTTCTTTGCATAGTCTTTTATGAACCGTCGATAATAGTTACAGATACCCAGAAAGCTCCTCAGATTCTTCACACATTTTGGTTTTTGAAATGATTGTATTGCTTCTATTTTAGTATTATCTGTTTGTATGCCGTCTTTATTTATTATGTGTCCAGAAACTTCACTTCTTTTCTAAATATTTGACATTTTTCGGGGTTCAATCTTAGTCCTGCTGTTGCGATCTTCCCTAGGACTTTTCCAAATATGTTATAATGGTCTTCTTCTGTCTTTGTGAATATTAGGATGTCGTCTAAATATACCATCACTCCATCTTTCCACAAGTCTTTCAATACTTTCGTCATTAATTCTTGAAATGTTCCTGGTGCCGCTGCAATACCGAACGGCATCCTGTTAAAACAGAACTGTCCTTCTTTTGTTGAGAATGCTGTTTTCTCTTGAGATTCTTTATCTAACTTCACTTGGTAATAAGCATTTCCCAAGTCGATTGAGCTAAAATATCTGGATCCGTGTAGGATGTCTAAAATTTCATCTACATTTGGCATTGGAAATGCTTGTCTTTCTGTTATCTTGTTTAATTGTCTGAAGTCTAGACAAAGCCTGATGTCTTTTTTCTCTTTCTTCCATACACAAACTAAAGGTGTGTTCCACGGTGAATTGCACTTCCTAATTATTCCGTTGTTTTCTAGATTTTTTATTGCTTCCTCAATCTTGTCTTCCAAATTTATTGGCTGACGTCTCGGTTTAATCATTATTGGCTCTCCTTTCGTGATGATCTTATGTTTTATCAGATTGGTACACCCAATGTCCCATTTATCTGCCATAAAAACATTCTTGTTTGCCTGAAATATTTCTAGCAGTCTCTTATTTCCGGTAACTTTTAAAACGTCGATGGCATGACGTAATCTTTCTTCATCTGTTATAATCCGCCCAAATCTAGCTTCTATTTCGCAAATGAAATCACTACGTTTTTCATGTTTTCTAGTATACATTTCAATTCTATACCAAATAACCTTTGTAGTTCTACTCCTCCAATAATTTCTGGTATTAAATTCTTTACTATAATGAATGTTACATTTCTTTCCATACTGCCCATTTTAACATTGATGTTTAGTTTACCCATAGTTTCTAATCTACTGTTGTTTGCACATCTTAGCGACTCCCTTGTTTCTAATATTTCGATATTTTCTAATCGATCAATTACAGATTTAGCCATCACATTAATTCGCGCTCCTGTATCCAATAAACAATCTACTTTCCGCCCTTGGATATCCAGTGTTGTACTCGGTCTACCTTGCATTATATTATATGTTATTACTGGACTTTTTTGTTCTTCTACTGACAAAATATTCTGCTCTCTAGTATCTTCTACAATTTCATTAATACACACGTCTCCATTTTTCTTTAGGAATTTGTAAATTTTCTCTATCGTTCTTTCCTCGTGTTTTACTACTTCATTTACTTTACACTCCTCTTTAAATTTTTTCTGACTTTCCTTATCATTCGACTTTTTAATTTCTACACTACTATTATTATTAATATCACGTTCAAAAACACTACAATCTTTATCAATCATACAATCATCATCCATACTTAAATTACACATACCGTTAGCATTCATTCTTTGGTTGAAATCAATCTTACTTAGTAAATTGCTCCGATCAATGTCCCGTTTGACGGAGCGTGCTCGTTTGGGTCATTCTCCCTGTTATACTCGTCTGGCTGGCTTGACTGTTTTGTATTCATCATCTCATCATCAGACTCGATAGCTGCAATATCTTTTCTGTTATATTGTTGGTTTCCCCATTGTCTTTGATGTACGTTCCTTGGTTGATACATATCTTCCCTTTGTTGATAGGTATTTCTTTGAATTCTTCCTCCTGACATCTTCCTTTGGTCTCGATCTCTTCCTTGATTTCGTCTTTCCATATTTGTGTAGCACTCTCTTTCTTGGTGTCCTCGTGCATTGCATCTATGACATTTGATTGTTGGGCATTCTCTTCGTATGTGACCTTCAACACCACATGCATAACATTGAAATCTTCTTTTTATATTACATTCTCTGCTACTGTGTCCCGGTTTTTGACACGTCCAGCATTCTATCACTTTAACTCTCGTCTCTGGTTTCCATTCATTGATTTCTCTCTTCGTGGCTCCAACTTGTACTACATCTCTATAAGTTCTTCCCCCAGTTGTAGGTCGTATTGATCTCACCGTGTTTACTTGTTCAATAACCTTGTTAACTTTTTCTATCTTCTTTATAGTTTCTTTAATTTGTTCCGCCGTTTTGAGATCTTTCATTTCGATTTCTTTCCTGACTTCTTTATCTCTTACACAATGTGTCAATAAACATTTCTGAATTTCTTCCTCATTCCAAGTGTGTGAGGCCAATTTTTTAGTCATTTTTGATATTTTCTCTATAAATATTTCCGCTGAATCGTTACCTTGCTCGTAGTTCAAGGCTTCTCTTAAGTCATCAATCAATGACGTTGGTCGATGAAAAGCTGCTCTTAATTTCTGTTCAACGGTTTTACCTTCTGCGGCTTCATATTCTTCAATCAAAGTCCTGTCCAGAAGTGTAATAACTAGTACCATTTGTGTCTTCACTGGTGTCTTCGTTATTTCAAAGAACCTCTGACATTCTTTGATAAATAATTCGAGGTCATCTCCTCTGTGGAATTTCTCTGGAAGTAATCTTCCAATAAGCAGATCCGTTGGAATGGTCGCCATGTTAGAAGCTATAACATTCAATTCTTCAGTCATCAAGATAAATTACTAAGACTATTAAATCCAAATTATATTTCATAAAAATCTGATTATATAAACAAATATTCTTGGGACATTTTCTAAATTTTAATTTCAACCAAATATCAACATATCATTGCATTCATACTTGAATTTCAATTTTATTAAAAATTATTTTATTTTAAAATTTCAATTATCATTTCAATTTTAATATCTTAAAATAATTTAAGTTTCAATTAAAACTTTACACATTTTAATCGTGAACTAATTTAATTTAGTATTTTAATTTTAACTCCTCACAACGACTAAAAACAGATGTAAGGATTTTGAACTTAGCGTAGAGACTGCATTAAGTGCAAGCAGGGTTCATGGAAACATGGATTTAATGGAGAGTTGCCATTCTGATCACACTTTTGGAGTAAATCGGGCATTGTTCTCAGTTAGAAAAATGGATTCATTTATTTCAAGCTAATTGGTCAAAGAAATTGTGGGACAGTATCAAACGTGTAAATGAGTTGATCCATCACCCATAAAATGGTTAAATGGGCATTTGAGTGTACCGGAAGTTTGGCAAAGACTAACAGTGGATACAACGCATTATGGTATCTCTGTATTTTTGAACTTAATCGATTGTGACTAAGCAGTTTCTTAATCTGACGGAGGTTGAAATCGGAAAATGAAATAGACGTTCGGGATAATCTTTGATCAATGTATCTCGAGCATGGTGTACCGTTCGAAATACTCTTGGACAATAGTAGAACGTTCCACTTCAATGAAATTAGAACGCTGTGCTAGCTATTCAGTGTAAAGCTGATTTACCAAAACGCCTATCGACCCTCGGGAAAAAGAACGATCGCACGATCTGAGTGTGACGCAGCGAAAGCATTATTTTTGTATAATTATCTTCCGACGAATGTAATTAGCTTAGATTACGTCCTAGCAAATATAAGATCTGTTGGGGTTGTCGTTGAATTCGAATAGGAATTATTTTTAATCTGACTCCAAGCGCGCTTTTAACCAACAGTAATGAACTCCAACCGATATAAACTTTATTGATTAACACACTTTATCTCCACTTTAAAATTAAAAAACGAATTATCTATCAATCACAATTTGGTGCTTATTATGACCCTTCGGGAAGAATAGCACTTTTCGGATCAATTGGATTTCACAATCCCTTGACTACTGTGGTGGGTTTCTGAGATCGGTAACTCTGATTTAGTTGCTTTGCTATGACCTTGCTTAATTTCTGTTTCAAATTTCTCTTTAATTTCTTTTTGTCTTTCTTTGTCTTTTTGCAATTTTGTTTTTTTTATTTCAATTGCGCTTCCTTTTTATACTCCGTCATCCAATAATACTTACTGATGTCAAATAGAATTTCTGATATCTTTTAACGCTAATTCCCTTTGGGCCTCTATAATCACTGACAGCTGTCCAGATAAATAGTTTTTTAGAGATGCCCTTTCCCGGATTTCCAAACAATATTTCTTCCCTAATCTTGAAAGGGCTTTCGAAATAACGTGCAAATTTTCTTTTTGTTTTTGTTTTCCTAAATTTGCACTTCTGTATTATAAATGACCTTCTTTTATTTAATTGTCTGTTTTTATTGATTTTCTCTTATTCCCTTCTCGTTATTCGACATTTCTTTTTCATTCCATTTTTATTAAGCTCCATAACCACATCTTAATCACTTATCCTTGTTTCCCCCAATCATTTTACATGTTTATTAATTATTTTACTCTATTATTTAGGTATCCTCAAACGATCACAACATGTTTGGCGATATCCATTTGAATTTCCAAGCCAATCTTTTGCACAATCGCAAGTTTAAGCTAGGCGATAAAGTTTATGTTAAGCCTGGAGGAGCTAGATGTTTTATGCCATAGACACTTGGAAATGTCACCGGTGTGAATTCTGAAACTTCAATAACTGTAGATTGAATTAATTGATATGTATCGGATATCAGATTGGCCTCGGAAAACATAAATGAAGGCAGAATGGAGAGTAGTTCTTTCGAAGAAAGCGGTAGCGAAAGTGAAAGTGAATTCTCTTCTTCAGATCTAAGAAGCTATGATTCTGAGAGGCACGAACTGATAAGATCGAATTCAAAAATCTCCAAATTGGTCGGAGGTGTAATTATTTAAAAGAATGTTGAATGCTTAGCCAGAATTGAATGAGCAGATTTTGAAATACAACAAAGTCACTTAATAATTTTATTTTTAGTTTTATTTGTATGAAAAACAACCTGAAATAATATTTAATTTTATTAAGTTTTATTAATATTACTTAAAATATTATTAATACATAATTAAAAAAAATCAACATTTTAATTTTTCGTACGATATATTTCGATAGTATAACTATCATCTTTTTTAGTTGGTTTTGAATACCTGAAGATGATAGTTATGCTATCGATATATATCGTACGAAAAGTTTTTTATTGGCGTTATCTTTTAATTAAATCGTTGCCAAATTTATTTAATTATTTTAATTTTTGTTTTAACAACTTTTCTCTCGCATGTTTTTCTACTTTGCAAAAGAAAAAACAAATACTCAAACTGAAGAATTAGAAATCAATTTTTGAAATTAACGTTCCTGAATTAAGAATAGATTACCACCATTCAAATTCATTTTTCCAATAACTCCAATCTACAGAGCTACAATAACAATAGAACGACTTCAATTTTAACAGGATAATTCTGTTAACAATCTACCTCAGACATGTCTTACTGTATCTTACGTTGGACAAACTCGTAACTGTCTAGACAGCCCAGGTGATGCCGACTAATCAAAATTCAATTCATCTTGCTACATTGACTTTAATGGCAAAATTAGTTATCCAAATATATCTATTAATTTTATGTTCCAACATTATTAAAAAAACCACTTCTTTCATATGAAAAAAATAATTTTTTCAAACCTTCTAAGAATCTTGCCCAACAAACTTTATAAAATTTAATAGACGCGTTAAAGCTCAATACAAATTCAAACCAAGACTATAAGCTTATGCTTGGAGGGGTCGATAACTTATATATATATATATATATATTTTTTTTTATTCTATTTAAACAGAAAATTTCAAAATGAATCTTATATCGAATGTAAAAATGCAGCAAATATTTGATGACCTTGATAATGTCACTTACCATATTTTTATGCCCCGAAAATGAAAGTAGATTCCATATTTTTATTGAAATATAAATAAATAAATAAATAAATAAAAATATGATTTACAATCAATAAAATTCTAATAAATTATTAAATGGATAGTCCATTGTACAACATCCTCATTTTGAAGTCATATAACCAAAGCTACATCCAGTGTGACAATTACGTCTACTGGATTTTAGAAACGTATTTCGGAATTAGTCCGTATATCAGTTTTATCCCATTATGGATATGTGTTTTGTCTGTCAATTTGGTCACCTTTCTTGTCCTGCTCCTCTCTACTAGGAAGCTGCAAAAAGAAACAAGACACGTCCTTCTAGCGCAATGTTTATTCCAGATTATATGCGTCATCCGTGGATTCTATCAAGTATCACAGTCACTAAATCCTTTCCTGTACAAATATAATCAAGTTTATATTTGGAAATTAATTCAACTGTTGTTCACAATTTTCTTATTCGGGAATATTTATGTGTTAAATAATGTGCTTTGTTTCATACTTATTACTCGAGTTTCTGATTCGTGTTACTTTCGAGAAGTGAGGCGGTTCTATAGTCGTGGCAAACTTTATTTGGGAATGGCATCATCCTTTCTTTTTGGAATGACTGTAATAAATAATGCAGCACTATGGTATTGTATAATTGATTCAGAAGTGTATATATTTTTGACATATCGAGACCTATTGAGACATCGACTAACCTTTCTATTCACTGCCATTTTTTTCATAGTAAATGTCGTGCTGAGCACGATTCTGCTAGTTATTGCCAGTCAGATCATTCGGGAAAAGAATTCTATCAAAAGAAAACATTTCGATAACTCAAGAAGTAATACGATATCTTTCAACGCAAGCATCAGGAATATCAAATTTGTCCATTTGGAATTTTATAAATATTTGATCCTCATCAACATTCTTCAATATTTCTTCGTCATTCCTTTCTTTATTTTGGGATACATCGGCAAATACAGAGACATCTTGATGTTTTTAACACCAATTTTCGCAGTATTTTCCAACAGTACCGCATTTATTGCTGTTCTTTATATTTCAAATCTTCGGAAGCTGTGTATCTCGATTTTGAAGTGCAATTACATCATAAGTAGTCACAATTCTGTAGTAAGCAGATGACATCATTTGTTGTGTGTTTCGGTATAGTATAGAAATCGAAATATCTGAGTAAATTTATTTTATTGCTATTGTTAAGATTTTAATGATTTGTCAATAGGTAATTGCTGTCGATCTGGTCCCTCGTGTTCAATGACTAAACAAAACAATAGTCGAATCCCAACAAAAAACCTAATTTCAAACAAAACTGAGTACACTTGATATAACAGCAATTGACTACTCAAAGAGTAGATACCGGAAGGATCTCACCCTAAATCAAAACACAATATACTTTAACTTCTTTAACAAATTCTCTGACTATTCTTTTGACTGTAATATTAATTTACTTTTTACGTTTTCGATCGACTGGTAATTTTAACTTTTTAACCCCAATTTATATACTGATTTTTCTCAATGCTCAAAACTTGCCGTTCATATAATATTTAGTTAATTTTCACAAATTAATTTAGAATGCACATCCAATTTGGGTTAGTTTTCCCAGATTTTATTTAGACTGACTTCAGATATTCCCAGTGATTTATGGATTGACATAAATTATCAATTAAATAATAAATTTTTTTTCAGTTCCACACCCTTCTATGAACCTTTCCTCAATTTAAAATTACTTAATTTATCTTCAAGCTCTTATTTGTCACCGGTTAACACTTTCCATGAAAAATATAGATTTTTTCTTTTTTCCAATATTAATTCATTTAGTTGATTTTCAAAATTGGTAATTTTTCATTTTATTTCATAATTTTGTATATTCCCAGCAAAATTTACAACTAAAATCTTTTATTTAGCATGCCGTTTTTTTATTTAAATCTTTTCGTATATATCTTATAATCTGATTTTCTCTATTTGATTGACTTGGCTTATTCATTTATTTCTAGCGACAATTCAATATTTTGTACAGTTTGGAAATAATACTATTATATATTTTCTGAATTTCTTGAACAATATTTGCACTGGGCAACTTTCACATAGAACGTTGCTCGGATTACCATGCAGTTATGCGATGATGACATTAGGAAATAAAAGCAAGCAGCCTCACATAAACATTATTCAGTTGAAGAAAAGTAGAAGCTTTATTAGATTCAGGTTCCAGTAATACTATAGCATCAGATGAGATTTTGACAATGGAAGAGAGATCAAATATGAAGCCAACAAGTAAAGTAATCGTGTTAATGTCGCACAATGTTTTAAATATAATTGGGAAATTAAAGCTGAATTGATCATTGTTAATCACGAATTAGTGCATTATTTGTCATTAATGAGAGATAGTCCTGTCGGATGTTTAATTGGTATGGATGTGATGGAACAACTACAAGGAATTTCTCTTGAGATTAATGAAAGGACAAATAGACGAAAAAGGACATAAGGTGAGATAGGTATTTCTAAATCAAACGCTAAAATTTTCAGCAAAAAGTGAGGTAATATATTATGCGGATGTGTTAGATGTTTCAGAAGACGAGTGCATATTTGAACCAAATGAGAAGCTACTAGAAAAATATGAATACCAATGTGTGATGAAGTGTTAAAAGTCAAAGACCAAACAGTGCCAGTGAGAATAGATAATCAAAACACAAAACACATCCAAATGAAACCAAAAACAAAACTTGGAAAACTAGCAAAGTTTGAAATAGAGAAAACTCCAAAATTAAAATCTACAAAGAGCCGCAAGTCAATAGTAATGATTTAACAGAATCGCGAAAATGGGAATTCACGGAGTTATTAAAGAAATATAAAATGGTGTTTGTAAAACACGAGTACGATTTGGGACTCACCAAGTAATTAAACATGAGATACCATTACTTGATGAAACTCCGATTAAATTGAAACCGTATAGAATTCCACATATACATCAAGAGGAAAATGACAGACAGATAAAAGCAATGAAAGAGTTCAAAATAATACGAGATATTTCTTCACCATTCTCATCGTCAATAGTAGTTGTTAAAAAGAAAGACGACGATTTGTGATTTTGAGTCGATTATCGAAAAATTAAATCAAGTTACGCGAAAGGATACATATCCTATTCCAGTTCCACAAGAAATGTTTGATCAGATGGGAGAAGTACAGTTTCCTCAGTAATCGATCTTAATAAAGGTTATAATCAATTTAAAGTGAAAGAAGAAGATCTAAGAAAACAGCTTTTTTGGATGGTAAAGGATTGTATGAATTTGATGTGTTACCGTTTGGATAAACTGGAGAACCTGCTACGTTTCAGCGAGGTATGGATTTTGTTTTGCGTGATATCCCACGTGCATTAGTCTATATTGATTATATAATAATCTTTTCAAATACCTTTAAAGAACATATGAAAGATGTGGAAACGGTATTTAGGAGATTATTGAAGGCTAATCTAAAAATAAAACCATCTAACTTTGAATGAAGAAAATCAGAAGTGGTTTATGTAGGTCATATTATTTCTCGAAACGGATTGCAACCAAACCCAGAAAATGTGAGAAAAATCAAAGAATACCCAATCCCTAAAAATATAGATCAAGTTCAACAATTTCTGGGTTTAGCTAGTTATTATAGAAAATTTATTAAAAGTTTTTCTCATGTAACCCAACCCTTAAATGTATTATTAAAAAAGCAATCTCAATTTAAATGGGGAAAATAAAAACAAGAAGCATTCGAATTGCTTAAAGAACGTTTGATCAAAAAATCTATATTTAGATGTCCAAACTTTAGAATACCATTCATCTTAATGACAGATGCGATTAATTTTGCGTTGGGCGCAGTATTAGGGCAACAAATTGAAGGTGAGAAAGATCACGTAATTGCATATGCCAGTAGAACATTAAAGCTACGTGAAAAAAATTATTCTACAATTGAGAAAGAAACATTAGCATTGGTTTACAGTATTTAGTTGTTAGAAAATTTGTTATATTTATTGATCATAATCCATTTCAATGGTTGATGAAACATCGGGATTTGGCCAGCAAACTGATCCGATGGTCAATAGCCCTACAAGAATATGATTTTGAAATTAAATATAGAACGGGCAAGTCAAATGAAAATGTGAATACGTTATCGAGAATCCCTGTAAATAATGAGAGTAAGAATAATGAAGCGAATTATAATAATACAATATTTATTGCAATCAAAACTGCTAATAATTTGAAGTAACTGCAAAAAGATCAGGAAAACGACGATGAATTAAATTAATTGTAGAAACATTCAGTCACGATCAAAAAGGAGAGTGACTGGAAACAATAGTTGACGAAAAACATAAATATATCATTCATGATGGTTTGTTAAAATGTGTTAAAAATGAAAATTTATTAATTGTGGTTCCAACCAAACATCGAACAACATTACTGTTGATATACCATGATGGAGCACTAGGTGGACATTTATCTGCTCGGTAAACTTTATCAAGATTAAAACTAAAATATTATTGGGACACTTTTGAATCAGATGTCAAACAATGGTGTCATACTTGCGAAGTGTACTTAACCAGACGAAATACAGGAAAGAAAATAAAAGTACCTTTAAAACCTATGCCAGTGCCCGGAGCACCGAAGGAAATGACTGCAATGGACATTGTTGGTTCACTTCCTGAAACAATTAAGGCAATAGGTATACCATTGTGTTTTATGATTATCTAAATAAATGGCTTGAAATATATGCAATGCAAAAAACATCGTCAAGAAGCGTATAAAGAGTGCTATGATAAACGAGCACATGCTCACAATATTGAAGTAGGAAATTTAGTGTATGTACATAAATCAGAACCAGCAAAGAGTTTATCACAGTGATATCCAATAATGAATATTAATAACTTTGTTTTAATATTCAGAATTAATTAGACACTTTTTGAATTAAATAAATTGTTATATAAATTATGACTTTTGAATAGATTGTAACTATCACCAAAACTACAAAGACCATTTAAAGGGCTATATATAGTATGCGATACCACTGAAACTAATCTAAAATTACGTCCACAAAATAATAAAAAGGCAGGAACAATTATCGTTCGTGCTAATCGATGTAAAAAAGTGCCAGTTACAGAGGATACTAGGTATTGATTGAGGTCTAAAGACAAAAATATGGAAAGACATACCGCGCCCAAACAAAAAATCGCGAAAAATCCCGCGCCATTGGGATATATCAACAAAATTTTGTTCGTTGCAACACTTATGATAATCAATGTGTTAGAGTCGAATGAGACTTCATTTTTTCCAAATTATGCCATTAAAAGGATCCCGTTAATGGAAAAAGTTGATATTTATGCCACATGTACCCAGATGGTATAAATCTTTCGTTGTGCACCGACCGAGGAAATAGAAGTAAGTAATTTACTGAATTATTTTGAACCACCAGTCAAGTTGAATTTTAATAAAAATACTTATGTAAATCGTCAACTAACAATAAATTATGAATACCCATGGTTAATAACACAAGTGCAACCCCAAATAAATGGTACTAAAATAATAAGTCTGAAGCATATTGAAATATGGACAAAAAATCTAAATAACTATGTTTCCATAGAAACAGTGCTGAATGGAATCAATATATATTGGGAACCCCCAAAATTCCAACAAGTGAAAATAATTTTTCAGAATCATACAATCGATACGTTGAATGTCAGAAAGTCTTTAGTAGATTATGTGAATCTAAGACTGTATTATACCTATGATATCGCAATAACGAAAAAGTATTGCAAGATAACGGTACAAAGAATAATGACCGGTGGATCAAGATCTATAATAGTAGAAAATCAACATTACTGCAAAAAGAAACAAATTGAGTTCATTTACAGTGAGAAAACTAAAGCAACATCCTGAACGTCAATCCATGACCCAAAAACCTAGGATTGTCTATAATGAAAAATTCGTGTAGTGAGATACATTTATTTTGCATGCAATTATGGTAATGTAGTAGTACAGTATAAGTATTAACTTTTTATTTGTGATAAGGTGACAATTTGCACCTTTCGATCATAGATGGATTTGATTGGCTACTGAGAGCAAAGAAGGGGAAACAAAATTTGCGCGGGTAGAAAATTTGAGGCAAAGGAAATTTATCAAGGGGTATATCAGTGATGGGTTTCTGAGTGTTGATATTTTGAACGGGTTGATATTTTGAACTATATGGTTGTTACCCAGACAACCCCATACAAATATTTTTCTCTTACCAATCGGCACCCGTTGCTAAGCAACTTTGGAACTGTGTTCGAGTGGGTAGGTCGGCCGCAAAAAGTGAGCGCTATTGCTAATGCTATAATTGACCGAACGATCCATGGGTCCAACGAGCTGCCGATAGAAGGCCTGTGCTCGATTTCGATTTTTAGGTCCCATTATTCTCCTATCTCATTCAAATGTTTACTTATACTCTCATATCATTTATCTTTATGTCCATTCCCATAGTCCTTCTTATCGTCGTCCGTGTTGATGATTATTCTTTGGCCTGTACACCCTTTGTTATGTTAAATATTTACACAGTATCTCTCTAACCCTTATCCCTATTATAACCACAATGTTCCCTATTACGTATTATTGGTAGTCTTATCATTGATACTTTTATATGTATTACCTTTATTAATTGTTACTACTATTACCTTTATTATTATTCTTATTACTATAATTACTATTATTATTATTATTATTATTATTATTATTATTATTATTATTATTATTATTATTATTATTATTATTATTATTATTATTATTATTATTATTATTATTATTATTATTATTATTATTATTATTATTATTATTATAATTATTATTATTATTATTATTATTATTATTGTTATTATTATTATTATTATTATTATTATTATTATTATTATTATTATTATTATTGTTATTATTATTATTATTATTATTATTATTATTATTATTATTATTATTATTATTATTGTTATTATTATTATTATTATTATTATTATTATTATTATTATTATTATTGTTATTATTATTATTGTTATTATTATTATTATTATTATTGTTATTATTATTATTATTATTATTATTATTATTATTATTTTATTATTATTATTATTTTTTATTATTATTATTATTTTATTATTATTATTATTTTATTATTATTATTATTATTATTATTATTATTATTATTATTATTATTATTATTATTATTATTATTATTATTATTATTATTATTATTATTATTATTATTTTATTATTATTATTATTATTATTATTATTATTATTATTATTATTATTTATTATTATTATTATTATTATTATTATTATTATTATTATTGTTATTATTATTATTATTATTTTATTATTATTATTATATTATTATTATTATTTTATTATTATTATTTTTATTATTATTATTATTATTTTATTATTATTATTATTATTATTATTATTATTATTATTATTATTATTATTATTATTATTATTGTTATTATTATTATTATTATTATTATTATTATTATTATTATTATTATTATTGTTATTATTATTATTATTATTATTATTATTGTTATTATTATTATTATTATTATTATTATTATTATTATATTATTATTATTATTATTATTATTATTATTATTATTATTATTATGTTATTATTATTATTATTATTATTATTATTATTATTATTATTATTATTATTATTATTATTATTATTATTATTATTATTATTATTATTATTATTATTATTATTATTATTATTATTATTATTATTATTATTATTATTATTATTATTATTATTATTATTATTATTATTATTATTATTATTATTATTATTATTATTATTATTATTATTATTATTATTATTAATTATTATTATTATTAATTATTATTATTATTATTATTATTATTATTATTATTATTATTATTATTATTATTATTATTATTATTATTATTATTATTGTTATTATTATTGTTATTATTATTGTTATTATAGTGTTATTATTGTTAAATTTTCAGATAATATGGTATTGAGATTACTCTACCAGGACAAGTTAACAAAAAATAATAATCAAATGAATAGATTCGAGGGTGAATCTTTATTAAAGGGGGAGATATGTCGGGGTATTACGAAAAAGCATGATAAAATCAATAAAACACCAAAATGGTAAAAGTGCAACATCTGTTGAGTTATAATTTTATTTGGTTCGGTAGAACTGTTTGCTCTGACTCCACGTGCTCTTTAAATGATACTAAAATAACTCAACACAGGAAAACTTTTATTTGATACCAACAATTTCAAAACGATTCGAATGTTACTTTTACAACAATGGCAAGAATCTCAACGGGTAGCCGCCTTTTTTATTAACTACTAAAATATTTTTGACAAGTCTGACTAGTTCGTTTTCAATCTCACAAATCTTTTTAACTTTTCTGTTACTCGCAATTTTTCAAAATTATTTGTGTCCTGTTGTTGATTTGAAACTCCTTTATATAAGGAATCTCTCCTCAAACAGCTCATCTGATTTACGGCAATTTACATTGGACCCCGGGGAACTAATTTAACAATTTACTTTCATCTTTTGGCCGCTTCGGCCGTTCCCCGGGAAAAAACTGCGAAATAAATCACATTAATGAATAATCAGTTCCCTTCGTAATTAAATTTATCCAATTCGGAGAATTTCTTCCTAATTTAATTTATTTGTTTTCGTCATTTTAAATAATTAAATAATTTGTATTTTTTAAATAACTTTTTCTAGGGGTACCAAATTAATGTTATATTATTATTTTCGTACTCGTGTCGTCAATTGGCATCGGCACATACCCATTTCCCCCGGAAAATATTGATTTTAATTTTTTGATTATTTTTAATTAATTATTTTATTTTCACAAATTTTTTTATTTATTATAATAATTGTTGAAAATCACCTAACCTCAACAAATCAAACGAATTAGCTGAAAGAGCCATAAGAACGGTAAGAAATCTTATTATAGCGACATTGGCAGACGAGTGCGAAGAGAAGAACTGGCATGAACTTTACCTATAATACAGTTCAGCATAAATAGCAGTCGGCAAAGCGTGACGTGCTTTTCACCATTTGAGATAATTTATTAGCGAAGTGTTAATTCACACTCAAATTTGAAGCAAGCAGATATCTCTAGAGGATAGTTGATGGAAAATGCGAGACATAACTCAGATAACGCTGCAGATAATACTATGGGCACTATGGGCACTACAAATAGGTGGGGGAGGAGGTATTAGTGCGCAAGGAACCGCATAACAGACACAAAGATTATTTGCAGTACGAAGGCCCATTCAAAATCGTCAGATTTTTATCTCCACATCGAGTCGAACTTAATTCCCAGGACAGAACGAAAGAAAGAAGAATCTAGTGGTTGAAGAAGTGGAGAAAACCTTAAGAAAGGGAGAGCTAAGATATTTAAATTATCTTGTGTTTAAATAATTAATTATTTGACACTTATAAAATACATATTGATGGAATTAAATTCTTTTAAAAATAAGTTGGATTTAGAAATAAAATTTTTCAATGAAATTTGTTTGTACCAATCTTTTTTGACTTTTTAGATTTACTTCTTCGGTTAGAATTAAGTTCTTCATAATTTTCTATGTGTTTCCTTAAACTTACTGGATGATTGTTACTCAGCATTCTTTAAACTTATTGCTTTTTATTGTTTCATCAAAATTATATTTATCATACACCATATTATATAGTCCAGATTCTTATTATTGTTGCTTCCTTCCATTTTTATTTGGCCAATATGAAAAGGTTCAATATAATTAATTAGTCGAAATATTATTCAACTAAAACTAAGAGTACTTACATTCTTAAAACTTATGTAGTGAATTTAATTAAAATTTAATATTAAGGTTTTAAACTAAATGAACCAGATGTTATCGACAACCAGTTAATGTTAAGTGTCATTGCAATGTCAACTAAATAAATAAAACTACCAGAATAACCAGAAATGGTGATGATTATTTGCAAACAAAATGCCAATAAAATTAACAGATTTTTTAATAGAAAATTTTAAATTAAATTTAAACATAAACCAAATCATAAACCAGCGCCTAATTAGTTGAGTTTTGGTTTGGTTTCTGAACTTTTTGCAAAAATGGTTCGGTTTTGTATCGGTTTAATCTACTCATTTTAAAAATGGTTTAGTTTTGGTTCGTCAAAATAAGAGTGGTGCAATAGTTCTTTGGTTCGGTTTGCGAACCGGTTTGCATCTCTGATTTATAAAGAGAAATGAATTTTGAAGATCAACCAATCAGATTTAGGTAAGACACATATTTTGTTCACGTAAGTTTATCTATACACACATATAGGTGAAAGAAAATCACATACACCAGCTGTCACTGAAATAAATCACCTATAATATAAAAGAAAATCAATAAATTTATAGCATATAAACACACCAACTCACCTTGAGGTTGCTTGTAAAATCGTCAATGAGAGAAACCCTAAACTATAGAGACACAAAAAGTGATAGAGAAATAAAATAATGCATATTAACTCAACCTATAATAAAACATGCATGCTAACTTTTAACATGTAGCCATCCGAAGTTGAAAAAACCCTTATAATAAATTAATTTAGACATTTTTGAGATATTTTTAGAAAAAAAAATGGAGGAAAATTTAAGTGTTTCCACAAACACTATTTCCCGTTTTCTTGAAAATCATCCCATAACGACCAAGCAAATAAGACCATCGGTCGCTGAAAGAAATTCAGATCGCGTCTTGGATCTCAGAATGGAATACACGACGCGATATTTAGAAGAGGTATGGATGGATTCTCAATTAATATTGTTGAGCCAGAACACAAACGGCCTTGTAAATGTTTAAATGAATCGGTAACACACATGCAAACATAACATGCAGGTTTAAATTCAAACCTATGAAAACATCAATTAAACCTAGCAAAATATGAGAGAAAAGCAATTACATATAAAATAATAAACATAAAAATAAATTAAAATAATAACAAAATGCAACAAGATCCGCACGATATAAATATAAACATAACACCGAAACCCAACAAATTCGACCGAAATATGATAATTTAACAAAAATGAAAATTTCATGAAAATGAAATTAAAATCAAAGAATTTGAATTAGAAATAATTCAATAAAAAATTATCAAAATAAATTAAAAAATAATAAAAATTAAGATTAGAATACACTAGAAAATATCAAGGTCGAATTTTGTTTTACTAAATCAAAAAGAACACGCGAGGTTAAGGACAAAAAATAGGTATATATACCGATTCATTTTTACACAATTTTAACCATTTTTTAAATCGTTTTTGAGAAGCAATTTTTTGAAATCACTCAACCGTTTTAAAATCTACTTTAGGTGAGTGAGAGTTTTATTTGGAAACTCTCTCCACGCTGCATCCTCGCAACCTCGGTGGAGCTCTGCTTGGATGTCGGTGTGGGGAGAGTAGTATTTTTGGTATGATGTTTATGCTTCAGCAAGTAATTTGTTATATTGTTTTTAATATATTAATAAATATTTATAAATATAAAATCAGTTGGTTTTCATTAACTATTTATTTTATTATCGAAATTTTTCCGGCCCACAGCCAAGACACATCACAAGTTAGTAAAATCCACATATTATTCAGATTCGTGTAAGTGCGTGGAATATCGCCGATGATCTGTGCCCGTGAAGACCCGGCGTGCGGAACGCAGGGATTGGAACGTCAATATTATATCGTATAGAAGAATGGAGAAATAAGGAAGGAGTCTTTTGGCTACTTCCTCGTTTTCTTTAAATTCGACATAAATTGATCTACATACGGCTCAAAATCACCACACCGAGTAGTCAAGTGGGCACTCATTAAATATAATATGAACACAATGGCCTAAGATCAATTAAAAGAAGGTAACGGGGAATAATAAAATGAAATCGTTGTTAAAAATTTGAATTAAATACGAATAGTTAAATAGAATAGTTATCAGGAACCCACAATAATAGATAATCTATGAATAAATTGTAAACTTAAGTAACCACCCCAACTCATTGTACCTAAATTGAATAAAGAGGAGAGAAAAAAAATTTAAACTGAATATCTGCGAGAAATCTACGACCTTCTCCGCCATCCAATAAATGCTAGGATCTTAAATTTCTGAAGTGAATCAGAGGAATAAATTCGTTACCACAATATTAAAATGAGTCCCAACTAATAAAATAATCAACATAAATCAATACCACCACCAGATAAAGCAAATAAGAAAGAATTATATTGGTCACAAACTGAAATGAATGTGCCGGAACGATTTTATCAGATTTGAGAGGGTTCTTGGGACAGAAACAGAATTGCCGATTAAAAATTGTCCATTAACTTCTCGACCCACGACTATCAATTCTTTTCTACGCTTTCTGTAAATTTAAATAAAGGAACTATAGAAATTAATACCTACAAGATCTTTTAAAAATTGTCCGCATAATTATCACCTAACCAATGTTGGAACCACAACGTACCATAGTCTACCCAGACAAATAATAAGAATGTGACCATTAAATAAAAAGTCTTACTTCCAGGAGTTCCATCTTTTTAAACCGCAATTCCGCGCGTTAGGTAGTAATAAATTCCCAAAACATTCAACGAAATATTTTTTCTAAAAAATCAATAAATAAATTAGTAAGAAGAAGATTACAGCACTTACCACTAATTCAACAACGAACATGCATGTCAACCGGATATAGAGACACACCCGAGGGGTAAAAAATAATAACCGAGTGTGATTGTCCACCACACGCTTTCACTTTATAAACAAGCCAAAATATTAAAACGCCAGTGTTTCTAAAAATTCTACCAATGCATTATCGGTTCGATACCAACGAGGAATTGCCGGTGAACCAATCACCCACCACTGTCGAATCTATGGAATTAAATTTATGCACAGCAGGTAACTTAAATTTCTTACTTAATCTTTCTCTGGGGAAATAATAATTTTAACAAACATTGTATAATTAATAATATACCCATTAGAGTTTTACTATTTAAATAAATAAAATTTTGAATAACCTCCCTTTGATTTGCGATTAAAACAGATCATACAAAAAGTAATAATTTAATCATAATCTAATTGTTTTGATTTATATATCCCTTATGAATTGTTGTTAGATAATTTGTATAAACTTTAAATTTGATTTTGGTAAATAGGGTACATGAATTCAACTGGTAATTTCAACCATAATTTGCTGATATTTCCCATGGATTTTATTAAACAATTTACATGAGATTTAAACTTAATCATAAAATGGTAGAATATTCCGCAAGTAATGTAAATAAATTTAATCTATAAATTAACCATGTTTTAGTTTGATTTATTTGAAATTAACATTTCTTAGGAACTTTTTTGTCAAATAATTTATATAAAATCTAGTTTTTCAGATCATGAATTTTACGATTTATAAGACATTGATATATTTTGGATTCTCGGTCAAATAATTTACCTACAACCGATTTTATAATCCTAAATTTTGGCGTTTTGGTCAACCCATTAGAGTAAGATTACTAATTTGATCATGGGACTTTTATGAAATTTGGCTAACCGATACTAGATGAAATTTTGATATTTTAATTATATATTTTTATGACCCCAAACCAAACTATCCGTAGAAAATTGACTTTTCAACCCTAATATTTAAATGAATTTAGTTAAGGTATTTCTATGGAATTGATATTTTAATCATGATTTCAAACGAGTGTTATTTTTTTTGATATTGCAACTATAATTAGTCAAATGATTTTAGCCAAATGAATTTTCTCCTTTTCTTTGCTTGCTAACTATAATTGATAGGGTCGAGGGTTAATACACCATTTATCCCTATAGCATTTAAGAGGACTGACATTTAGTTACGGCTTTCCCAAATGGACTAGCTTGAATTTGTTTGACCATGAAAATTGTTAGGTTACAGATAAATTTACAATGATATTAATGGCTCTTCCTTATTTCAGAGAGATCTAATTTGATGACTTATACTCCAACCCACGTGGCCGATCGATGGAGGTGGGCATGGGAACAATTCCGGCAGGATAGATACCCCAAGTTTCCCCAACCGGAGCCTCAACAAGTCGACAGACAATCGATAGAAAACGACCATGACTTATGGCTGGCCGATCGACCATGGGAAGAGTGGAGCCTGGCCTGGGAGATCCGCGAGCAGGCCCGTCATCTCCTCGAACGACTCGAAACCCACGAGCAGCAGGTGGATCTACAAGTGGTTAGAGCTCGCCAATACTTGGCGAACGTTGAAGAAGACCTATTAGCTGGTCGGATCGCCAGCAGTTATCAACACCCACCTCAACGCAAGGCGCCACCCAGCAACCGTCCGAAAATCACGCGGGTTCGCAACACCAAGTGACTCGTGATGATCATATCCGGCTGCTCTCTGGAGGAATGGGTGGAGAGAGGATTTCCCACATCCTGAACTGCCGTCTCATGGTCAAAAGTCTCACTGATCCGACTTAATACCGTCGATTTTGTTGAAATTTTCATAAATAAATAGTTTGTATTTTAGATGACTACTTTACTTGTATGATTGCTTCATGGGAGAATTCCCTTTTGTTTAACGTAATGCATAACCAATTTTCTTCTCAAGTCCGTAAGTAATCGCTTAAATGTCTTTATTAATAGCGATGGAACCCATCCAAATTCTGCAGAAAGAGCTGACCCGTGCCCAGCAAGCCAACAAAGCGCTGTATGAACAAATTATCCAACTCACTCGAGAGATGCAGCAAATAAAAACCACATGGGTGGACCAAGCTAAGGTCAAGCCCCTACGCCACAGGCTCACCGCTGCTCAAAAGGGCTGGGCCGATGAGCGATAAATGAATCAAAATCTCCGAACACAAATACGGGGGTTGGAAGTTGCCCTATCCGCCAGTCAAGAGGGGGCAGCTGTAACCTACCCCCTCGTCTTTGCACCGTCCCAGTTGGCTTATCGGGAATCAGTGACCAATCCAACGCCAGCCGTAACTCCAACCACAATACCATCCAACAGTTATAGACCAGGGCGGAAAGAGCGTGCCAGACGTAGAGCCGCTCGGATGTCAGATAAAACTCCTCTGATTTAATCGTGTTTAAACTGTACAATGCGTATATTTAATTATAAATTATATAAAGGCTGTTTAGTTATTCAAAACGATGTTTTAAAACTTGAGGAATATTGAAAACCCCGCAGCTATTCCATGAGTGTTCACACTTCGTCAGGTAGCCGTTGTATTATCTCTAGGAGTGCCACCACCGATTTTAGTTCTCACTATGATGAATCTCTAATCTTAATAACCATCACAACAAGGGACTTTCAAAGCGAGCATAGGTCTTCCATCGACAGCTCATTGGACCCAGGGATTGTCCGAGCAATTACAGCATTAGTAATAACGCTCACTTTTTGCCGACAACCCACCCACTCGAACACATTTCCAACGTTGCGTAGCAACGGGTGCCGAGTGGTAACGAGAAATATTTATATGGCGTTACCGGGGTAAACACAAGGACGTTTAAAACAAATAGCAAAAACCCAGTAACCCACCAATATATATTGATGAATGTGGCTTTAATACTTGGGCAAGCCAGAAACTTGGAAGAAATAAAAAAGGTGAGCGATTATACGCCACACTTCCAACGAACCGAGGGCGAAATATGTCCTTGGCTCTCGCAATTGGAGTCAATGGACCAGTCCATCATAAATTAGTAGTAGGATCCTATAAAAAGGATACCTACCAGATCTTCATCAACGAAATAACTGCAAAATTGAATGGAACTGGATTTCGTTTAATCCACGACAATGCTTCAATTCATGGTGGTGCAATATCTCCAAATAATGTTATTGAACATTTACCACCATATAGTCCTTTTCTGAATCCAATTGAAAGTGTGTTCAGTAAAATCAAATTCAATATTCGGAAATCTATATCAAGAGCAGGTGGATTGAGTTCAATGAATTTCCAATCCAGATTCGATTTTCTGAAGGACGCACTGGATAACGAGCTGGTGAAAGAAGACTACAGAGATTTAACTAATTACTTTTGGCATATTAGGAGATTTTTTCCGAAATGGATAAAAAAAATACAAATTTTTGGAGACTATTTATTGTTACTTACTTGATTTCCTAAATATTATTTATAGTAATATATGAAATAAATGATGATTAAAAGTTATATTTAAGAGCTTGAATTATGATCATATTTCCTTATGAAATCATAATTCAACTCTTAAAATTTAACTTTAAGTTATATAACAATATAAAAAACAACTTACTTAGCAGCCATTTAAAAAATGGCTGAAATGAATTCACAAAAAATAAATTCCACCAAGTTGATTTATGTATCAACTTGAATTATAGCGGAATTTATCTCAGTGACAGCTGGTGTATACATGTTCCTTATTAAACAAGTATGTGTACATGTTTTCTTGTTATTCTTGCATGCATTTTTATCGTTATTTGAATATGAGTGCATGTTTCCTCTGTTAATCATGCACTTATATTACACTAGTCCTTGTATATTATGCACTGGGACGGTTTTACAGATGAAAATAAAATAAAAATAATATAAAATAACACATTAATTTTAAAAATTTATTAAACTTGTTTGTACAATAAAAATGCTATGTTCACCACATGTTTGAGTCAATGGATTTTGAAACATTGTTTTATTATACACAATAGGTTTGCCCATTGTTTGCAGCTTTGAAACCAATAAAGCAGGATAAAAGAAACCTAAATCCTAACCCCCGCCGAGATAAGATAAATGAGTAATGACGATTATGGCTTATTTATAAAGTAAGTATGGAATTTTATCCAACGTAAATACCCCAACAAATTCATTTTCTAATATTTGTTTTCCAACTTGATTAACCTAAATAGAACTACGTTAGCAAGTTAAATAATATTTTAAAAAATTACTCGATGACAATCTTTAAACTTAACTGCATTTATACAATGTTCAAGCAATAGGGTTCAAACTAGCACTGTGAAGTTTGAAGTAATTTGTACTGCATTTTCAAATACCCCGTATATTATATCATATAACGGTTCAGTTATAGCTTTGGCAAATTTGATATCCAATCACAGACTTCCATAATGAGGTAACGGACTTTGATTTACATCGAAATAAGTTGCCAAAAAATCTAAAGAATGGATATTTGGTTTTGAATTACCACAAATTCAGGTATTTATCTAAATATCCAATATTTCTCACAATACTTTGCAAATATGTGGCACAATAATTATCAGTATCAAAATCCTGAGTATATGTTTCTCTATAATCAGTATTTTTCAACAATGATAGAGAAGTGACATTAAAATGTTTGAAAATTAAACTTGAGGTAGTACATGATCCATTATACTGAGTTTCAGATAGAAAGGTAGCAAGTATAAAATTTGGCATTCTTCTATCGCCAAAAGGTTTTTCTTTATAGTAAGATGATGCACCTTGACCAATAGCAAATCAAACCATTTCCTTTGTTTTCAATGGATAAATTGCTGGAGTTGGTATTGTTTTTCTATCCTTTTGAAACATACATGCTACATAAGGTAACATTTTTCCGAGTTCAGCCATGTCATTCAATTTCATAAATGGTAATATTTTCTGGTCTTTTCATAATCCCATCTTTAGCAGTTTTCATACCGAAACTACCGATACGTTAAAGAATCGAAAATGCAAATCGTCCAATTGTTCTCAACTATCTTGATTCAAACTGTTTCCTCTTGTAATTGATTTTGTATTATAAAATGGGACAGTGTTGTACACAAATGTAAAGTCTTGCAAAGAACTTCCTAATTTGCATATAAATAAATTAACTTCCTTAACTTTACTGTTGTAAAATTCTTAGTTTATAATAATAATAGTAGAAACTGAAAAGGATTATTTAATAATCGAAACCTTTTTCAAAAATATATAAATTACTTTGCAGCAAAGGTTTATTTTATTATTCACTTATCTGATATAATAATAATAATAATAATAATCCCCAATTCGGTTTGTAAATTTTCCGGATATACATCGTTTAATAAATTTTTAATTTCTTTTGCTTTTTCATCTGCAGATTTTGCTTTGACTGGAATTGCGCGTGCAATACATGATAAAATATAGTTTTTGTAGTTATTAATATTTGAATATGGCATCATCAACATCCAATCCATTTGCTATAAATCGAAAATACCGAATATTTAATGTGCTCTTTTTGGAAATTTTTCAGCATTGGCTAGCTTAAACTGTATGTCAGTTGTCCTAATAGCCACTTCTAGGTTTCCTTTTTCGAATTTTGAATTCTTTTCTTTTGTTTTTCTACTCCAGCAAAACCTAATTCGTGTTCGGGGCTCATATAAATTTTCTACATTACAACAAGAAGGTTTAAATTTTAAATGAACATTAAGAAATGAGGCATAAGCACTCATTGTTTATGATTGGTTAATAATACCTATTAAGTTGCACCTAATAAACTGGTGGCAGGGGAAAATGGTATAGAGTCTATACTATAGACGAAATGGAATGGACAAAATTGTACTGCTTCCTCAGATTTTTTAAGTATATTAATATACGACCTAACTTAAATACTCTAAGATAATTAACTCAATAACTTTTATGGAATATCAATCTTAGAAGTTTATTAATTAATAATATTTACTAATATTTACTAGTTATAAATATAATATTTGTTTTACAAAATATATTTATAACTCGTCGTTAATGAGAAAAAATATATTGTTTAAAATATTGAAAACTAATGAATTTTTTAAAGTCTGAAACAGTATTTATAAGTTTATTAATTAATAATATTTACTATTAGATTTATTATTATTATAACTTATTTAGTTTTTACCATAGCTAGAATTTGTAATATCTCGATAAAGGAACTTGAAAGCTGGTCGTAAAAGGTTATTTGTTTAATAAGAACTCCGGCGGCAGTGATGGAAAGGAGCTATGGCATTGTGAAAGAAGAACGTGCAAGGCACGACTTCATACACAGGTAGATGCATTTGTTCTTGAATTTGAAGCTCACAACCACACAGTTACTCATAGACAAGTCGAGGTTGAAACAGCTCGTGGCAACATGAAAAGTATAGCCTAAACAAGTTAAATAAAGACTACCTGGCCTACTTACTTGCTAATCTTTTCTTATCAGTAATATATTAATAATGTATGTATTAGAGTTATTACCCATTACAGTTTTTATAGCTGAAAAATAAAGATTGTTTTCTATTTAAATAGCTATACTATTTTATTCTGCTTTGTCGGTACGATTTTGTCCTGTATCATTTTGTCCATATACTATTTTGTCCGTACCATTTTGTCGTAGAACCAATAAACCAGCATCACATAATAATGTCAATAGTAATAATGCAGCTATAAACCCTCCTTGTTTTTTATAAATAATTTTCTCATTTCATTACAAATTTGATTAATTACTAATGATAACACATGTTTCTTGTGTTTATTCAATAAATGCCTTTTGGATTTACTAATTTTAACCTTGTCTTTGACTACTTTAAGTTTAATATCGACTAAATCATCAGTGACAAAAATTGGGAAACGAATTTACATTAATTTTTTTTCTCATATTAGATGCATTGAAAAGCTGAAGCTACAATTTTGAGCCCGAATTGTTTCCAGCACATAGATTGTTAAAATATAATCCAATGTGTGTTAAAATGTTTGCTAATGGAAAATGATCAATCACTGATTGTTTGTTGAAAAATTTTTGACTTTCTATTGATCAATTTCTCATTGGCTACAGTTTGTTTAAAACCAATTGTTTTTTCATTTTTAATCCTTTTAGAAATGTATGCAATTCCAAGCGCTGTTAAGAAAATGAGTGAAACCGAGCACTGTGGCAAATTTAATTTTTATTATTCTCATTTATTAATATCAATTTTTAGAGGAATATTTTGTAATTATTAAAGAACATCTAGAGCAAAGGTGTGTAAACTAGGGGGTGGACCCCCAGATTGGGGCGCGTGTTAATAATTTTGGGGCGCGTGTTAATAATTTTGGGGCGCAGAAAATCTTAAAATTGTTAGATTTTACAAACGAAGTATAAATTTCAAGGTAATAATTATATTGAAAACAGTTTCGATTATTAAATAATCCTTTTTTGGGAAACTGAA
This sequence comes from Schmidtea mediterranea, assembly GCA_022537955.1. Classification (NCBI taxonomy): domain Eukaryota; kingdom Metazoa; phylum Platyhelminthes; order Tricladida; family Dugesiidae; genus Schmidtea; species Schmidtea mediterranea. Next base: position 139,185,161 of record CM039679.1, on the reverse strand, counting down.
TAGGATTATTGAATAATCGAAACTTTTTTCAATATAATTATTACTTTGCAGCTTATTTTATTATTCACTTATGTGATATAATAATAAAAATCACAACTTAACCTATATATAAGAAAGTTAAGTAGCCATATTAGGATTGTGGAATTTGTAGCACAAAAATATTGTCACTAACATTCGAAATCAGATAATCCTATTGGCCAATCTCTGATTGGTGGTAGTACAATCTCTGATTTCTTATTGATTGATATCTCATTTACTAATTTTTGTTTAATACAAAATGCAATTTCATTAATAATCAATATGGTAAATTTCAAATTTTTATTTTCAAATTTAATTATTTTAGTATTAGATGAATATGCTGCTGTTATGGTCGAGCGAATGAAGTTTTATTATCCTCAATTGGAGAATAATTTGAATGCATCTTGAATGCAATTTAAACAAAGGAATGTTGTAATTTGATATAATTAAAACTAAATATGTAGACAAAATATGTTCTTAAACTTCTCACAATTAATTTACAAATTTGCACTATTTTTACCGATGATTAGAACATTTAACCACACAACAATCTTAAAAAAACAAACTTAAAATCATAAAGACAAAGACAAATTCTAAAAAATTAACAGCATCCTTTTATTCTCCAACAAATGCTAATATATTTTTTTTAAAATGATAATAATGTCGTCAGAAAAAGGTAAAATATAATTATTTGTTCAATTAATTTTTTAGAAGTTTAATTCAACTATTTATTTGATAAATTTGAGGGAGTGACAGGTGAAAAATTAGAGATAAATGGACAGTTTTTAAAGCGTTCAATCAAGAAGTTAACTTTTAAAGATTCCGAAGAGGATTCAGGAATTAATGAATATTTTCAAGTTACCGAAGAAAATTAGGATCCTTAAGTTACTGAAGAAATCCTCTAGGATGTCAATGAATCAATGAATAAACCTAACGATTCTGCAGCTAATCTTTTTAATGTGTTTTTTAATGCGTTTTGTAGTATTTGGCATTTTGTTTCATGTAATATTGGTGCTGAATTGTGTGCTTTTTCCCAGTGTTCGTGATAATTACTGGTATTATTTTTTTGATTTGTTCATTGAGTCATGTTATTTAAAAAAGGAAAGCGTAGATAAATTATTGGTTTGTAATGTTGTTTCTTTTGTGTGTTGAGCCATTTGAAACCGTATTCATTTAAAAAGTATTTTTCTACGAACTTTATTGGTATACATTTTGCAAAAATCGTTTTTTGAGGTCTATGAGAGTTACTTGTTTTTTGTTATATCAGAACAGTTTCTTATTGCTTTTTTTCTCACTCCTATTGGTAACGCGATTTTACGTTGGATTGGAACGCGACTTTACCAAAGGAGTATGTGTCCACTGTGGAATTTTGATGTATAAATCTATGTTGAATGTGAGTTTTTCTGGTCCTTCTGAAGAACTTATCAACGTGTCTAAGAAAGAGATTTTATCTTCCGGTTAGGTAGTTCTAGATTGAATTGAATATTTGTGTTGGTGGAGTTCGCATGTGATAGAAAGAGGTTGAGAGGTACGGTGGAGATTATAAAGATTTCCTCAATGTATCTTTTCCAGAATAGGATTTTTTCCTTAAAAAATGACCTAATCATGGATTTAATGTGGTTCGTGTAGAGGATGGCTAACATTGGTGAAAGATTGTTACCCATTGTTAAACTTTGAACTTGTTTACACGGTTTCCCCTCAATTAAGACAGTGTCAGAGTTGATAGTAAGTTTGCTAGCTAGTTCTATGAAGTATGGTTTGGAAAGATCTGCGAAATCGGTATCTGATTTTATAGCTTCGAAGAAGAAGGCTGCGATGGCGAAGGCAATATTTTCTCCAACAACAGACGTCCAAGGATCCCCAAAAATATTGTTATGATGTCTAAAGTGATAGTTTAGAAATTTCTGAAATGAATTGGTTTGTCCTTTTGAGATAACAAGAGACATAGTTTAACAGATTTTTGAGGATTTTAGTAAGAATCTTTGAGAGAGTTGTGGAAGGAGTATCGGTGGCTTGGCATTGTTGGAGATTTCTGTATACCGAGGAGGGTCTAGATGTCCTTTAATTCTTCGTTAGATTTTTAGCCTTTGTGTCTAAAACTTGTGTGATATACAAATTGGAAGGTCAGTGCGGTTGAGTTCTTTCAGGATCCTTAAGTCTAGTGTGTCACTGGTAAATGGAATGTTTAAATAAAAGTTTAAAATAATTTCATTAAATCTTTGTCATTATTTAAAAAAGACGATTAATATAAATGCACTTTACAAAATTTATTTTACAGTTAGAACAGTTAGAAAAAGTTAATTAATTAATATATGTTTACAGATTATAACAGTATGCTATGAGTGAATTGCGTCAATACTTCTCCTCAATGAAAAGGTCAAGGTCAAATTTTCAAGGTCATATAGCAAACTAGGTTAAGGACATTTGAAATCATTGTCGTATTACGTTTATCCATTTTGAATTTTTGTTTAGATGGTCGGGTTATAGTCACACAATCACGTTTTAAGTTTATTTTGGACGAAAAGCCGATATTGGGCTTACGTAACGTATTTTTCAGTTAATTTTAGATGAAAAAGTCAATTACAGTGTCGAAATTTATGAATGCAAGGTTCAATGATACGTTTACGGGATTTATATTATGTTGAGTATATATGGTCGGAACTAGTTTCTGACTCATCAGTGTCTTTTTTCAAATAAATCAAACACCCGACACAATAGTGTTATTAAAAACTTTTACAATCGATCACAAAATTTCCACACAATTACTACACAATTTCAACTTTCAATGTAAATTTGTATAATTTCCATAATGATTTGATTACAGACAATTATCTTTTTTGCACTTGGAAAAGTGTTCCCGTGGGAGATTCCCCTTCTGGTACCCTACTAATTAATGATAGGAGTTCTCAGCGAGTTCTTGGAAATTTATTCTTACCTCAATAATTTCAACTTTTTATTTTGTCTTCGACTAAACTTGCAATTTTCTGGCTCGTCTTCTCTTTTTATACCATTCCTATAATAAAATTTAACTTTTGTTTTGATGAGCTTAATGACAGGCACTCATAGATGATGTTAATTTTGTTTACTTCTTCCGGGTTTTCTAATCTATTTTTAATTTGAAGCTTCCGGGAATTTAGAATAATCTATAAGTTCAACTAAGTTGAATTTGTAGTCGGGTTTCTCTTAAAGGTTAATTCGCTTGAGGATAATTTACTCATTTATTGACAATCCAGGTTTCTTACATTTGTTGGGCCAGCACACAAATAGCCTTGAGAATTGTTTAAATGCATCAGTAATACAGCACGAAAACCCAGCACCAAGATAACTTAAAATACAATATACAACATCAACTAAACACTTTAAAATCTGAGAGAATATAAATAAATATAAAATCAAAAACATAAAAATTAAAATAAAATAAATACAAAATGCATCAAGAACCGCACGAAATTTACATAAAAAATAACATAATAACAAGAAAATTCGACCGTAAAATGACCATTTATATAAAAGTAAAAATTAATGAATTAAATGAATAAAAATAAAATATTTTTTGGTTGAATAAATTTATTTAAAAAAATGTTAAAAATAAATTACTAATTTAAATTAAGAAATAAATAAAAATTTAATGTAGATAACATAAATAATTTCAAAGTCGAATTTTGTTTAATCGGAGTAAAACTAACACGCAAGGTTAAGGCCAAATTATAGGTATAAATACCGATGTGTTTTCACAAATTTTCAGTCTTATTTTTCGGAGAAAAAAATTTCATTATAGAACTGTATAACTGGTTGTATAACTGGTTGAGAGCCGTGCATTCAGGCAATTAACACGGGTAAGTGTTTTGCCTGAACACGATCACTCTCAACTGGTGCAATATTATTAGTTGATTTTTTCGAAGGGAATTGATGGGTAATTTTTCAATTGAGTTTATGTATGACTTTTCAGATCGAATTTATGGATGATTTTGTTTTTCAAATTGAATTTATGGACGATTTTTGTTTTTCCAATTGAATTTATGGAGGATTTTTCGAATCGAATTTATGGGTAATTTCTCAATTGAATTTATGGATGATTTTTCAGATTAAATTTATGGATAATTTTGTTTTTGAATTTATGGATGATTTATCGAATTAAATTTATGGGATTTTCGAAGTAAATTTTATGGAATGGATACAATGAATTTCAAATGTATGTGGCCGATGTAATATGCTGAATAAATATTTTCTATCTACAGCCTTAGTGCATCGAAACTTTTATTCCAAATGCTATGGTAAAATATTATTTGTTATTCTTTTTCCGGCCCACAGCCAATACATAACGCAAGAAAGCAAAATCTACATAGTACAGATTTGTGTAAGAGCGTGGAAAATCGCCAATGATATGTACCCGTGAAGACTCAGCGTGCGGAACGCAGGGGTCGTAACGTCAATATTTATCCCTATAGCTGAAAAGAGAAATAAGGAAGAAGTCTTTTGGCTACTCCCTCGTTTCTCATTTCTGTAAAATTGACATAAATTTTTAACAACAATCGGCTCAAAATCTCTAACACCGAGTAGTCCAGTGGGCACTCATTAACTATAATATGAACATAAATAGATCTTAAGGACAAAAAGAAGGAATGGGTAGCGGGGAAAATTGCGAAATCGTTGCAACAGTTAAAATGAATAGCCATCGGAAAAAGATTAATCCGAACGACCAAAATCATGAAAAAATAATGTTTTTAAAAAAGAATTAAATAAATTAATTTGAGTTGAGGCGGAAAATATGGGCGGGACGCTGCTCAAATTTTCGAATTTATAAAAATACTTTATCGAAAACCGAAAAATATAGATGGACTACGGCTAATGTTGTATATCAATAAAAAAATTTCTAACGCTGAGGAATAAGGACGGATCCCTACAAAATCTTAATAATAATAACAATAATGATAAGAGTAATTTTAATTATAATAATAATAATAATAATAATAATAATAATAATAATAATAATAATAATAATAATAATAATAATAATAATAATAATAATAATAATAATAATAATAATAATAATAATAATAATAATAATAATAATAATAATAATAATGATAATAATAATAATCATGGTATTTGTAGTAATGATGATAATAATTATGATAGTAACAATAGTATTAATAATCATAGTGGTAATAACAATAAATATAATGGTAATTATAGTTATAAAAATAATAATAAAGGTAATAGTAGTAACAACTAATAAAGGTAATATATATAATAGTAACAATGATGATGCTAGTAATAATAATAGGGAACATTGTAGTTATAATAGGGATAAGGGTGAAAGATATAATGTGGGTGTATTTAACGTAACCAAGGGTGTACCGACCAAAGAATAATCATCAACATGGACAACGATAAGAAGGACTATGGGAATGGACATAAAGATAAATGATATAAGAGTATAGGTTAACATTTGAAGGAGATAGGAGAATAATGGGACCTAAGAATCAAAAGCGAGCACAGGTCTTCTATCGACAGCTCGTTGGACCCAGAGATCGTTCGGTCAATTATAGCATTAGCAATAACGCTCACTTTTTGCGGACGATCTACCCACTCGAACACAGTTCCAACGTTGCTTAGCAACGGGTGCCGAGTGGTAAGTAAAGGAAATATTTGTATGGGGTTGTCTTGGTAACAACCATATAGTTTCAAAATATCAAAACCCAGAAACCCACCACATTGCTGGGGTTTCTCATTAGCTCAGGTTTTCCATTAGCCAATTAATTTTCAATTAAATTTTGTCTACTTTAAATATTTCTTTTTGGGCACCCCCCATCGATTTAATTTTTATATTTGAATGTGTCTCATCACTTGGAAATAATGTTGCACTTTAATTATTATTTTTAATTTCAATGTTCTTATATGTACCTCTTTGTCAAACCCTAACAATGGGTTGAAAAGGAGTCATGGAATTTAAAAGTGAAAATTTGGTCCAAAAAATTAATGGGTAGTATATAAATAATAATAATAAACAAATAATATTTTTTCACTTCCACTTGAACCTATAATTTGATAAATAGCATAATTTCTTAACTCCATTTTTAAATCTAAATTAAATAAGTATTTTCTACAAAATCTGATTCATGGTCAAATTTTGTAGAAAATATTATGTCACTTATAAAGAAATCAGAGGTGAAAAACAAAAAAGTCTTTATAATAAAAAAGTCTTGTTTATATTAATCAATATAATGAACTTTTATATAAATCATAAACTTTAATTTTTGTCAAAAAATGATCCGATGTTTTAAAGTTAAAATTTAGTGTTTATAACTATTTAAAATCAAAAAAAGATTTTTAGTGGGGTAGCAACTTAATTTGCTTGGGGTTGGCGAGGTTGATTAATAAATTGTATTTTCTAAAATATATATTGTTTATTCGTTAAATATACATGTATAGTAAATATGCATATATTATAAAAAAAATATTAATGACATTTGTAATTATAATTCAACTTAAATATCAATGAAGCACTCAATATTTTTTTTCCTATTTATTTTTATTATAGAATATTTTATAAATTCTGATTGATAAGTGACCTATTGGATAATTGTTTGCGATATCTAATTTATAATACAAAAGGAAATAATGTACAAGCTTTTATATAAATATTAAAACTCGCCCGTGTCTTGAATGAGTATGAACAATTAGGAAAAAATGATGGTTTCTCGTGTCCTATCCATTAGTATGTAAGACGCGCTTGAGTCTTACGGCTCTTACATTAAGATGTTGCTTATATAAATTATAGAGGGAAAATTTATGTGTCCAATATGATATTACCCACTGGAAAACCTCAACAAATTGTTAAAAGTGGAAAATACACTATTCTATTTTAAAAATCAGGAAATGTATGATAATGGGTTTTAAATATTCACTCAAAGTTAGTGACTTACAATTTAATATCAATTTAGAAATACAATGAATTACAGTTACTGCAGATATTGAATCATCGGTTAATTTACATGATTTATATCCTTTGGACTGACAAAAAAATAATTATTCTTCTTTCTCTATACTTTATCGATCCATTCAGTCATGATTGTTTCATTCACCCAACCTTTAAATGCAACAGTTACCAAAATTCTTTTTGGAAAGCTATCTTTTGGTATTGTTTTTCTTTTGAAAATAACCATTGGTTGGAATTTTCATTTATCTGCTGTGCAACACAATACTAAAGTGAAATTTATCTTGCTGCACTGGTGGTTGAGAGAATGATCAATTTTTTCTTTTTCATCGATGGCTCTGGTGCTGGGAATATCAAAACCAACTGCGACTTCGTCAATATTCCTTATTTGGCTTAATTGCACACCAGACTCACGAATACTTAAAAGAGCATAAACAGCGATTGAAAAATTATTCTAAAAAATTAATAAACCAGAATTAAAATTAGGCTTAGAAAATTGTCATTTTAATAAACAATCGATAACATTTTTAAGACATTATAAATAAAATGGTATATAAAACATATGACGAAAAAAGTAAAGCAATGCATGAATAGGAAAACGATTGATAAGTTTTTTAGGATTGAAAAATTATTATCGGAAGTTTGTCAAAGATTATGCTAAATATGCAAGCTCATCCGAACGTTTATGCGGATCAAATAAAGAAAAACTGATATGGACAGGAAAATGTGAAGCAAGTTTCAAAGCCTTAAAAAATATGTTGGAATCCAGTAAATTGGATTTTCCTGATTTAATAAAGGATTTGCTAGTTTCGACATGATTTGGAGTACTTTAGAATCTCAGTTACTGTTGGAATTATTGAACTCACATCCTATTAAAATAAGCCTTATCATCATAACACAAATGAATTAGTAAAGAGACAATTTAGAACCATTAAAGATGCAATAACCATTATGTTGAAAAAAACCGATACCTAACTTCATTGATACTTTAAATGAAAGACATTTTCGTCGATCTACAATATATTTAATACAGTTTATTGTTAAATGAAGCGTAACCGTCCATTTTTAGATATTGTAGATGAAATCGAACTGCAAATCAAAAATAGATTAGATATTGGCATAGGCTTATATGCGCGTAAAGTTACCGTAAAAATAGTTGCATTTATCGCATAGATTCATAAGGAAATATTTTCCAAAATCATCAAAAGAGAACTCAGAATTTGTGTTATTATTGATGAAGCTTCTTCTGTCTACGTGAAACGCGTATCGGTAGTTTTCGTCAAGGCGGAAGATTCTAAAAAATCTCTAATCATTTTTCTTGAGTTAACTGAATTAGGAAATCAAAATGTCGAATCAATATTCAATTTTTTAATGAATCGTTTAAGAAATTTCGGTTTTGATAATGAATAATTGAAAAAATTTTTGATAGCTTTCAGCTGCAATGGAGCAAATGTAACGATCTGTAGTCATTGCTAGAGTTCTTTCATAGATTAAATTTATGTAATGTTTCATCAATCAAAACAAAATCAGCAGAAACTTTTAATATCTCAAAAACTCTTGAAAATCATTAAAATTGGTGGCGCTTGTTTAGAATTGCCCCGAATTTTTTAAATAAATTTTATTATAGGGCTTTAATATTTTTAAAGATGGATTATCAACCTAACAAAAAAAAAGATGTTGGAGTTTAGCGAAACAAAGAAATAAGCGTTATTTTGGGACGCATCGTGGCATGTTAGATAGTTATTTATGTGAGTATATGTGGCGACGAAGATTAAATGGTGCAAATCCATTTGAAAAGATTTTACATGATATCCGTGAATACTGGCCACCTGCCCAATGATCGAGTTAGATAACTGTTTTTACAGTCATGTTAGCTATCTTTAATAATAAAAGCTTGCATTAAAAGTTTATTATTTAAAATAAAATTTATTTAAAAAATGCGGGCAATTCTAAACAAGCGCCAAATTGGTATAGTATTTGAACCAAGATGGGTGGCTAGCAGTTTGAGATCAACAACTGCAGTTTTGAGTGCATACCACGATTTCACCTGTTTTGACAATCGGATCCAAAGTTTTCAGGTATGGAAAAACGTATTGAAAATAAAAAATTTCCGAAGGATTTTTGTTTGTTATGATTGATTTTTGACTGAAATTTTTTATTGTCAAATGCATTGAAACGACAAAATATTAATTTGTTTAAGGTTGATAATTTGATCCTTTGGACGATCACAGCTTTTGAAATGCTAAAGGAAGGAAAGGATTACATGGGCAAATATTTGAAGAAACCTTAAATTCAAATGAATTTAAAAATATAGAGTTTGTTGAAAATTTCCGGTTTGTTTGTTTATGACGTAAGAAGCTTTTGGAAAGCATATTGAAAATATACATTGTTGAGATTAATGAATTCGGAAACTTCCTTAGCAGCAAATAGTCTTTAATTTATTATATAACTGGTGCCTAATTATTCCTACATCGAAGATATCATCGTTCCATGGAAAGAAGCAGCAGATCAACTTTTCGGAAATTTTTTATTATGAAATAAATATCAATGATTACAGAGATTTTCTTGAAAATTTCTTAAGAAATACAGAAATATTTATTATTCCCACAAATATTTAAAAGGCAAAACAATATTTTGAACATTTCAGCCGTCAGTTCAGTAGTAGCTGAAAGGGGTTGTAGTCTTTTGGACAATATATGTACCGAAAAACGAAACAGACTTACTATTTCAAATATAAGTAATATAATTGTTATTAATTTGAGTGCAATGAAACGATTGGGATGCAACACCGATGGTGAAAATATGGTTAAGAAGCAAACACAGCTCGGATGATCCTCGTGTAAAAACAAAAACGGAACTAGAAGTGAATGAAAACCAAAAGCTATTTAGCAATATTTCAAATAATTACATCTTAATTTAATGTATCACGATTAATATGAAACTTTTGTGTTTTTAAACCGATACCGATGTGAACCGGTTGTTGAGCCAATTGAATCCAATTTACTGCTGATGTCTCTTTTCAACAGGAGCATTTATTTAATTTTTGTATATTTAATAGATTAAATAATAAGATTAATAATAAGATTAGAATGCACAATTTAAAAATATTAAAAAAACAAATGGACATAATATTTTCTACAAAATTTGACTAGGAATCAGATTTATTTAAGAAACAAGAGATCTACCCTTTAATGGATCTTTGTGATCCATTACAATTTACAATTCACTCTTGAACTTCCTAACTTGATGAGTTCCTCTCGAGTTTCTGACACACTCACTTTCAACACAGATCTATTCACTAAAAATCTACACGGTGGACACATTCTCCCTTGGGAAAGTCACGTCCCACCCCAGCAAAAAGTAGCATTATTAATAGGAGAGAGAAAAAGAAAAATGAGAAACTGTTCTGACAAAACAAAAAATCAAGAAACCCTCGAGAATTTCAAAACACGTTTTTTGCAAAATGGATATCCGAAAGAATTCATAGAGAAATATTTTTAAATGAATACAGCTCCAAAAAAGTCACAACACACAAAAAAACACAATAATATAGCTACGCTTCCCTTTCTTGAACAATAAGACATGTAATGTAATCAGATTTTTCATTCACAACACAGATCTACCTGTACATATTCGTCCAACCTTCACCACTGCAGCACCTTTGAAATCAAAACTTCGAAAATCTCAAAAAGCCCAAACATCAGACCTTTATCATCAAGATTGTCTGTGCCATTTATCTACCAAATGTTTATGCTTTTCTAAAATCATAGTATACCAAATCACTTGCATGAAATGCGACGCAATACACATAGGAGAAACACATAGAACATTCCGATAACGACTCAATGAACACATTAAAAGCAAATCCAGTAATTATCACGAACACTGGGAAAAGTAGACAATTCAATTTTTTTATGTTAATATTGCTACAGAGTTGCTTTATATCAGAAACTAGCTTAGTCAATTTTAGCCTCAAATCTCCTCTTTTTGTGATGTGAAGGCTATTCCTTTTCTTTAGTAATAGATCACTAACTGCACTAAAACCACATTCAACCAAATATGATGATGGGAACGGTAAGATATTTTCTCTTGCGATCGTAGTTGTGTTAAGAAATTGTTTCTATCTTAATATACCTAAAATACGAAGTATATACTTGAGAAAAATTATGATTTATAAAATTTAAGAAATCCATTAATTTCTAAATTGCCCCAACTGGGGCCTAAGACCCGAGATCAGAGGCACTGGCGTAGATGAATATAGAGATATTTGTTCTAAAAAAGTTATTGTTAATGAGATTGAATCAAATATTATATATGAAGATGAGCAAATATCATATGAAGTAGTTGGTGTAGTAAATGCAAGCTTAATTATCAAAGAAAATTGCATTACTGATTATGAAGGAATAAATGAAATTATAACATTGAAAATTAAAAACTTTAAAATTCGAATGTTGATGAAAATGTTTTATCGTATTCAAATTTTGTAGTAATATCCGTCCCAAGCTTATCTAACTTGATATCTTAATCACTGGTCTATATCTTCTAATTTCCAGATTTTAATTAATTCTTAAATCGTTCTACAAGTGAGTTGACTTTGAGAATGCAAATCTGAGAATTTATTTCGCCTCTCCCCCTTCTGAAATGGCAATGTCACACCTTAACACTACGTTGTAAAATCGAAAACAAAACTTGTACACAACAGCTGATAAACAATTTTCTCATCCTTTTTTCGTTTCTTTGTCTTGTCAATACATTCAAAAAACTAAAAGAATCAATTGCAAAATGTTGGTTCGTACAGCTGTACTATTTATCATACATTCAAGATTTTGTGGTCGACAATTTTTGGTTGACCAAGGTTGATCGATTCTCAGATGATCACTTTTATTTATTGAAAACAGATTTTAAAGTAAGAAAAATTGCCGACAGTTACACATACAGTTACACATAAATTATTAAACATAAATTCTGATCAGTCATTTTTCCTCAATAATTTCAAGAAAAAATTCCTTAAAATAAAAAATTGCAAAAAATTTGAAAAATAAATCAAACAAAAAATAATTGGAACAAAAATTAAATCAAAATTTTATTCTCTTTCAAATTGATTTTATTGATTAATAAATTTTAATTTTCCCTAGCCGCATTCTGATTGGCTGAAAAATCGTTAAATAGTGCGTAACTGTGCTTTGAATATAATCTCAATTCTGTCGATTGGAACATGCATAAATCAATAGAATGATGCCAACAATTTCCTCCTTTCCTTTCCTCCTGATGCTGCTCGGCCGTCCAATCTTGTCGAAGGAATTATCCAAAATTTACTTGACTATCGGTGAGTTGTTTTTTCTATTTATATTCCGTTATGGACTCATAATTAAATGTTTGATTTGCATTCGTTTTGTTTGTGTTTGTGTGCGCCCATTTCTTGTTTGTTTGTTTGTTTCGGTTTTATGCATGTTTTGTCTGGATTTCTAGGAGATTTCTCTGTAAGCTTACCATCGGATTGTCAGTTCGTCAACTGTGTCAAATTCGACAAGAAAAATGAGAAAATTTGACTAAATTAACTATGTCGTTTATTGTTCTAATTTCCTGAAAATATCGATTTTGTTGTTTAAATGAATCGTGATAATTATGTGGAAAATCATAGATAGGATAAAATCGAATGAATTCACATCGCCTTATATTTAATTAGTGTTTTCTTAACTTCATTTGACACCTGTCTTCTTCGCAAATATCTCGAAGTGAAACTTGTTTTAATGAATCGAGAAGGAAATTAAATAACATCTTGTCCCCCCCCCTCTAAAAATTTATTAAGTAACATTTTTAATTGTCTTTGCGTTTGTTAATATCAAGAATAAATGTATCAATTTATGGATAAATGACTTTTTAATATGATATGCAATGCGATTTCTAATAGCTAACTAGTTTTGAGCTTAATTGTCTCTCCTTACTATCATATAAGCAACTCCATCCCAATCGGGATTGAACCTTTGACCTCGCAATCAGATGAAAATTCCAACATAAGTCGACATCAAATATCTTAATTCTATCGTTTTTTACTAAATTATCATTTTTATCCTTTTAAAAGCAATAACTTGGAATTATATTTTTGGAAGTCGCACTTCATAAGAGTAAAATGTTTGATAGTCAGCAACCTCAGCAAGAACATTGCAAATGGGCTCGGTATTGATTTTGTAAAGGGTTTTATAATAAAATCTTAATAAAAGAACTTCTTTTAATTTTCATCACTGATTTCTTTTTCTTACATGATAAAATTCATAGATAATGATCAAAGTCACTTGAGAAAAGATGTGCTGAAAATTTGTGAATATCAAAAAACATCTTTAAATTTACTGATTCATAGTCAAATATTTTTTAATAAAAGTAATGTAATTTAAAAAGAGAAATTTACAAATTTATATTAATTTAAGATTTATTTGAATTTATCCAACCCATACCTAAAATCCAGCTTCTTATGCTTTAAAGCAGTCACGAAGAACATATTGTAGTTATAATATGTTGAATGATTATTAACTATTGTTCGGCAGGAACTGTTTCTCTGATTCCATGTTGATAATGATATACTATTTTTACAATAGCTTACACTTTAACTTTAATTATACTAGCGGTTTCTAAATCTACGATAAATACAATAAAATCTCTTTAAAACCATTTGGGTCAGTAACGACCCAATGGGCATATATGGATTAATATTTAGAATATAATTAGTTTGGAGTCTCTATGACAATTTTTAGATAATACGATTTAATAATGCATTTTAGCAATTAGTGATGTGAGTTATTGGAGGACTGCTGTTTGTAAAGGTCCTTAAGACAGAAAACAGGTATTCTTTCGAGTGTTACATCGCAATAATTTATTATGTAAGTTTCCAGTAAATTAAAATAAGATGACAAAATAACTAGAACTTAACAGAGTTGGGAAAACTACGGGCCCCAGGTTGGATCCAGCCCACACACACGTTTTGACCGGCGCCAAAATTCCCAGTAGATAGCCAAACACGTTTGGATCTTTTTTTCCTTTAAATTTGCATATGATCATCTTATTTGTCTGCTTCGATTTAATCATGTTTGACTCTTATGAAAGTGTCAAAATTTTGTAACCGGCCCTCAAACATTTTATGAAACTTCAAGAGGCACCAGGTCCCAAATCTTTGTTCATTCCTGACTTAGCACATCAATAAGATTAGGCTTATAATCATTCTCCACTCATCATCTGTGCAGCATGTATTTATATTTGCGATTATTATATGAAATTAAAATACCTAAATTGGTGAAATTAATAAACAATCCAACATATATTTCCAGTGAGGAAATAATACGCCATATGATTCAGAAGAAATTTTTTCATATCATTTAGTTTCATTACAAAAATTTGGTTTAGATCAGATGTGTCAAACTCATTTCTGTCGAGAGTCATTTTGTGTGATGGTATGATTTTAGCTCACATATGTATGCACTACCAAGGTAGCATATAATTTGTGCAACAAACTTTTAAATCTCCGGATATCTTAAGTAAGATTATGTTGCTGCAAATTATTTGGAAATCAATTAATTCATGTTGAATCAAAATGGAAGCTTTTACAATTCCGAATGAAAACGTCGCAACCAAAGGATAAAACATCTAATTTCCTATAAAAAACACTTTTTAAAACGGTTTCAGTCCGTTATAAGAAAATGTATATTTGGATTTAGCTCTGCTCACTGCACTTTCAGACATCAGATTTCCATTTCTTCCATGAATTAATAAGCTTTCTGGTGCTCACATATTTTCTTTGTCCAGACCGGAACTTCCACATGGTTTTTTCCATGCTACCTTGTAATATCTTTCTTCCTGAAACTCTTTTTTTCCATGTAAATTTCTGTGTAATCAGACTTTAATTTCAATTAGTCCTTAAATTTATTCAACTTAAAAAGGTACTTTATGTAAACTTTAAGAATATATGTGTTGTAAGAGATTCTTTGAAATCATTGAAACACTTTTATTTTTAATTTTCTCAATTTTCTCACTATTTTGTGAGAAAGCGCAATTTTGATTTTGTGTTTTTACTGCTCTGAAGTAGGAAAATGTGTCGAAATGTCTTTTTTGAATGATTTTTAAATAACGTCAGTTTTTGTACAAAACTTGCAATTGCGTCCTAAATATTTGTTGTTCACTAATTTTTGCCTTACAATGTAAAACAAATTATTGAGGGGACTTGGAATATCAATTTAAAACGCTGGATCCTGACCCCACGAAGTTAAATAGAATTACTTTGTGGCATGATAACCAGGAAGGTTGTTAAATTCAGCAAATTTCCAAAAGTTGAATACACTTTCTCGAATAAAGTTGATTATTTTTGTACCAGATTTCATCGAACATTTTGCTTTTTTTATTCAAATTTTGAAAAGAAAATGAACAGAACCCAACAGAAGTCACTTTTTTTCGTATTTACCACAAGAAACACAATATATTTTGAATTTGCACCTTTCCGATAAGGTAAAGTCCACGCAAAGTAGATAACCCTTTCTGCAACGGATGTTAAACTTAAATTGGTTAATATTAGTTTTCACTCGCTTTCAAACTCACTTCTGTAGTTCAAATATAGACACATTTCAGATTTAGGATTTTCAAGTTGAATTTGTTTTGTACAAATCCGATCAGGGAACATGGGAACTCCACTACCAAGTTACATTGAATATAGTTGTATTTCTCTGATCAACTTTTAGTTCGCATTTTGCCTACCATTTTTACATGAATGTTTAATTCATTAAAAATCTTAGAATTTTATAGTAAACATTATGTTTTAGGAAAACTCTAAAACATAAAAAATGGTAGTGTTATTTACCCAAAATCAAAGTATGAATGATAACTAAATGAGCTCAGAACAAGTTTGTTTTTAGAAATTACATCAAACGCCACATTGGACTTCAATTAATTGTTTGTGTAAACACCAAACTTGATTAAACGAAAATATATTTATTAATAAAAACTTATTTCATACAAACAAAAAGGAATCATCATGACTAAATTTATAATGTAAACAACTGCAAATTCAGTAAATTAATCTTGCTAGCTTTATTGATAATGAATTGTTTACCTTTCCGGTTGAGTAGATTTTGTTTATGGAATTGAGAGTTAGACCAACAATTAATTATTTATTCCATTGCGGTCCAAACATTCTCAGTGAAACAATTTGGAAATTGAAAATATTTTTGACATTCTCCCGAATTTGAATAATTCATTTTATTTGTCTCCGACATTTTTCTTTACAAGAGCGAAATAAGTGATGCAGAAATGTTTCAATAAATACTTTATTATTATTATTATTATTATTATTATTATTATTATTATTATTATTATTATTTTTATTATTATTATTATAAGGACTTTTTTTGTGTTTCACCTCTGATTTCTTTATAAGTGACATAATATTTTCTACAAAATTTGACTATGAATCAGATTTATTTAAGGTACCTTAAATAAATCTGATTCATAGTCAAAATTTGTAGAAAATATTGTCAATTATTATTATTATTATTATTATTATTATTATTATTATTATGTTGTAACAAGAATAAGACTCAAAATGTTAAGAAATAATATATTCTATACAGGTTAGACAATATATACCACATGTGTATTTTCATCATTAAACACAACTGAAATAAATTATAAACATTCACGATTAATCAATCAAACACACATGCCGTCATATGCATTAATTATATTGGTATACAAAATAAAATAAAAAATCCCAATGCAATATCATCACAAATACTATTTGAAAATATGAAATAAAGTATAATTTGAAATCCCCATTATGGTTCAGGAGTTATTTTTGAAGCCAATGATGATGTCTCAAGAAAGGTTGTTAGTGTCGCCGTTCAGAATGCTAATTCACAACTAATGAGATACAATTATTCATTCCGGATAGTAACTGAGACTGTAGATGACAATGGTAGCTTCAGTGTAATTAGGAAAGGTATTTGATACTAATAATATTTATGATAATAATAATTTAGTTGTTAGTCGTACTTAAATTCAAGTCTTCTTTCCATATTTTATTTATCAAATTATAATTTTAAATTCACTTGTTTATCTAGAATATTTAAAAAACAAAGGGTGTGGTAATTATTAATATTGATGCTAGTATTGGTTATAACAAAAATATTTATTTCAACTAACTGATCACACTTAAAACATTTAAACTATTATTTTTTATATGGGAGTTGTTAAACTCCTTACTATAATAATAATAATTATAATTATTATTATTATTATTATTATTATTATTATTATTATTATTATTATTATTATTATTATTAATATTAACCAAATTGCATAAAATATTGTCATGGAGTTCACATGATTACGAAAGGAAATCTTAGTGAAAGTTAAAGAAAAAGAATCGCCATTCTCTATCCAGATATCCTATGCTTGGTATAGAGAAATGAGAAGCGGAATTCCATAAAACATTTTACTTTAGAATTTCTTGTAATGGTTGCCATAGATCTGGTTTGGGGTGAGAAAGAAAATTAATTCAATTTTTTGCAGTAAATAGTTTAACAAGATTTGAATATTTGGCCTATAAAAGTGGGAATATTTTTTCAATTTGATCCTTGTGATGAACCTGTTATAATACAATAACAATGATAATTACATTCCAATATATATATATATATATATATTGAAAAAATATATTGAAAATAATAATAATAATAAGAATAATTATTATTATTATTATTATTATTATTATTATTATTATTATTATTATTATTATTATTATTATTATTATTATTATTATTATTATTATTATTATTATTATTACAAAAATTATTATTAGCCTGTAATTTGTTGCAAAACGGACTCGTTGCACTAATTGCTCCTCTCTCAGAAATTCCATCAAGGCATTTGTCCTCATTCTCCAATAGGTTCCATATTCCACATTTAGTAACTAAGTGTCAGTTCCCAGAATCATCCGCCTCATATCCAATGAATATAAAGTTGTATCCGAATTGCGATGCGTATGCCAACATCATCTTTCAATACATTACTCAAATTGAGGCCTGGGGTGAAATGATAATTATCCATAAGTCCGATAACTGTAAAGTTCTTTCTATTATTTACTTAAAATAAATATTCTACTCAGGCATAATGAAATATGAATATCTTCTCAACCAATTTGAATATCATTTCAAAATGAGGCAATGGATTCACGGGGATCTTAAAAAAAATAAGGAATTCTTGAGGAAATTGGCCAAAAGCAGGAAACATAAACACTTTTTAGTTGACCTTCCTTACTGGGAAATCAGGGATTTTCTAATTATGGTTTGAATTTTTAATTTTGCTTATAATAAGCTAAGTAAAAAACTCTTTTTTACGCGTTTTTTGGTGTCAGTGACTATTGAGATTCCATTGGAATTCTATGAACGATGTATTCACAATAGTTTTTGGCGTTTGAATTTTTCATATTGTCTTTTTCCTCATGAATCCTCACTTGTGTTCCAAATTGAAAATTTTTGGCCAAAACTATTTTTCATGAGAATATGAAAACTTTTTTGTTTACATATTAATCGAATATATATATGTGTGTGTATGTGTGTGTTTAAATACATATTTTCTAAATAACTTGATATTATAATTTACTAATAAAACAACAGTGATAATTATTAAACGTTTGAACCAAAAAATATACGAACCAGCAATATTATTAAAAACCAAAACCAACACCAGGATTGCTATTAATTGTTATTAATCTAAAGCTTTCCACCAGATCAAGTTAAGTTTCTCAACTTCAAACGTCAACTACATGCAGCATTTAAAGTATTGTAGCTTTTTTTGTGTCCTGATATAAATGAGACGGCAGCACAGGTCTACATTTGTAATCTGAACTACCAAAAACGAACCAAACCTGGTTTTTTGAAATACTAGAAACCAGAACCGAGCCGAACCGAAACCATTTCACAAAATACTAACAATCAAAACCAGAACCAAAAACCGTTTTGAATTTTTTGGAAAACCAGTGAACCGAAACCTGCTTATTTCACTGGTTTCCATCCCTGATATGTACATGTATACGGAATGTGTCATAATTAACTACTGTATTTTGTAATTTAATATTAGTTAAACATATCCAAACATAACATAGCAACATTTTTATATAAAAAAAATTATATTTATATTAACTGAAAAATATACTAATTGTAAGTTTGCTGATTTGATATAATTGCAAAATAGGGGAAAATTCATTATTAATTGAATGCTGGCATAATTTTGGAATCTCTTTTGAAATCATTCGGCGTTCTCCATGAATCGGTGGGAGTTGTCATGAATGGGGTTTGAGATAAGTCTTCTAGTTAGTCCCTTGGACAATTGATAGGAATAGATCAAGCTCCCTAATTGTGACAAAATCCCAGATGTTTGTATGAATTGGAATTTATGGGATCTATTTTCTCCCGGAATGCCGTTTGGTTATTGTTAGAAATATCAATGGGCAAAGCTGTGAATTATTATTTCAGATATTTCCCATAAATAACTGATTATCTTTGGGAGACAGATTAGTATGATTGAGACGCATTAAATAGTTAGGTGAAGCTTGAGATCAACAAAAAGGGGGAAATTTTATTTTCACAAACTAAATGGGAAATTCACGATCAGGAAAAGATAAAAATAAATTTTCATTGAATGGTTGTTGATGCAAGATTTATTTCTAATGGGAGATTTCGGCTGATATTAGATTCGGCAAAAATAATGATAGAAATATTTTCTTTTATATGCAGATTAGAATTTTTAAAAGTTATTATTATTTTATTAAATTGAAACGAGTTTGAAAAAATGGGGGGAGTGCGTAACCAGTAATTTAGATTAGTCTCAAAGATGAATTCTGGGAATGTTGAATGAGATTATACCGAATTCCGTACATAAAATATTATTTATAACGTAATGAAATAATAAATGGTATTATAATATATGAAACACACAAACTTGCATGAGGGTTTATGAAATCGGTACAGTAATTGTCAATTTGCAATAAAATTGCAATCTGTAAATTTTAAATTCATAATAAATCTCTTTTAATAAGATTGATTTCAATAAACTTATTTCTGTTTTATCTATTAAAAGCATTAAAACAAATTTTTTAGATGTTTTAAAGTTAATTTTACTAATCTGCCAGAAGTTTTTAAGTTTAAATATTAAAAATTAATTTAAAAAAAATTTAATTCCTGCAACATTTAAACAATTTTATTAAATTTTAATTAAATTACATATGCGTTATTAAATAAATTACAAATACTTATTTTTTGATTGAATATTATAACACTTTTTCAACTTGATCTCCACATTTTTATCAAAAGCTATTAAATATCATCATTCATTTTTTGATAATGTTCGACATCAAAATTCAATCGCTGCTTTGCTTCATACTAGTTTTAGCACATTCAAATTCAGATCCTAGCTTCCGAGAAGCTTATAATAAATCGATTGATTCACATGAAATATTATCAAGGTAGAACAATTTCGAAAACTGACACTATTCAAGTCCAAATTAATTACGAATTTGTATTCCGTCAATACGAATGTCATTGTAAATCACACAAATCAGGCAATCATTCATATTATAGCTCAATCCTCAACAGTCACATCAGCCTCATATTCTGTCGCAATTACTTCTTACTATCAAAAGTTCCGATTGAATGAGGAATTCTCAAAACGATGTCAAGTCAATCATGAATCTAATCAACCAAACGCTAATTGGATTTATTTTCGAATATATTTGGAACGTTATAGTTGTGTTCCTACAAAAAATAACAGAATTCACCAACCAAACCATTCAAAACATTTATACTCATTGTATTTTGCTCATTAATTTTTGGATCCACTGGACATATCTAAAGTGGTAAATTATTTCAAATCTCTTATAGAGTCAAATATTTCTAGGCGGCTTTGTATTAGAAATATTGAGTATTAGGAATATTGGTCTGCACGTCTTTGTATTTAACGCTCTTTAATCTTTGCATATCTCATATCTTCTTTTTACTTTTTTACTACTACATCTCAAAGTTCCACGGCAATCTACAACGCAGTATTATTTCTGATTTCAACATCTCCATCAAATAGTTTTTTATTTAGTAAAATCTAGTTATAAGTTTTAGTGAACTTCTTTGAGAGAAATGGTATCTCTATACCTTTCATTTCTATGCAATAGTTAACAGGGTTAACAGCAACGCCATTTTATTTCATATGACGTATTCTTATGTAGATATTTGAGAATATATCATTAATTATTTCAAAACTTTGGTTAACGGTTTCTGAAATTTTGTATATGTAACAAAATCACTTTGCATTTTAGTTCTGTTAGCACATCTGATTTTTATATGACTTCTTAAAACAGATAATCCTGTGTGAGTTTCCATAATCTCCTGTAAAAGTGTTTTGTTCACAATATTTATATCTTTCCCGTGTCAGACATAATACGTGCATTAATGTCTTCTACTTTCCAATTGATAATAAGTTTTTAATGACTGTTTAGTGTGGCTTTCTGAAATATTGGATGATTATTGAAAAATATTGCGTATTGGTTTCGATGTGGACTCTTCAATAAAACCCGAATATTGATCTGTTAATGATTGTTTCATGGTTTTCTTGACTACTATGTTTTCCATGAAATTGACCAAGACAGTTGATGACGATTCGTAGTCTTCGTTAAATATTTATTTTTAAGATCAGAATCTGCTTGTATTTCTCATATCTATTATTAACTTTTTCTCCACTATTTGAAATGTTTGAACAAAATTTTTCTAAATTGACAGTTCTTTTTCACATGACTCACCTTGCTGCATTCAAACATTGACATATGTTTGATCGTCTATTTTACCAGTTTCGATTAGAATCAAATAATTTTCCAACTAGAGATTAATTAATTGCTAAATATCTCCAGATTTTTTTGTTTTCTCAAGATTTCTGAAGACAATTTCTTTTCTTGCATTCTGATCATCTTTATTTTTAATAGCAAAAACTGCTTCATCGGGAAATTTCGGTTTCAAATATTTTTATGCATCAGATATAATTTTCAAAGCTAGATTATTAATAAACAACTTTTAATATTGTTTGCAAATCTTCAATTTGCTTGTTTCAACTTTTACCCTGGTAGCTAAACCTACTATATTTTCACTTCTTGAGCAGAATTCCTTAAATTTAGAATTTTGCTTACTTTTTTCGAGCATATTTCAAATGCTTTGCTGAAATAAAAATCTAAACTCCTTTTTTTTTATCTTCGATGTATTCTTTTTCACTGAGTATTTTCTCGTTGAAAGAATTTCTAAAGAAATCTATTTTTAAATTTTCTTTTAATGTTGACTCCAGATCAATAATTTTTCTTATCTTTTGCAAAAGTTCTTCTGTATTTATCTGGCAAATTTTTTCATTATTCCAAGATTTGTAATTTTTCCATTAAAATCAAGCCCGATTAGCACCCTGTTCGTGACCCCATGTTATTTTTAAGTTATAAATATATAATTTAATAATTAAATTAACATAAATTCTTTAATTTACAACATTATTAAAAAAACGTATCATCATTAATTTTAAACTATCAATCATAAATATCACTTTGTGATTCACAACAACTTATATAATTAAATATACAAACGAAAATTAAAATGTGATTTTCGCTTTTCAAATTAAATTTTTATTTACACTGTGTAAATAATTCTTCTTTGTATTCTTCTTTCAATTCGTGGTATCTTTTTGCTAAGCATTAAGTTCTTGTAATTTATTTTATATTTGGGGTCCAGTGCAATTTACTTTGTTGCACAGTACGGAGCTGGATAAATGTAAAACTACTATATGATCGTTTTAATATATATTATTATTATAAATTACTTTTATTGAAATAATTGTATGGTCAATTAATTCCAAAAAAAGATAAATAATATGATTTTTATATTTCTTGAGCAAAATGTGTTGGTCTTTATTTTCTATTTTGTCTCTTCCTATCAGAGACGAGAGAAGATATCTGTTTCAAACAAAAATAAGTTCCTTTCTATCTGGATGAGACCGGAATTCCATTAGTCTGTGCAAACATTCGGCCGTCGGACAGATTAGTAAAATAAACTTTCAAGCATTTCAAATGCGTTTGAGTTTGCTCAAAAACTGTGTGTAATTTCTTTGGTATGATTTGTGTAATATTTATCTATCTGTAAGATTCAAATAGCCGAGCTCTGGAGTTCGTTTTGTAACCGCATTCTCTCTGTAAGAAAATAACTTTTTGAATTGTTTACCATGTTTCCATTTCATTGAAATAAAATTTCTTTCCTCCCCATTTTTAGTAGATTTTTCTACATTAGCCGGAAATATTTTATTCAAGCAAGACTCAGAGATTGGGAAATAATTCAGAATGAAAAATAATGAAATGTAGGTTCTGAGTTATGTCGCAGCTTTTTATTGGGTCGCAATCTTAAATTGTTTAATGGAGGTTTTGTATCTAGAACTTTATTACCTTGGCAAGGCATGCTTCAAAGTGGCTTAGTTAAATGGAGCACTGTGAATATACAATTTTCTGAAATAGGTCATATGTTGCATTTTTAGATTAAGATCCCCCACAAATTCATAAACATAGGAATCTAATACAGTTGTTCTTAAATTGGTAGTCCTCGAACTGGTGCCAGTCCGTGGAAGAGTCAAAAATTAATTTTTAACTTGTTTATTTAAAATGGTTAAATTATTTCAATCTTATTTATTCTAACATACCACATATTGAAACAAATCTTGATTAGAATCTTATGATATTCTTATAAAATATAGGTCACTTTTATTAGCTCGCGTCCTTTAGTCAGAGGTTTGCTATCTTCATTTCTTCATACTCTTAAATTAGTGTTGCTAAACCTATTGCCAAGTTCAAATTTTACCTCCGGAATAGACAATTCTTTTTAATTCTTCATATTATTTTAACAACAAATATAATGAACGTCAAACGATAAACTAAGGTATGACGTGTGAAATTCAGAAATGACATCTCAATTTCATTGAATACTTTAATTGAAGGTACTCGGTCAATTTCAGTAAATCCGAACCGTAGCATTCGTTATGTTGAATTTATCTGTTTTATTTTCTTCAGGTGTCTACTCACAATCTGACAGGACCTGCACACTCATTCATTTTCACAGATTGGGTAAAAAATTGTTTGTTCTACATTTATTTCCTTTTATGCTTTTCCAACAGGATGCCAGAATCCTTGATCTATCAGTATTTAAGATTAATAACAAAGTAAACATCACTGCATTTTCACTGATTAACGACTCGCTTGTGACGAGTCTCAGAACGAGACATAAGAACCTCAACAGTCTAATGGAAAATATTTTTGAATCTAGAAAATTATCGAAAAAAAGTTTTATAAATACGAATTTGTTGGTGAGGGGAGATTTTATATTAATATATAAAAACAATTTATATTTCTAGGCAGCCCCAGCAATAATCATTGACTCAATAAACGTGTTGATGGAGGGCCTGATACGACTGATCAAACTGCAGCCCGTTTTCACGCAGCCAATGAAGTGCACAACAAATACGACTTGGAATCAAGGAATAAGTCTTTTCAACGCAATAACTTCGGTACTTTGATTTCTTTTCGATTTATAATATATTCTTTTCGTCTATAACATTGCTTTCCCTCCCGTTTGTCATTTTCGTCTTAAAATTCTGAGAATTATGTTTATTTGTACAAACACTTTTAGCCACAACTGTTCCTGTGTTAACTGAATCTACTAAAGGAGATTATGCGTTTGTTTCTAAAAATACGTAAAATTTATTTACAATAATATTTAAGTAAAATTTTAATTTTTCTGAAGTTTCCAAAATCGTAATTCATGTATGTAAAGAATTTTACATCAAATTATGCATGCAAATAACATTTAATAATAATTTAATGTAATATTATAAGGACTTTTTTTGTTTTTCACCTCTGATTTCTTTTTATTTATAAAAGACATTGTGTTTTCTACAAAATTTGACTATGAATCAGATTTATTTATGGTATTCATACAAATACAATAAAAAAATCTGACTCATAGTCAAATTTTGTAGAAAATACAATGTCTTTTATAAATTTAATGTAAGTTGAAAAAACACCTCACGGACATAAAATTAATTAATTAATAACATGAAGGAAGAATTAATAAATTTCGTAAGGAAATGAGTTCGCTTTTATCTCTCTTATTTTTATTTAGATTTTGGCTTTGGATTGATATTTTTTTACTTATTTGACATTGATCTATTGACGAAATCTAGAAAAAGATAAATTTAATTTTAAGTAAATAAAAATATTACAATTAATTAAACAAACTATATTAGTGAAATCAATTTGTTGATTAACAAGTTGATTGGCAACCTTGAATGAGCTATAATTACTACAATAACAGCCAAAGTAAGATTATTGATTAATTTGATTTAAAATGTTTTTGTATGTGTTGTTACTCGAGTATTTCTTCTTTCATCGCCATAATAATTTCATCGTGCATTCAACATTTTCAAATGACAACATTTTGAAACTTACAATTTGACACTTACATAGATTGTTTAATGTTTATGCATAAAGTGGGTCAGGCTTAAATGTTAGACTTCAGCTATATTCTGACTGTAGTGATCAACTTGTTATTCATTTTTCAATAAAGTTTGAGAATTGAAGTAAAGCACTTAATCATGATCGATAATAATGGAATGATCTAGTGATAAAATTAATTATATAAGGCAATATAACAAATATTTTTATTAAGTGAACAAACTAAAGTTAAATAGACATAAAGGAAAAAAACGAAATTTTAAAGAAATCGGAAGTATTTTAACTGTTAAATTTAAAAGGAAAGAGTTCTCTTTTAGAAGTGATAAAACTTTTTTCTTTTTTGTATGAATAATGTATGGAAAACATAAGCGTAAGACTCATCTTGTATTTACTTTATAAAAAACCATGGATTTAAATGTTCAGTAATATAAACTAATAAAAATTAGTAATTAAATTTAATTATCAGTAAATAAATTGCCCAGTAATTATAAAAAATATATTATTAGTAAAATGAATTGTTTATCATGTAATTGAATTTTATACCAGTAAAATAATTAAATTAATGCGTTAATATGCGCTAATAAGTTCCAGCTGCACCCAAAAGTGTTCTGATTGGTAAAAAAAGGAAAAGAGGTAATCCGGCAAAGGCTAAACGTGCATTACTAACTCAGAAACTTTACTGATATTATATGAATATATTATATTTTTATATTTCTACTGATAATTTTCAAGTAAAATTTTTAATTTACTGATCAAATAAAATATTTAACTGATCAATTAATAAAAATTACTGATTTTCCTATTCACTTATTTACTGACAATTTTAATTTATATTTGCTGACCATTTAAACTTTTTTTACTGATAATTAAATAATAAGCCTCTATAAAATCTCAAGTCAAGCACTATTTTCATATTTTTAGCAGGAAACATTATGTTCACTATGACTGTGAAAGGCCCTTGCACATAAAAGATTTTTTTCGTGTTAATACAAGTGGCGACGAAGGGTATAATGTTGAAAATGGGATGTAAATTATCGTTATTCCTGGATTTTCTTCTCAATTTTGATAGAACATTTCTCTGATCCGTCTTTTAACAAAACAGAAAATTCACGTAAATACAAAAATAAACAAATCTGATGACTTTAATATTCGACATGATAAATATTAACTATTAAAGGATCAAGGAGTCCTTCAAAAAGTGAAGGTTCTGGATCCAATTTCAGAGAGTCTTTGACAAATGGACAGAGACTATACCAAATTTAAGATGGCAAAATTTCATGCAATCCCTATTTATTTTATACATTTTGTAAGGATGCTTTAAGAGGCAATCGTAGTGAGGCTTACTTATCATTGGCCGCCAAGTATCAAATGTGAATATTTATCAAACATTCGATTAAATGACACAATTTTATTTTATAACTTTATCGAATTTCGCGAGAAAATCGTCGGAATAAATCTCTCTAAATGCATAGCTAGTGTAAAATATCTATCCATAAATCTTCATTTGTTAATCTGCTTGATGGGATTTATTTAAAATGGTTATTTTCCCCCTATTCTACCATCAGCCAGTGGCACAGAGATATCGGTTTCTGTTTATCACATTGGATAAACAATTTCCACTATAGCTGCCAGTGTGAGGTCGGGAAGAAATTGTTGGCAACTAATTGGGAAATCTCTACAGAAGATACAGAAGATTTCTATCATCATTCGATGAATGGTTCGGACTTGCAACTGATTCGGGTGAACACCAAATACTACTTCTCCTCATCTCGTTTCTCTCTTCCTTTTCCACAGCTAATTTACTACAGACCCGCCGAACTTGGTTGTTATCAATGAATCCAAACTTCCTCAATTTGATTATTAATTATTATTTTTATTTCTCAACATCTCTGATCCACTGATTAATGTTGCATAATGTTCCGTCAATATTTGTTTTAATTTTTTATTTGTTTTTAAATTGAACTTCAATTATCAAGGGAAAATTTGTCTGTGGAAATCGATTTGTTTTCAAAAAACATTTAGAAATAATTATTTTATTTATTTATAATTTATTAATTTTTATATTTACTTTTATTTTTATTTTTTAATATTATTAATATTATTATAATTATTATTAAATAAATATGATTCATAGTCAAATTTTGTAGAAAATATTATGTCACTTATAAAGAAATCAGAGGTGAAAAACAAAAAAAGTCCTTATAATATTATTATTACTATTATTATTATTATTATTATTATTATTATTATTATTATTATTATTATTATTATTATTATTATTATTATTATTATTATTATTATTATTATTATTATATTATTATTATTATTATTAATATTATTATTATTATTATATTATTATTATTATTATTATTATTATTATTATTATTATTATTATTATTATTATTATTATTATTATTATTATTATTATTATTATTATTATTATTATTATTATTATTATTATTATTATTATTATATTTATTATTATTATTATTATTATTATTATTATTATTATTATTATTATTAATACGATATAAATACAATAAGACAGTCATTAAATTATGATTAGGTTGACCACATGTACGGATTGACGGGAGGATAGTATTCAATGAAGAAGCCCAAAGAAAGCAATATAATTTATCAGTAATGGAATTAACAGAAAACGGATTTATGAAAGTAAATTATTATTATTATTGTTGTTATTCAATTTATATTAATGGTTATATAAAATTAACCATTCAAATCTTTCTCATATGATTTAAAATTCGGATGTTGCATATTTCAATACGGTCGTTTTACTTTCGAAATTAATAGATAATTTGAGAGGAGGAAAAGGTCATTGGTGGTCATGATAACACATATTTTGGAGCGCTTAAAAAATTCAAAAAAGACCATTCGAAAGAAATTTTAAAGGTTTATGCGAGGCAAATTAATATTTTGTCAGATTATTTGACTTCTCCGATACAAGGTACGTAATTACGTGTTGAATCTTGTTACATCGGAAGATTCATGAAGGCAAATCTATGAAAATTTATAATTCGTTAAATATTAAATTCTTTCTATAGTATTAACTTGTAAGATCATTGGAACATAGACATACCTTGTAGAATAAAAGGCATTATTAGTCAATGTAAAATTTCACTTTGAAAAGAATGAAATTGAATCAAGGAAGAAGTAGACAGCGAATAACTTGTTGATTTTAACTTACATAGTTGTTTATTTAAATGATATTTTTATAAATGATTCCGTTATCGACATTTTATGTTTATCTAAAACAGCCTTGACAAGGAAAAAATTTGAATACATTTCAAAATCTTGGTGTACGTTAATAATAGCAATCACAAAATAGCGATCACAAAAATAGCGAGTGGTTAAAAATAGCGACAATCAAAACAGTGATTTATTATAAAAATTGAAAACAGGTGCTCGGAAATGTTTAATATTAAACTTGAAGACTAAAAGTTATGCCAAATTTCACGCAAATAATCCAATATTGGTCGATTTTGCTAATCGATGACAATACTTTTGATTCTTTCTACAGTTTCCTTGTAGATTCTTTGAGATGGATTTGGTCGTTGGCCTGCGATGTACTGTTCGATCTTCATTTCGTTCATATTCTATTTTGTCTTTAGTGGATCGATGAATTTCCTGATGGTCGGATGATTGACGCAGATTAGTTAGCTGAATCCTCGATGCCATCCTTCAACTAAGTTGTTGGTTCTAGGTAGATTGCGTTGAACAGCATCGAAAAATAGGAAAACCTGATCACCCTGAGTAAGAAAGGTAGAATGTGCCCTATTTCACGTAGATAATCCAATATTGGTTGATTATGGTAATCGATGACAATTTTTTATTGCTGCTCAAATTAATTTGATTTGTACTCAGTAATTAACGCCTATGTATACACCTTTTAATTATTGCTTAAATATCTGCTCACAACTATTTATTGTCGCTGTTTTGATGGTCGCTATTTTTAATCACTCGTTATTTTTGTGATCGCTAATTTTCGATCGCGGTTTTGATGATCGCTATTATTAACATAAACCAAAAGCTTTTATGAATTTACTCAAATTTTAATATTCTCAAATGAGATTCCATTATTTAATTTTAAAAATATGTTAAGTTTATTTATATTTATATGTATTCATATGTGAGAAGTAAAAAATTCAATCAGAGAATAAGTAGAATCAAAAACTTGTTAGTTTTGGTTTTAAAGTGATCAGGACCTATTTTAGGTCGAAATATTTCATATTTTATTTTATGAAAACACAGCGGAAATTGGATTATATAAGTATTTATTTAAATTATATTTTTATAAATGATTCCGCTATAAGTTATTTTAAAGTCTAAATAATAATAATAATAATAATAATAATAGAAATAATAATAATATTAATAATAATAATAATAATAATAATAATAATAATAATAATAATAATAATAATAATAATAGTAAAAAAATAATAATAACATAATAACGATAATCATTAATAATGTCATTGTGATTAATGGAATCATGATTAAAACAAAATAATGGCAAGGTAGATGTCGAGGATGATTTATCTTGTTCTGTCACATGGACTAGGGATCATTGTCAAGCCACAGACAAACGAAAGTAATTAATACTGACTTGGTTCTCCCCTGAACGCAGCATCAAACTGATGGGATATAATTCAATTAATATTTCCCGTAAAATAACGGCAAATACTCCATGAGAACACACAAAAACCAGAATAATTCTAACTGTCGGCCATAACATCAATTTTTACAAGCAAATATCCCAAATTGTCTAGGAATAATGACTGATGACTTTCCTTGTTGTCGTTTATCTCTTTCGATTCATTATCGGCGAGCCGTGTCATAATTTCCTATGCGGGATTCTGAGTTCTCCGTCTAATTACCAGCCAAAATGGCTTGCAATATTCTATTATTTTCCCCCATTAGTTCGGTTGTTTTATCTCACAATGAAACTGCTTTAGACAGCTAATGGCTTCCTGTAGAATATTTTTCTTGATTCCACTACTAATGTTTTCAATCTATTTTTTGGTCTTATATTTCTAAAATATTATTATTATTATTATAATTATTATTTATTTATTTATTATTATTATTATTATTATTATTATTATTATTTTTTATTATTATTATTATTATTATTATTATTATTATTATTATTATTATTATTATTATTATTATTATTATTATTATTATTATTATTATTATTATTATTATTATTATTATTATTATTATTATTATTATTATTAATAAATAATTAAATAAATTTTGCAACGATTTAATTAAAAGATAACGCCAATAAAAAACTCTTTGTACGATATATTTCGATAGCATAGCTATCATCTTCAGGTACTCAAAACCAACTAAAAATATTATGAATTAACATTTAATTTAAACAAATTATTTTTTATTAATTTAATTTTTTAATAAATAAATATTTATAAAATATATTCAATTCACTTTTAATTAATTTAAAATTTTAAAATTTTCACTTATATTCTAATTTTTAAAAAATTAATGTAATTTAAAATTTTCAATTATTTTAATAATATTAAAAAAACAAACATGATTTAACATACGTAAACTATTTAAAAACATTCAAAACATTCGTAGTCACAGCACTCTGCACATTAATCTTTGGTTCAATGACCTTATCAGCAATGCTTCACATATCACGCGTTCCCAATAATTATTAAAACTTCTCAACAAAATTCTAAAATCAGACATTCCTATTTCACTTTTACAGCCTCTATTGTGTTCACTAATATTGGTCAAACCCTTCAATCGACAATGCTCTAGAACTCGAGTACAGAGATGACGGGAAGTCTCTCCAATGTATGTGGCATTACACCCATTACATGTAAATTGATAAACGAGATCAGAACACAATCCAACCGGAGTTTTTGATTTATTAATAAACATATTGCGTACCTTACACGAATTAGAGACGATCTTATACTCTAAATTTCCCATCTGTTTACTTAACTTCCTTTTATAATTTGTAAAGCGTTCAGAGTACGGCAATACTAACACATATTTAGGCTCAATTTTTTTATATCCATTTTTACCATCACCCAGACCAACACTCAATTCACACCCATACGACAAATTACATTCAGACTTTCCAAAACATGGATCCTTAGGACATTGGATCCAAAGATTAATGTGCAAAATGCTGTGACTACGAATGTTTTGAGTGTTTTTAAATAGTTTACGTATGTTAAATCATGTTTGTTTTTTTAATATTATTAAAATAATTGAAAATTTTAAATTACATTAATTTTTTAAAAATTAGAATATAAGTGAAAATTTTAAAATTTTAAATTAATTAAAAGTGAATTGAATATATTTTATAAATATTTATTTATTAAAAAATTAAATTAATAAAAAATAATTTGTTTAAATTAAATGTTAATTCATAATATTTTTAGTTGGTTTTGAGTACCTGAAGATGATAGCAATGCTATCGAAATAAATCGTACGAAAAGTTTTTTATTGGCGTTATCTTTAAATTATTATTATTATTATTATTATTATTATTATTATTTTTTTTTTTTTTTTTTTTTTTTTTTTTTTTTTTTTTTTTTTTTTTTTTTTTTTTTTTTTTTTTTTTTTTTTTTTTTTTTTTTTTTTTTTTTTTTTTTTTTTTTTTTATTATTATTATTATTATTATTATTATTATTATTATTATTATTATTATTATTATTTTATTTTTTATCAGATCAGCAACTGTTAATTTCATATTTCACAGACGACCTCAACATATTCTAATAAAAATTTAATTTGTAATTTAAGAAATCAAAGATTAATGGTTTTGTATAAATATTATGTAATTTTCAAATGTAATTTGACGAAGAATCTTAAATTCGAGTTCTGAGTCCTTTGCAGTGTGATGAATTATCATGTTATATAAGATGGCTGACTAATTTATCTTTTAGCGACTTGACAGTGTTTGATGTCTAAATAATTCCTTGCAGTAGTTCTTTTAGATTCAATTCGCTTATTTATTTATTAATGAACTTCGTCAAATCAGGCGTGGAACAAATCAAAGATTTTGATGTTTGTTTCACATTTTTCAATATATGGTGAAATGATTACGTGAACCAATTATTTTAATCAAACAAGCATTCAATGAAACTGAAATCATCAATAAGAGTACCAAAACAAATGTATTCTAGCCTGTTGGATGAAAATTTTAAAGAAAATGGTTTGGTTTACCATGGGAAAGAAGAGCAGTCAGATTATCAAAAGACAATATTTATATTGTTGTCGAAATTGGTTATTCCTTCATCCGGTAGATTGTGGCAAATTACTTGAAAGATCAGAATCTGTGTTCTTATGGGATCTATATGATTGTGGCAAATTACTTGAAAGATCAGAATCTGTGTTCTTATGGGATCTATATGAGACGTCAAGAGTCCTTGTAGGAATTTTTAGGACATTTCAATACTGATATTATTCTGTCGGCTCAAATATTTCCTCTTATATTTATATTTGGAATCTTTCGTTTTGTGAGGCTAAGGGAGAAGAGAATGACATCTGAATACTTTTTAATTAATCTTTGAGTAATAATTATTATGTTAACTAAAAAGTTTATTAGAACATAATTCAAGCAATGTAGTAATATTTCCTAGCAATATCGTTTTTTATAATATTATATAAATATTATTATTATTATTGATTTTTCAATTGTAATTATTTTATATTTCTTTAATCTTTAGAAAGGCTATTGGAATGGGAACAACTTTGTGATATTCCCACCGAAGTCTAAATCTCCGGTGACTGAAACGAATGAAGTAATAAAACCTTTGAGAGTTACGACTATTGTGGTAAGTGTATATAAATAAATTGATGAATAAATGTAATGATGTCACGGAGTTTGTGACCGATTGGAATCCCTAGCTGACCCCTAGGCGACTTAAGTTTTATTTATGTTTATGCTTGTAAATTTTTGACCCGATTTATTCGTTAAAATATCTCTTTTGTAATGGAGAATAATGTTTTTTCTGTATTAATTCTAATTTTAGTTTGGAATAATCACTTTTTACATTTCTTTAAATTTCCTGACATTTTATGGTCATTTAGTGTAATCTTTTTTAGGTCATAAGTTCACATATGGCGTAAAAGGAAAAGAGAAAATGCATATTCGGATAAAATCTTTTGAAAGTTTTTCGATAAATTTGGGATTTATCAGTGATGTAGCTAGGAGTGCCAGAATAATAGGAAATAGTGTACTTCAGAATTTTAAGGTAGCTGTAGGTCTTAGACACTATCGTATTCGATAAACAACTCTGTCAATTATGCATTAAAGCAAAACACACATTAACGTAATCTTACTATTTATTGATGCTATGTTTAGTCATGATTCATTAACGAACTCAGTTTTGGTTTTAAATTTGGACTAACGTTTTTTAATGTTGATTGATATAATTCAGTATTTCCTGTTTTTCAATCTTTTGTCTTATAAAATGGAAACTGATTTATGATATTTTAGGTAAGTGCTTAAAAGATTTTAAAGTTAAGTAATATAATAAAAGCAATTAAATCATGTTTGATGAATACAAAAGAAAACATTAGTTAGGATTTGAGAAATGGATGAAAAATAAAAGGAAAGAAGAGGATTAAAAAGATGAAAGGTCCCTGGAAGTTTGTATACATTAGATACAGTACTTAGTGTTCCTATTCGATAAGACAAGCCTGTGTGTATAAAGAAGTTGAAAGTTTTTTAATTGCCATTAGCTACAAGAATTTTAAAGACGATATTTTAGTGATAGGTAACAAGAACTACAGTGGAGGGCACTATCTCACCTATTGTAAATTTTCTTTCTAAATGTTTAAATAAAATGTCTTTTCTGGTCGGCTCTCTGACCAGTTGGGGGATTTGCTAATGTTTGTTAACTCTCCAAAATTTCGTAATTAATTTAAAAAGAAAATGAAAATCTCAAACATGCAATTAGAGTGTCACGCATCCCCTCAAATTAACAGTGTGGGAATTAGACTAATTAGTAGTTCGGGGATTTTATTTTTGCTCGCGTCAAGGGCAATTTTCATCTCTCTAATTTATTTTCCCTTGCTGATGAATTCGTGATAGAATTCTTCGTCGCTGCCATTTCGTGGGTTTCCTATTGCTTGCAAATTGGGAGGAAAAAATTTCCCCTTTCACACTAGCCAGAATTGTTGACACGCTTCATTGAATTCAACGCTTCAATGAATTTTCAAATAAATAATTCTAAAATAAATAATTAGCACTTTTAAATTATAACTACTCACAATTTTCAGAGTCTCCCGTTCGTGTTTTACAAAGACAATTCTCCAGACATCAAAGAACACGACACAAGCATCGACGCTTGGAATGGGTTCTGCATTGATCTACTGAATGAGATCGGAGCTGACCTAAGATTAAATTTTTCGATCCACCTCGTGAAGGATAACAAGTATGGGACAGTCGTTGACAACGAAACGAACCCAGACGGATCTGAGAAGTGGAATGGAATGATTGGTGAACTCATTTCAAAAGTAACAATTTTTTTAATTTCAATTATTTCATTTCATATCAAATTTCTACCGGATGATTTCAATTCTCATATTTCAGGCTGCCAATAAACAAAAATTTCCCATTAACTGAAACAAATAATTAAATTTGTAACGATTAGCAAATATTGAAATTATGAAAAAGTTTTTCATCTTTATCATACAAAAGGTCTTTTGTTTCCAACAGAGACAGCATTATGGGGAAATTTAGATAATATTTCACTAATTTGGACGGAGATTTTTGAAATATTATTATTAGTTATAATAATAATAAAAATAATCACAATAATAAAATAATAATAATAATAATAATAATAATAATAATAATAATAATAATAATAATAATAATAATAATTCAAATAATATAATAATACGATAATAAAAATATTATTAGACTATTAGATAAAAGACAAAATAAGCCTTTACTGCAAATAATGTATTAAATTAAACGAAACATTTTACAATTTCAAAATTTCAAAATCCTTTTCAATATCTTCAATTGAATTTTTAATAATTCTCTATTTTTTTAAATTTACGGCGTTTCTAATTTTTTTAATATATTCGATGTTTAAGTTTTCATATTATATCTTAGCGATTTAAAAGAATTGTTTAATTAAAATCGTCATTTTACATAATCTCGTAAATAATTTGTATTCAAATTCATTTTTTCTGGCTTAATCTAGCTGACCCTCGGTTTGGATATGGAAATGTATTTGCTATATTTCCATCCAGTAAATAATTTCTTTCAGGAAGCTGATCTCGTTGTCGCTCCAATGACAATTTCATATGAGAGAGAGAAAGTTGTTGATTTCACGACTCCCTTCATGAGCCTAGGTCTCAGCATTTTGTTTCTGACTCCACAAAAAGAAGCTCCCGGGCTGTTTTCCTTTTTATCGCCCCTTTCACCACTGGTTTATTTGTTATTGGAACATTTGAGACTGTATTTATTTCTCCAATTTTTAGGTTTGGGTCTATGTTATCAGTGCGTACATCGGTGTCAGTTTGATTATTTACTTTATTTCTCACGTCACTCCATACGAATGGCTTCAGATTCACCCATGTGACGACAACGGTTCTCGTCAAAATCAGTTCAATATTTTGAATAGTCTTTGGTTTACTGTTGCAGCATTAATGCGACAAGGTAATGCTCTTCAATTTTGTTTAAATCATTTTATTCAACTTTAACCTTTAAGGATTAGAGTTTTGTCCACAAGCTTCCTCGACTCGAATGGTTTCAAGTGCTTGGTGGTTTTTTACATTAATCATTATTTCAACTTACACTGCCAACCTTGCGGCCTTTCTAACAGTTGAACAAATTGTGCTTCCAATAAAGAGTGTTGAGGACTTAGTCAATCAAAAGACTATTAAGTATGGAACATTAAAAGGAGGAGCTTCCGAAGCATTTTTTGAGGTAATTATAAATTATTTTTATTGTAAAGTATCACTAGCTTATGATAAAATTCAACAAACGTTAAGAATTGGCTTAAACGTCTACCAGTTACACTGTCAAAACCGGTGAATAGTTTCACCATATTGGGATATTTTGGTATTTGACCCTACTCTCATATGGAGAGCATTTTTAAATTTTGGAGTGGAATTCCTTTAGCAAAATATATCATTATAGTTTTAATATAATTTAGAGAGCACTCATTCAAACCTATAAGAAAATGCACAAATACATGGAAAATAATCCAGATGTTATGGTACGGAGTACTGAAGAAGGAGTGGATAAAGTATTGAAATCTAATGGTAAATATGCATTCCTATTGGAGTCTGCTATGAACGATTACTACAAAGAAAGGGAGTGCACCCTCATACGAGTTGGTG
Organism: Schmidtea mediterranea; assembly: GCA_022537955.1. Taxonomy (NCBI): domain Eukaryota; kingdom Metazoa; phylum Platyhelminthes; order Tricladida; family Dugesiidae; genus Schmidtea; species Schmidtea mediterranea. The sequence goes on along the minus strand of CM039679.1, from coordinate 139,148,283 downwards.
ATATGCTTGATTCAAAAGGGTATGGGATAGGATTTCCAACTGGTGATTAATCAGCTTGCATGAACTATTTGAATTTTCTTTTGCAGGCTCCCCTTTGCGTGACAAAATGACTAAATCAATCCTAAAGCTTCAGAAGTCTCAAAAACTGTCTAATTTGATTCATAAGTGGTGGAATGAATTCAATATCACTGAACCTTGCGATACAAAGGAAAAAGGTTCAATACCAACTGCTTTAGATGTCCATCAAGTTGGAGGAGTGTTTTTGTTATTAGGAGTTGGCTTTATATTTGCCAGTATGGTATCGGTCATTGAATTATATGTAACTTACTGTGAGGGAACTTGTAAATGGAACGTAAGATCTAAAATATAATAATAACATTGGCAATAATAATAATAATAATAATAATAATAATAATAATAATAATAATAATAATAATAATAATAATAATAATAATAATAATAATAATAATAATAATAATAATAATAATAATAATAATAATAATAATAATAATAATTACAAAAAACCGCTATTTAAGCAAACGTATACTATATATTTCGATAGGTTAACTGTCATCATTGGTTATAAAACTAACCAAAAATATTTACGAATTTACAAGTGTGCCGTTGGTTGAAACAATTGACTTATGTTCGTGATGCGGCAAAAAAACATTTCTGGCCATCTCATTGTTAATGGACAAGCATTTTATAAACTTCTGGAATTTGATACTTCAAGTGTCAATTTTATTTTCAATAATGAATTGTAAATGCAGTAAATGCAGTTGCTTTGGTTTTTGGTTTAGCATCAACAATGGCTTCAATATTTTTGACTAGCTTTGAAAAAAAAATAACTTCTTTCCAATTTGAGAAACCCATTGTTTTTTAAACGGTATCTCGGTGATATTTTTTATTCCTAATATTAGTATAGTTTTATAAATTTAACATCCATTTATAACATCAAAAATTTATTTTTACATAAAATCAATATTATTAAAATTGATTTCTAATATTTTAAATAATTATTTTTAATGTTTTTGAGTAAACAATTGAATTTACAACAATGAATTAACAATTGAATAGGTTATACGATACATTAATTGATATCTAGTACAATTCCCAATAGTATACTAGTTTTAGGGTTTCTGAAAACGCGGGAAAACAATATTCGTCGGATAAGAGTATTAAATTTCAAAATTCGTCGAACCGTTCGAATTCGTTAAATTTTTATTAAAAGTATTTTTTTAGAAAAGTAATAACTACTATTTTAATATTTGATCAAACTATGAATTTTTTGCAAATAATAAACAAAAATACATTTATTTTTTGTGTCGTAAGTAGGGTTTCTGAAAACTCGGAAAAGCAATATTCGTCGAATCCGAGTATTAAATTTCGAAATTCGTCGAACCGTTCGAATTCGTTAAATTTTTATTAAAAATATTTTAATTTTTAGATTCGATAAAAACGCACCGAACTTCGAATCCGAATCTTTCGCCAAAGGTTCGGCGAATTCGAATTCGAGTAGTTCGATTTCAGAAACCCTAACTAGTTTCGAGCTAATGGCTCTCATCAGCACTATGCGGATAAGTGTAAAAACAGTGTCAAGTTAACATCGTTATACACTTATCCTGATGTACTGGACATCAAATAAGTTTGCAAAGTTTGGCTTTAAGGCAGAAAAAATACTAATCTTTATCTTGAAATCATGTTAGATACAATCTTACCTCTATAAACTACAAGTTCAACACAAAAACTAGTAACAAGCTATCAGCCTATCAAAACCCCTTGAAAAACTTAATTTTATTAATCACTATGTCTGATTCTAATCAAAGAATATACTATACATTAAGTGATATCTGGTAATTTTTCCCAATAGTATACTAGTTTCGAGCTAATGGCTCTCATCAGTATTATGCGGGAAGCGCTCAGATTTCTATTCAGTAAGTGTAAAAACAGTGTCAAGTTAACACAGTTATAGACTTATCCTGATGTACTTGACATACAAATAACTTAGCAAAGTTTGGCTTTAAGGCAGAAAAAAGATGAATCTTTATCTTGAAACCTCCTTTTAAATTTATTATTTATGAATTTATTCCATTTTTAAATTTGTAATAACATTTATTTCAATAAAAGTTTTTGAATAAAATGTAAATCGTTATTGTTTTTTGAATTTTGCTTTAAAATTTATAATAAAACCATTCACCTTGCGTTTGACTTGTATACCCGTCACTGCTTAATTTTAATTACACACTGTGTAGAGGTTTTTTTTAAATAAAGTACTCAATTAACTGGTTAAAATTTCATATATTTTTAAATATTAATTTTACAATTAAGCCATTTTATCATTCCATAATTTAAATTTAAACATTTTATGTTAGCTTTTTTAATTTATTATTATAATTTTATTAAAGTTTTTTACTTCCTTTTTATATGAGAATAAAATCCTTTTCAATTTAATATTTCTCACACTTGTATTTGAAAATCATAAGCATGTAGAGAAGTGAATCTTTCGAAATATACAGTAAAACGTGATTTTGAAAAGCGCTTTGTTGTAATTAAATCAGTTCCATGGTTATTCAATTATTTATATATTTATTAATAGTAATAATAATAATAACAATATTAATAATAATAACTCGTGTTTTAGGTACCTTTCCATATATATTTCCAGAAGGAATTGCAGTTTGCCGTTAGATTTATGAGTTCCTCAAAAAAACCCTTGAACACTTATAATGTGGACAACAAAAGTAGAGAAAGATTGCTTATATTGGATTATAAGCAGGAAAATTACAACGCACCTTCAAATAGGACGTCACTTCATCTTCATAATCCCAGCAAAACATCTCGTAACTATCCCACTACAACGAACACTCCACGGATATTTACTGAACTGGATGAATCTTGTAATGATGATAAAAACTGCCTCAATATTTCTCATGACTCCCTTGAAAGTATCTCCAACATGTGCGGAGTCTAAATGAAAATTGAGTATTTTTGATTTATTTTATATTTTTTCGTGTAACCGATTTTTGGAAAATACCTCTCTTACGCTATTTGATTTTGATTTTAATAATATATTATATGGTTCCTCATTTTTTTTACTTGTTAAGTAATGTATATCAAACCTTTCTATATATACTTTTGGCAGTTTGCGAGAATGAACGGGATTGTCAACTTCCATCTTGCTGACCCTTCATTGGCTACATCTGACTTTTTATATGTCTGTATCAGTATCCTTTAATGTTTATAATCATGAAACACTTTAAAGATCAATTCATTTACACTTTTGAAAGGCTTTAGTAAGTTGATAAGAGGTGAATTTGGTTGATTATGTGTCCAAAGTTGGTATTATACATATATAAGGGCGAAAGTCTGAGCGTATATTTGAGCGTATATCTGAACGTATGAGCGTTTATTTCGCGGAAAAACTTTATACATATTTATATCTTATAAAAATCTGTCTATCCGTAAGTAAGTGTGACCTATAAGCTGTGGTAGGGAAAAGGTGAATTTATAGAGAAATATATAACATAAAACATAAATGTATCTGATAAAATAATCTAATGTATGATTTTTAATAAAATATACCGATTAACTGATATAATTAATGAAATCTTACGATATCTTTTTGCGCAACCTGGCAGACATTTTCAGCAAATGGAACGAAATTAATCCATCCTTGCAAGGAAAACTTGCTAAAGTTTTTTATGTGAACGTCAGTGTCTGATTTTAAGAGGAAACTTATGTATTCGTTGGAGTGCGTGGAAAAGAAAGATATTGATTGCTTCCCACTTGCAAAAAGCTTCCTGAATGAATAAAATATGAAGATTCAAGAGAAAACGCAGAAAATATTCAGTTACATCTCAAAGGCTTAAAACACTCATTTGAAAATTATTCCGACAGCTTAACAGAAGGTGCTTGAGGACTTTATGTGGGTACAGAATGTGTTTAGGGTGAACAAAAACTCCACAAAGCTTAAACTCGGCAGAATACGAGGTTATTATAGATTTGACATCTCACAGCGACCTAAAAATTTAGTTTCAACAGCAAGGTACAACAGACTTTTGGCAGAATTTACAAAATGATTTCAAAATTCTGTCCAAAAAGCAAAATTATTATTGCTTCCTTTCTCAACCACTTATTAATGTATATATACCGCATATACAGCAACAATAACAAAATACAGAAACCAATAAAATTCAGAACAAGATATTTACCTTCAATTATCATCGATTAAACCTGATATAAGTAAACTGTGTAAAAAAAGTACAACCACAGAATTCTCATTTGGATTATTTTATGTTTTTTATCTCATTTTATCAACCCCTTCTTAATAATCAATAAGACAAAAATCCCAACAAAGAAATCTTTATTGACAAATATTCACCACGATACACAATAATTTATTTATCGCACACACCCTAAGGGTATCACGATGTAAGTTCAACTGCAATCTGATTAACTTTATCTATTTACTGCTATTCACTCGTTTCCTCCGACTCGTTATTTTCTCGCTCCGACAAACTGACAACTTATTTTGTTATCAGTTGGTTTTCTAGTTTTAGAATTCCCATTTATCTGGATTACTATTGAAAAACAATTTTCCATTTTGGACAATTTATTGGCCGTTTCACTAATGCCGGGAAACACATTAAGCTGACGTTCAGCAAGGCGGCCCTTGATCAATGGGTTCGTTGGTAAATAATTTAATTAATTTGTTTTTGGGCTCCCGACCCTTCAATATACCTTATCTCAGTCTAATAATATTTTATTCGTCTTCACAATCGAATTTGCCACCGGTTACCACTTTTTTCCAGCGAAAAATATTGATTTTTACTTTTTTCAAAATTTTAATTAATTTTAATTGATTTTGATAATTCTAAAACTTTATTATTTTTATTCATGTTTTGTTATAACCCCAACAAATGGATCGGAAATAACACGCAGATTTAAAATCAGACCTATTAACACCAAATAAACAAGCCTTAACTATGAGGAAAATGTAATTAAATATAATATCAAAGAACATAAAAGTAAATTAAAATAATAACAAAGATGCATCAAGATCAGCACGAAATTTGCATAAAAAATAACATAATAACAAGAAAATTTGACCGAAAAACGACAATTTAGATAAAAGCAAAAAATCAATGAATAAAACTGAATTAAAATAAAATATTTTTGGTTGAAAAAGTTCAATTAAAAATTCAAGAAATAAATTGTCAATTTAAATTAAGAAAATAATAAAAATTAAATTTAGATAACACAAATAATTTCAAGGTCAAATTTTGTTTTATCGCACTAAAAATAACACGCAAGGTTAGGGTCACAGAATAGGTATATATACCGATTCATTTTTACATCATTTCAATCACTTTTTCCTGGTGAAAAACTCTTACCATTTTTCACTAGCAAAAAATATTCATGAACAGAAGCGCTTTTGTGTGATACAGGAAGCTTTTGTGAGAGAAATTACTGTTTCAGAGCTGATTCTATACGAGGATTCCAATTAGACGAAGTGATGAATCTTTGATGAGCATGCCTATAAATGTACTTATGAATGTAACGATTGCCGAATATGTCTATGAATGTGCTTGCGAATGTAACTATGGAAAAATATGCCTATGAATGTGCTTATGAATTTAACAATTATGGATAATGAATTATATGTTTTCGTATAGGTATACTGTTTTATTATATCATATCTAAAAATCATGTCGAAAATTTCCCGTCTCACGGCCAACACATCTCACAAGAAAGTAACTATACACCATCAACGACTCCGTGTAAGCGCCAGAAAATTCGACCTAAAATGAATTATACAGGCGGCTAAAATTCTGAACACCAAGTAGCCCAGTGGGCACTCTTAAATATAAAATAAACACAATCAATACCTTAGGGTCAAAATGAAAAAACCTAAATTTGAATAAAATTGGATATTAATAAGTTGAAGGATTAGAACTGAAACCTCTAACATAAATTGTAGCAGAAAGCATAGAGAAGTAAAAAGAATTAAGATTAAAATAGAATTTTAACGATCAATAAGTAATTTTAATATTTAAAAACTTTCGAATGATTGACTAAAATTAAACAGAATCGAATAGTTATAATTGATTAGAATTGACGTTAGGTTTTGTATAACAACTTAAGTAATTAATATGAATAACGTGAATAAACTCAACATATTAAACTATTACTTAGGAGACAATAGGTTAAAGTTGAATTAGATTTTATGAGTCTTAGGTTAAGCCAGAAGAAACCATTTTAAATTAAATGTGTACCCTCAGCCGCGATATGACTTAACCCAGACTAAATAAAAACACTTAACTACCAATTCCCCAAACAGCAATCAAAAATAATCGAACGAATGAATTTTATTAAAATCAAAATATTAATAATAACAGAAAATTTACCATACCAAAACCGGAATTACTGAAAAGCATATTAAACGGATTTCTAAAGTCAAACAGGATAATAAAATCACTGCAATTTTCAAAGATTTCGCCAGAATATTATGTTTATAACTTAAAATTTTACCTTTATATTAATGTTACATGAAATAAGTAAGATAGCATTTTAACTGGAATTAAAAATTAACAAACCAAGATAACTACAAAAATAAGATCAAGTACTTGCATTGACAAATCTAATGGTATTTTATGGTAAAACTTTAAACATTGATAATAAAAGATTTCGATTTGATTCCCAAAATATTCTCTGTCGATACGAGCGAAGAAATAATAAAATCTCCAATATTGAAAAAGCAATGAATTTTAGTGAGCATTACAGAAAAATGTTTTTATCAAATTGAAAAATTTTTTTAATGAAAAGACTTTGTTCGGAGCGCCAACTTCTATAACTTTCGTCCACTAGATATATATAAATCATTTTTGTCTAATACAACCTACATAATAAAATTATGAATAAGAACAAATGACAAACACTCACTGATTATTCAGCGGTGACGGTGAGAATTGTGCTAATATTGATAACTCTAATAATGATGAATCCAAACACTAGTTTTGATAACAGTACTGGAAATTTTAATAATAGAAATAATTATAACGAATAAAATAATAATACGAATAACGATAATAAAAATCTTAACAATTAACAATAGTGATCTTCACAAAAATTCTGATAACACAGTTCAATAGATAAGAATAGTGCTGCTCTAAAAACAGATGACCACTATACAAATCATGAAACATGACCTACCAGACACACATAGTGACAAGCTATGGTTAAAAATCAAAATATGCATAGACACCATTGTAACCAAAGTTTATCAATCCAGATGACGTGGCAAATGACGATATATAAGCTACACTAAGAAGTTGATTTAATTCAACGAAATGGCAGCACACGCGGTCGCCAGATCCTGTGGGACTACGGATAAACTGTCTCAACACCGGAAACTGCCGAGTGACCGGCTTGATTTTACTCGATTGGGGGTATGCATCTTCTCGGCCTCGCCATCAAAAGAGAGCCTGGCCGGAACCACGACAGAGAAGCTAACCAGACAGTGGAGTCGTTATTGCTTCGATTGGATGAAGAGGATCGAGAGCTACAACAACGGCGACGATTGGCCCAGATGGAGCTGAATAGAATCAATCATGAGATAACGATAGGAAAGATTCCAGGTTCAGATAGTTACCTTCCAAAATATGAGATCTCATTCGATCTCAGTGACCCTACTCTGAGGACTCTAACCGCCCAAACTCAAGTAATGATTCCGGAGAAACTGATGAGTATGCTAGAACGGTTGGAATCACTACAAGTAGGGAGAAAATAGCAGGGTAGAAATTTCTGCAGGGCAAGATATCGTTTCAACAACTCATCGTGGAAAAAACAAATTTAGTAATTTTGTGAATATAAAAATTTTTTAGACGAAAGCTTTATCTTTCTTTCTTTGTTCTTGTGTTTGTAAAATTGATTTATTTATATGAAACTGCAAATTTGGATAATAGTAATCTGGTCAAATTTTATAGAACACTGTTCCTAAAATTGGAATTAGATATACGTAAAGAGTACAATAAACTGAATTATATAAAGGTACGGATGACAATTTCAATGAAAGGTTGGTTCAGCGTATCATCAGCAAGAATTTAAATAATTAAAATGAAAATGACTATATCCAGCGTTAGAATTAAACCTCATTTAAATTATCATCACCGAGAATTTAAATAAATGGTTATTTTTTAAAAATCTCATATTTTATAGGTAATATTTTAATCATGGACAATGTAAATTATCTTAACTATCAGAAATCTCTAATATTTTCTTTTATATTTTTGATACATGGTATAATTTTTAGCAGTAATAATTGACTTCCATTTGAACAAGTGTCAAATACAACAAACTCAGATTTCATTTTTAATTTTCTTTTGGATTCAGTGTCGGACTCCTACCAAGAGGACCCAGGACACTCCACAGGAATAGAGACTCGCCTCGCTCGACGCTTGGTGCAGCGCACCCAGGAAGTGCAGAGACTCAAATCTACATGGTTTGAGCCAAAGAGAGTCAAGAAAATTTATCAAGAACTAGATGCCCTGAGAGAGGCAAACCAGACAAATCAGGCCCAAAGAATCCAAATCCGAGCTTTGGAGCTTGCATTAACAGCCAGTCAGGAGGGGAACGCCGTGACCTATCCCCTGGTGTTCGCTCCGGCTTAGTTAGCCTATCGAGAACGTACAACGGCGAGGAATGACCAAACGCCCCTCCAAAAGAAACGTAAGCCGGGAAAGGCCGAACAGGCTCGCCTGCGATTACAGCGAATCTAACCAAAAACTAACTGAAGAGAGATCTTGACTCTTATTAGAAATTGTGTTAAACCATGTCAGTGTAATTAAATCTTGTTGTTATTATTCTTTTGTATTTTCTTTGAATGATAGTAATAGCTTAGATAGAAGTAATAATAATACATAAACGAGAAATAACAATAATGGATATAATAACAATAATAATAATAATAACAATAATAATAACAATAATAATAATAATAATAATAATAATAATTATAATAATAATAATTATAATAATAATAATAATAATAATAATAATAATATAATAATAATAATAATAATAATAATAATAATAATAATAATAATAGCACTAATAATTGATACGAACAATACAGATAACAGTAGTAACTACAACACCAATAAAAATAATAGGGAACATATTTGTTATAATAGTGATAAGGATAATAGCGACACTATGAATATTTAGCGTAACGAAGGGTATACAGGTCATAGTAAAATCAATAATACGAACAATGACAAGAAGGACTATGGAAATGGATATAACAATAAATGATATAACAGTGTAAATTAACATTTGAAGGAGATAGAAAAATGATGGGACCTTAACATCGAAACCAAGAACATGTCTTCTATCGACTGCTCGCTGGACCTGCTATGAGGCCATACCTTAGCAGTTCTGGAAGCAGAGCTCACCTTTGGCGGTTTCATAACCGATGGTTACAGTTCCAACGTTGCCTAGCAACGGGTAACCATTGGAGGGAGATTAAATTTTTATGTTAAGGGTTACAAGATCATAAACCATTAACCCACACACCAGTAACTAGTAAAAAATTTACTTATTAGACTATAAAGTGTAAGGGGCTCCGCCACAAAAATTGATTCTAAAAAGGGCTCTACAAGTCAAAAAGGTTGGGAAATGCTCGGTTAAGAGTTAGTGGATGGTTAGGGTACACCCATGTCTCATTCCAGCTGCCGCCTAAAAAAGGATGTAAACTCAAAAGTTTCTGCAGGTCACAAAAAAATATGACAACGAGCCAAATTTTATGTAGATTAAGCCAATATAATTTTTTCATAGAATAAAATTTGTATACAAGGATATATGTCAGGAAAATGTCACATGTATAAAAACATCATTTTAAGATATATTAAATGTCTATAATCACTATTGTTTGTCAATAGGAATATACAAATTTGTTATTGAATGTATTTACATGAATTTTTATCAACAAATAAACATTAGTTATATAGAGGTATCTTATCATCTTTCCCATAATAGAAAATATATCCCGACTCAAAAATGCTTTAAAAAAATCTTTTATAAGTGGTGGGTTACAGGGTTTCACATCTTGCTTGACTTTCTGGTTACCCTCGTAACGCCATACAAAATGATTCTGATCCACTTGGCACCCGTTGCTAAGCAACGTTGGTAATGTGTTCAAGTGGTGGATTGTCCGCAAAAATTGAGTACCATGTGCTAGTACTATAGTTGCTCGGACAACCCTCGGGTTCACGAGCTGTCGATAGAAGACCTGTGCTCGCTTTTGATTCTTAGGTCCCATTATTCTCCTATCTCCTTCAAATGTTAACCTATACTCTCATATCATTCATTGTTATGTCAATTCTCATAGTCCTTCTCCTTGTTGTCCACGTCGAAGATTATTCTTTGGCCTGTACACCCTTTGTTGTGTTAAATACACCCACATTATATCTTTCACCCTTATCCCTATTGTAACTACAATGTTTCCCATTATTATTACCAGCATTATCATTGTTGCTATTATATGTATTACCCTTATTAATTGTTACTACTAATACCTTTAATATTATTTTTATTACTATAACTACCATTATATTTATTGTTATTGTTACTATGATTATTACTATTATTATTATTATTACCATAATTATTATCAATCATTACTACAAATACCATGATTATCACTATTATCATTATTATCAGTATTATTATCATAATTATTATTACTATTATAATTAAAATTACTCTTATCATTATCGTTATTATTATTAAGATTTTGTAGGGATCCTTCCTTATTCCTCAGCGTTAAAATTCTTTATTGATATACAACATTAGCCGTAGTCCATCTATAATTTTCGGTTTTTGATAAAGTATTTTTGTAAATTCGAAAATTTTAGCAGCGTTCCGCCCTTATTTTACGGTTCATCCCTATTCTACCGTTTTCGACAAAGTATTTTCATTGACTCGGAAAATTTGAGCAGCGTTCCGCCCTTATTTTACGCATTCCATTTTTGCGTTGCTATTTTTGTTAAGTATTTGAATTAGTTCGGAAAATTTGAGCAGCGTCCCGCCAATATTCTCCGCTTCAACTCAAATTAATTTATTTAATTCTTATTTAAAAACATTATTTTTCATGATTTTGGTCGTTCGGATTAATCTTTTTCCGATGGCTATTCATTTTAACTGTTGCAACGATTTCGCAATTTTCCCCGCTACCCATTCCCTCTTTTTGTCCTTAAGATCTATTTATGTTCATTTCATAGTTAATGAGTGCCCACTGGACTACTCGGTGTTAGAGATTTTGAGCCGATTGTTGTTAAAAATTTATGTCAATTTTACAGAAAACGGATGGTGAAGGAGCAGCCAATAAACTACTCATTTACCCTCCAATTTCCCCTATGTACGGATAATATTGACGTTCCAACTCCTGCGTTCCGCACGCTGAGTCTTCACGGGTACATATCATTGGCGATCTTCCACGCACTTACACGAATCTGTACTATGTAGATTTTGCTTTCTTGCGTTATGTGTTGGCTGTGGGCCGGAAAAGGAATAACAAATAATAATTTACCATAGCATTTGGAATAAAAGTTTCGATGCACTAAGGCTGTAGATATAAAATATTTATTCAACATATTACATCGGCTACATACATTTGAAATTCATTGTATCCATTCCATAAAATTTACTTCGAAAATCCCATAAATTTAATTCGATAAATCATTCTGAAAAAATCATCCATAAATTCAATTGAAAAATTACCCACAAATTTGATTCAAAAAATCATCCATAAATTCAATTGGAAAAACAAAATTATCCATAAAATTAATCTGAAAAATCATCCATAAATTCAATTGAGAAATTACCCATAAATTTGATTCAAAAAATCATCCATAAATGCAATTGGAAAAACAAAATTATCCATAAACAAAATCATCCATCAATTCGATCTGAAAAGTCATACATAAATTCAATTGAAAAATTACCCATCAATTCTCTTCGAAAAAATCAACTAATAAATATTGCACCAGTTGAGAGTGATCGTGTTCAGCAAAACACTTACCCGTGTTAATTGCCTGAATGCACGGCTCTCAACCAGCTACACAACCAGCTACACAGTTCTATAATGAAATTTTCCTCCGAAAAATAAGACTGAAAATTTGTGAAAACACATCGGTATTTATACCTATTTTTCTCGCGTGTGAAATTTGGTGCGGTAAAACAAAATTCGACCTTGTTATTTTCTAGTAAATTCTATTCGTTAATTTTATTATTTTTTGATTTATTTTTATAATTTTTTTATTTAAGATTTTTATTGAATTATTACTAATTCAAATTTTCGATTTAAATTTCATTTTAATGAACTTTTATTAATTTTTTCAATTTCGTCGAATTTGTTGTGTTTTCTTGTTATATTTGTGTAGGTATCGTGCGAATCTTGGTGCATTTTGTTATTATTTTAATTTTATTTTTATGTTTTTGATTTTATATTTATTTATATTCTCTCAGATTTTAAAGTGTTTAATTGGTGTTGTATATTGTATTTTAAGTTATTTTGGTGCTGGGTTTTCGTGCTGTATTACTGATGCATTTAAACAATTCTCAAGGCTATTGGTGTGCTGGCCCAACATAAGCTATGCAACGACATTTCTGTTTGAAGGCAGATTTTAATAATTTATACATTCAATAGATTTACATACCGTGTTTCCCCGAAAATAAGCTCTATGGAGATTTTTGGAACTTTTTATAATATAAGCCCTCCCCCGAAAATAAGCCCTAGTTAAAATAATGTGTAAAAAAGAATTCGTTAAAAATGCTATTGATTTATAAGAAAGTGGGTTGATTTTATACTGCCACCATTGTTGAGAAGTCGAAATAGAGGTTTACTAGTTTGGGATTCAGCCAGTACTCACCGCGCTAAAGACATGAAAAACTTTCTTGCTGAGAGGAGGATTGATCAAATAATGATTCCGGCAGGAATGACCGGTTACCTCCAGACACTTGACATTGCAATAAAAAATGGTTATTTTGAAAACAAAATGGTGAGAAATCATCGAGGTAATTTTGTAAAACCAGGGTTACAAGAAGTTGTGAATTGGATAAAAAATTCATGGGATAAAATAACTGATAGTTGTGTTTCTAATGCACTACGAACTGGCTACTTAGACAAGAAGTATATATTTAACGACAGCTATATTGCAAGACATGAGAGATTCGGGCCAATGATTCAACAGGAAATGGATTTGGAGGAAAATCAGAAAAGAAATCAGAATTTGATTTATGACGATGTTCCAGAAGATGACATGATTGTAAATGAATAAATTTTAGTTTCTGTATTCTGTGCAAAATAAATAAATATTAAATAAAAATGTATACATTTATTTTTGTCTCTCCCGAAAATAAGCCCTAGTGCATATTTTGGATCAAAAAAGAAAGTAAGACAGTGTCTTTTTTCGGGGAAACATGGTACTATCAAGAGTCAAAATATTTTCTTCATTGATAATCTCTTATTATATTGCTCTGAAAGACTGAATATTTGTTAAATATTCTTAATGTTTTGATATTAAAATTTATAATTTTCGAAATGACAAGATTAAATTAATTCATCCGAGCTGGCGTGGTAGTTTGTGAGGTACTCTTGCAAATTAATAATAAAATAACTCATCATTTCTACTCTAGCAACGTTACTAAAATAAATTCTTTTGACCACAAAAAACATAATAATTTGTTCCATTCCTGATATTCCGTACAGTTAACAATATTGCCCCATGAATTACAAAGCTACTTTTGTTTAATTGACTTTCATGTTAAATTTTCACATTTTATCTAACATTTTCAACCTTTCGACAATATTCTTACTAATAACATTTATTTTAGCTTTCTGTTAATTCTGATTAAAAGAATTAAAGTTAATTAAAATTTATAATTAAAAATGTCGAGAATATAATATTTATTAAACATTGCATTTCTGTTTCTTCGCAAACAGCCGCACAAATCAAATCCAAGATTGACCACTTAGTCTCTCCCACTATCCTAGCAGTTTCAACTTATTCCCACTCCCGTTGGCTATACCTTTAAAAGGTGACGCAACGCGAAAAGAAGCAAAGAACTCATCAAACAATAAGAGTAATCAATTAAAATAAACTCAAAAATAATTATAATTATTTGATAACCAAACTTTAATTACAATATAAATTTGCCGATTTACTTAACAATTTCGAATGTTTTATAATCTTTCCCTGTAGAATCTTTATCCAAACTTTCAAATTCACACTTTTCTATTTGTGATTTCGGACTACCCGTGTGTTGAAGCCATTGCTTCCTGAAAATATACTAGATCAAATCCAATTGAATTGAGTCAACATAATCTGTTATTTTACGCCACCCAACCGATGAGCACCTCGTCATTCTTAAACTGTGGTGTGCTAAAACTTTCCAGTGAGCGGCGAAAAAGTAGGTCAAAGAAACTTTCTAGTGGTGCACAAAATCGAGATTTTTTAGTTGGTTAATTTTCAACTATTAGAGTCAATAATGTTGCTCTTCCAAGCGCTAGAGTTTCAAGGTTATTTTGGTTATTTATGATATTTGTTTTAGTTTTCATGTTCTAAATTTTACCATCAAAAATCATAGCAGTTATGTAAAAAAGCAGCTCAACCCGTAAATTTTAAATCATAACCTTTGAATATCAACATTTTACTGTTTTGATCACATCCACTTAAACTAAAAAAACTTGGTCTGTGTCAAATAATAAAGAGATATTATTAGAGGTTTTAATTATACTTAGTTATTTTCTGTTTTCTCTTCTTTTAGATTATCACTGGCAATCTTAGCTATCAGTAAATTGAATATGTCCAAATAGTGATTTTTGTTATTAGTAATTGTTATACTAAATTGAAATTATATTTAGTTAACTATTTATTAAACAATGTCAAATCATTGTAATAGGTAAATGCGTAGCAATATAATATGCAAAAAGTCATGCTATATCATTCAAAATAATTAGTTATTAATACCGAAATATTTATCACCGTGCTAACCGTAAAATAGGTCGATTTAATTACAATAAGGAACATTTATTACTATCTTTAAGAACATCAAATTGCGCCCTGAAATTATTAAAATGCTTTTTAAAAGAATATTTTTTTGTTTATATAAAATTTTAATAAAAATCAAATTGGATAAATTTAATATTTGATAATGAAATTCTAGATTTCTCCAAAAAAAGGTAGGATATATATATATATATTTTTTTTTAAATATATTTATACAAAATATCTAAAATCTCCATAAATTTCCCTTCATTAGACACCGAAAAAGCTTTGATATGGGGGTAATAATTTTTTTAATTACCATAATTGGGCGTCTGGAAATAATCATTGATTTTTTGGCAATAGCAGCTTGTAGATTATTGAAGAGATGAGATTTTTATTCTTACCCTTTTTTTAATTTTGCCAAGAATAATTTCAATTAGTTATTATTTATCAGCAGTTGATATTCTGTAATAATCTCTGTAAGATAACTAAATTTAAAAGACAAACTACCAAATTATAAGGGTGTAACAATTAATCCTTAGGAAACATCAAAAATGACTTTAACATGGGTGCAATTTCTTAGTATTTTATACAAAAAAATTTTAAACAGAGATAATGTGCATATTTTTATTATCGCCTGAAAAATTTTTATACTCCTAATTTTTAATTTCTATTAAATGTTACTTGATTTAAAGGTCCTGTCCTATGTTAATGTTGGCAATTACACAGATTTATTATATTTTTTTGGATTTAATATTACAGGTTAAATCAAATGTTCTTTTACGATCAATTTATTGTCCGTTGGTATGAAAAAAAATGCAATTCAATTGGATAACTTTCAACAAGTCACAAATTGCAACATCAGACACATTCAAATAAATTTATTTAGTAATCCACTTTCAAAAAATGCTTAGCAGTCAAAAAGAACGTTTAATATATTTTTCAATTTAATAAAAATAGTTTAGTACTTGAAACAGCTAAATAATCATAATTTAAATCTCTCAATTCGAAAATAATTTTCAATTTCCTTTTAAAAATGATATAATGTATAATGTGAATGATTGCTTCCATCCAAGTTTATTCCCAAGTTTTTTAGTGCTAGATATAGTATTCATTTGATTCGCGCTTTCCTTCCCACAAGAACTTAATTGTGATGCAAAAACAATGTCCAACAACATTTTAGATTTTATCTGGTTTTAGGAAGGAAATTTATAAAAATTAATCGTTCAATAATATTTCAGCTACGATATGTATAAAAATATATACACACTTGATTTCAATTTATTATTAATTTAACTAATAATACTGATACAGCTTGAAAATTTCTAACCAAATTAGTACATTAAATAATACATTATGTTAATCTTTGGAGGCGAGCCACTCAACTCCCCACTGACAGTTCCTGCTCTTGTATTTTTAACCCAGCCTGTTATTCCTAATTCAGTAGCTTTCCGTTGTGTAAACTAACCAAACATTAAATTAATGAAACATCATAAAAATAAATCTAGTAGTTTTATTGCATACTTTACGGAAAAATACTCCTTAAAGTAAAAATTTCGTAATTTAAATTTAGAAAACATAGATAATACCTTGGACTTTTCCAAAAACTTCAAATTTTATTCTTTGTTTACCGGCCATTAATTTTTGTTGTTAAAACTACAACGATTTAAACAATCATTTCTAAAAGAAATAATTAATTTGTATTTAAATTGAAATAATTATTTGGATTTTTGAATGTAAAGAATTTAAGTTTTAAAATTTAATTATTGTCGAACTCCTTCTTGATGAGCCTCAAATGGAACACTGTTCCGAAACCACCTTAAAGCTTTCTTCCGCCACCTTGTTTGCTAAGCGCTCATCACGACTTTCGATCACATCTAACTCTTGCTTAAAGCGCATAGCAATTTCCTGTTCATCAAGGTCATCAGCCAAGGCTTTTAATTCGATCCATTCCTTTTGCACTTCTTCAAAAGTTTCTTCGTATTTCCTTCTTTCTTTCAAATCCTCCACTGAGAGATCTTCAGTCGCTCTAATGAAGGCTCTTGTTAACCTTGATTTCTGACATCTTCGACTATCAATTCCTAATTTTAGTCTCTTCTGTCTTTCTTCTCTTGAAGCTTTTCCTTCCATGCCTCCCAAAACCCGAATCACCAAATGACACGTCTATCCGGCTTGAATTTATACTCCGATACGGTCTTTTCGTCCCTCAGTTGCCACCCCGCAAAGCTTAAAACTTGTTTTCTGGGGAATACCTTCCTTGTCTTGTACCTTTGCCTTGAACTCTTTTATGAGGTCATCCGACCAAACAGTGAAGACTATTGTTTTCCCTGATAAGGTTATCAAGCTGATTTGAAAAGAATGCTGGGGCCCATAACAACACTCTTCTAAATAGCTTAGCCCACCAATACTATTAACTGATTGGGATTTAATTTTATTTGTGGTATTTATTTTCTCTTCTAACTTAATTGACAATTTGGGTACAGCAACTCTTTTATTTATAATAGATTTAATCCAAATATTTTTGATGTTAAAATTATTATTTATATTTAATTAAAATTTAATTAAATAAAGGACCTTACAATTAAATCTCACCCGTTCTTCCAAAGAATCGTGGTTCTCAGATGAGAACCACGCTCTGCTACC
Organism: Schmidtea mediterranea; assembly: GCA_022537955.1. Taxonomy (NCBI): domain Eukaryota; kingdom Metazoa; phylum Platyhelminthes; order Tricladida; family Dugesiidae; genus Schmidtea; species Schmidtea mediterranea. The sequence goes on along the minus strand of CM039679.1, from coordinate 139,130,593 downwards.
AATGTTTGATCGGGAAGCAGTCTGGTCCGAATCAGCGTCCATTAATTGATTAAGTCCTTCATCATTGCCGGAATAATGTTTAACTGAGATTGACTTAGTTGGTGAAGTATATTTCCAGTTTACCGGGTCCTCACCAATCGATTCCGCTGCAATTGTTTCTAAATCTTTAACAAGTTCACAATTTTCAAATCCAGCCAATTTAAACAAAATATCAAATATGATGTTTTCTCAAATAAACCTTCAAAAAGAATTTCTTTTTCGACATCTGTTTTCTTGAAATCCACAGGAAACAGCAGCACATTGTTAAAGTTGACGTCATTGTGTACAAATGTCAATCGGTATGCATAAAATCAAGCGCCGATCCAAATTGGAGAACCAATTCTTTCGATGATTTTAAAGTCAACACTCAAGTTTCAATTTTATCATTTATTGTAAAGTTTAAAGCCTCTTCTAACGAGCAAAATTTATTGTATTCCAGTTGTTCATATATAGTTTGGTATTTTATCCATTATGAAAAGTATTTAATAATATTTTCATGATTTAAACGTGAAAGCATCATGATTTCATTTTGCAGAAGTCTACTTGATTTGCTTAGGGTTTGTATCATATCATTATTATACGAGCTGATCTTAATGCAATACCAATGGGAATCAAATCTGTGCTTAGCACGAAAATATTTGACACAAACAAGACTGTGTAGTTTCAACATGTCACAAATGTTGGAGAAACATGGAAAGAATTATAAGCCGAAATATAGCGATTATTTAAATCTCCTTCCAAATCCGACTTTCTATAACCATGCTTTTCAATGACTCTCAAAATTGTACTTCTTTCATTTAAATAAATGAAATGCAGAAACATCAGTTTCATTTGTAATTTACTGTCGACATTTTTACATTGTTCATTTTCATTTTCATTTTTACCTGACTGTAATTTATATATTTCAACAAGTTGCCTTTTCGAATTTCTAACACTGATTTTTTACTATCACTCGCTTTAGAATCATTGCTTTCAAAAAAATCTTGAATATCATTCAAGAGGATTTTGGAGCCGAACAAAGTGTTAGTTCGAAAATTATAGGACGGCTTGCAAAGAGGAAAATTTTTCTGTAAAAGGTATCCGCCCAGCATTCAATTTGAGCCAGTACTCGCTTTTGCATATCGGTAAATTGAATTTGAGCTTTTCTTCAATCAATGAAGATGAAACTTTATCAGAAATTATTTTATTGTCCAGAGAGAATAAAGTATTAAAATCTTTAATAAAGCAACTTTCAAATTTATTGGATGTATTCATATTGCTTTCACAATTGTTTTCTTTCATTTTAGGAAAACTCAAACCCGGAATGAAAATTTGTTCATAAGAATCGTCTTTATCTAATTTCTTAATAAAAGGGAATTTATTTGCTTTAGAAAAATCAGCATTTTCCCATAAACTATTATTTGAATCATTATCGGAAAATAGTTCAAGATCAGATCCAATATCGCTTTTCATATTTCAGTATCTGTTTATTAAATAACTTTTTATTAAGTTTTTAATGAAATCAATAAGATCTAGGACGACATTTTAAATTTAAAAATAAACAAGTATTCAACAAATAAATTCTATATTTTATATTTTTAAACTCCCATCGTTAGCCAATATTATTTAAAAAACTCATATAATTAAATCAAGTAAATTAAGGGTCATATAAAATTGTTTTTTAAATTAAAACCCACATTAATAGAAACCGAGGCTAAATTATTGTTTTTTATTTAATTTTAGAGAATTTTAATTGTATAATCCTCTACAATTTATTTTAATGTACTTAATCATAATTTAATTTATATGGTGCATATCCAGTAAGCTTGATAAAAATAACTGCTTAGGAAATTTTGCTAGTTAAAAAAGAGCTCAATTTGTCATCAGATAAGTACTACTTTGGAAACAAATTAATAAAATCTTAATTTAGTGTTAATTATCACAATAGAAAGACCTTGGGAGAAACTTAACGTTTTATTAGTTTTACACATTCATAAAGATTCTATTCTCGGGGTTACTGTTAGGATCGTAGTTACCTCAACCGGTCTCGGAATGGCTGCATTTTTAATAATGACGCATGGCTCCATTTCCCACAATAAAATATAAATGTTGTCCTTTTTAACAGACATTCCCGAACATTTGCTCGTCTCATGTCCGATTCCTGACACACATGATATTTAACGTCATTAATTTTTTAATTCATCGGATACGCCTCCGAACAATCAGCCATGTCTACTATTGAATAAATTTTTCCGTTTGCGAACAGTTATATGCTACCAACGAAAGGGTTTGGGTGAACACCCCACATAGAATAATAAATATCAACATTAGCCATGGAAATATCATTTTTTTCTCATTTCAGAATTTACTTTTCTATTCAGCCTTCTCTGCTGAGGACCTATACATCTATGATTCTCTTTTCCCATTTTACATGACGATACTATATTTTCCCAGTCTCCATTATCTTTAATCCAGTTTCCAAAACTTTTATTCAATATCTGAGCTGCTTTATTTATCAAATTTTCTATTTCATTTGGTTTCATATAAACATGAGTTCCCACTTCCAAAACGATAAATGTCAACCTGTTTACTACCGATTCTCTGTTTATTCCACATTTAATTAACTTTTCAATCACTTTCTTATCACAAAAATCATCTGTTTCACCATATTTTTGTACTACTTCTAAAAGTTGACCTCTCAAAATTTCACTAATTTCCTATAAATAATCCTTTATTTCTGCTTCAAATTCGAACGTTGGATGCAATATTTTCATTAACCCATTTAGATTTCTCCTCGTCATGTCAATCTCATTTTCCCTTATGACTAATCTTACCCAATTTACTTTAATTTCGTTTAAACTTTTGCCTTTTTCTACTTCATTTTCAACTTATTTCCAATTTATTTCTAACTTCATCAACAATCCTTGATTCATCGTTTTCGTAACTACACTTAATTCCTTTATTTTAACGATCTCATTAACTTCTAATTCGTCTTACATTTTTACCGCTCTTATTTCATCAATTTCTGTTTCCTTGTGCTCCTCATTTTTAACTGCCTTTTCTCTTCGTCCCTCTCATTTTCTATATACCGACTATTTATACTTGGGCTAAATTTCTTTGACGCGATTATATGATTCACGAAGTTCACTCTTGTACTTAAATATCCGTCCTCGTCTAGTTCATGTGGCATAAATCCGTAATAAAATAAATATTTGTGATCATCCAGTTCCTCACCTTTATATTTTAATATTATAATTCCATCACTACCCATAACGTCAACAGCTCGTTTCCTCAATTTCAAAACTTTTTCACATCAATGTTCCTGAATATATTCTATTTCTCTATAACCTTCAAATTCTAGTGCAATTTCCATCGGGTCAATTTCTACTTTTGCCTCTTTGAGCTCGTGGCCCATTTTTTCGTAACAACTTTTTCAACTTTTCACTACATCTGGTTTTATCATATAAGTATGGTCTTATACAATCAACAATTTTTATTTTATTTTCTACTTTGAATTCAAAATTATTAATTAAATCTACTTCATTAATCTTATCTTCATCACCTATTAATAACGCATCTGTAAAATAATTTATAATTATTCTTGCAATGTCTTCCATATCTTCTGACACGCTTGTTATAATCATCATTTTTAACTCATTTTTAACACCTGGAATTAATCCACAATCAACTAAAAATTCATCGTCTTTTAAATATCTCCTTTTAAATTCTAACTCAATCATTGTCCCTTTTATTTCTTGTTGCAATTCTTGTTTTAAATCTTTTACTTTGCCATATGCTGTATAACGTACACATTTTTTAAATTCATTGTCTTTATTTGAAATATCAATAAAAATAAAATCTAACCATTCTTTTGCTCGAAATTCACTACCAAATTTTACCATCAAAACTTCGATCTCGTCCTTCATCGGCGGATCCAATTCATATCAATCGGCGCACAATTTAATCACTGTTTTAAGTTTTCTAATACTCGACATCTCGCATAGCTTTTGCATTCCTTGCATCAATTTTGGAGCGTTAATATATCTGTTTTCCAACAACTTTTCTATTCTCATGATCAACATTGCAGCTTTTTCATTTTCTAAATTATCCTTTATTGAATTACTGTCGCTTTTCGTTCCTGGTAATTCTATAGCTGTTTCGGATATCATATGACCTTCAAGCTCGTCGTCAGACTCAAATTTATACATTAGCAAATTTAGCTTTCGACTCATATTTCTCAGCTCATTTTCCATCTTCTCTTTATAATCGTCATCTTGTACATAGGTCATATTACTCATTGATGAAGCATCCCCTTGAAATCTAATAGACTTTTTTAGAATCGGTTTTTGAAATCTTTCAGCATTTTTTGGGCACGATCTTGCCATATGTCCATAACTTTTACACGAATAACATTGCACTTGACCGTTTAGGTTTAATTTATCTCTTTCTGGCGATGGAGATGTTGAAGGAGATCTAGATTTTGATCGACAATTTCTCGAAATATTCCCTCTTCTTCCACAATTGAAACATTGCAGATTGTCAGTTCCTCGTTGTATATTGTAGCTCGGCTTTCGGTAGCTCCGCTCATTATCGCCTTTCACCCAATATGGCCTCACCCATTTTGGAGATTTTTGTGTGCTATCTTTGTACCAACACTTATTGGCATGATGTCCCATCTTTCGACAAATATCGCATTGAATTGTCTTTCCATTGTTTGAACTCTGAACATTAGCTATTGATCTATTGAAGTCAAATTTATTTCTGAACTTGGGCAATGGACTGATAGTTCTTTGAAATTGGTCATTTTTCACTGGCGTTAATGATCTGTCTCGTCTTTCAGAAATCACTGCACAAGATTGCGCTTTATTTTTCGGTGCTCTTTAGATTTAATTCGATTCGCATTGCCTTTTTCGTTAATTCATCAAAATTATTGAAATCTACGTAGTATAGAGGTTTTCGGATCTCCTTGTCAACGCTCATTAGAAATTGGTCTTGTAGCAACTCTCTGATTTGTTTTACAGTATTGGGTTGTTCCTGTTTGATTTCAAACGCTTTATCTGCAAGTGTTGTTGAGTAATGAGCAAATTTACTTACCGATTCGTCTGACCTTTGAACTCTGTTGTAAAATTTTTGTCTCATTATGCGCTTTATATCGCCACCGATAAATTTATTTGCAAGTTCATCTTTTAACTTTGACCAGTCATTTCCAATGTTCCTTTTGTCCAACTGCTGCCATGCCTCTCGTGCTGCCCCTTTGAGATAGAGTGGCAATCGCTGTACCATCCCCGCTTGAGTCCATCAATAGGCCGTTGCATACATGTAATATTCGCCCATGAAGTCAGCGAATTCTACAGGATCTCATCCGTACTGGTTTACTGGTAACTTTTGACAACTTGTATAATCATTTGTATCTGTGACGGTCGATGCTGACGTTGAAACTATTGTGTTATAGTTGTCGACGTAGTTGAATTATTGCTGCTCATAGTAACCTCTTTTCGTTACTTGCTTCGTAAATTGTACGGTTCTCGTTTATTTTCCAATTTAGAAAGTCTGATATTAACACTTTTCAATGTTCGATTTCTCTTTCTCAATATACTACAGTTTTCACAAAGCTTTCGTTGCTCTTTAGATGCTTCTCACCAACGATTCAGATCACCTCGGGCTCACTAAATTGTTGCGATATTAAATGTTCGTCAATGAATAGGTCTCTTGATCCGACTCCTCGTGTTCAATAATCAATAAAACAAAATCCCAACAAAGAAATCTTTATTGACAAATATTCACCACGATACACAATAATTTATTTATCGTATACACCTTAAGGGTATCACGATGTAAATTCAACTGCAATCTGATTAACTTTATCTATTTACTGCTATTCACTCGTTTCCTCCGACTCGTTATTTTCGGGCTCTGACCAACTGGCAACTTATTTTGTTGTCAGTTGATTTTATAGTTTTTGGATTTCCATAAATCTGGATTACTATTGAAAAACAATTTTCCATTTTGGACAATTTATTGCCAGTTTCACTAATGCCGCGAACCACATTAAGTTGACGTTCAGCTCGGCGGCCCTTGATCAATGGGTTCGTCGGTAAATAATTTAATTAATTTGTTTTTGGGCTCCCGACCCTTCAATAATATTTTATTCGTCTTCACAATCAGATTTGTCACCGGTTACCACTTTTTCCCCTCGAAAAATATTGATTTTTACTTTTTTCAAAATTTTAATTAATTTTAATTGATTTTGAAAATTTTTATTATTTTTATTCATGTTTTGTTATAACCCCAACAGACATATATTTTTGATATTTTTTGTTTTTTTCTCTTTTCAAAATTAAAATTTTGCAGCTGTTTTTTCATAAATAACCACAAAATTTTAATATCTCTCCTTTTTACTAGAAAATGTTTTATTGAAATTGTTTATTGGGATAACCATAATTATAAAAGTATGACATAAGCTCTAGGAAATACTAATTCGTATGATGAAAAGAAGAAAAATAAATTGAGTAGAACACATTTTAAATTGGAAAGTTACGTAATTTTAACCGATTTTTTAAAATTTAGGTTAACCGTAACCGATTTATTTATTAATATTTATTTCGGTTTCGGTTACGGTTAGTGAAATATTTTGAAAAATAACGGTTAACCGGGTTTTTAAACCAGTTTCCATCCCTGTAAATTACTATTTATAAATAATATATACAAATTATATACGATTAAAACGAAAAACAAAATCAAATAGCCTAGTAGCCAAAAATTTGTCGATATTATATTGAAATACGAAGATCAGTTCTATCAAACCGTGTTAAAATATTGAAAATGACGAAAGCTGGGACTAATAGATTACCAGCAGCTCGATATTTGAGCGATAGATTGTGACCCAAACTTGGTAATGTTAAAAAAATGAGATAGTTAAAAATCATGAATTTATGAGATAGATATTAAAAAAACTGTCCCTAGTCAGGATGTAAGGTCTTAGGTAGGGTGACCAGGTAAAATTTTAAGAAAATCAGGACATTTCCAGAAAAAATAAGGACATTTTAAAAAGTTTCATATTTGAAAATTTTTATGTTCCAAATATTATAAAATTACACATTTTATTATAGTTTTTATTGTTTAGTTAAGGTATTTTTCTTCAGATATTACATTATTTAAAAACTTGTTATCCTTCTTTATCATGTCAAAGAAGTCTAGACAGTTCATTTTTGAATTGAACTGAATTGAAAGTATTGCATTCATCGTATCAATATTCAAGCGACTCTTATGATCATCCCAAACATTATTTATAAGTGAAAAAATTCTTTCACATTCAGTAGATGTGCCAGCAAGACAAAATGCAAATTGTACCAATTTCTCCATTTTAACAAGAGAAGTCGAGCGTTCACGAAAATTGGTAAAATTTTTATCCAAATATTTTCAGTTGTCAATTTTGCGTCCATCCAGCTTGAAATGTTATCTTCAATAAAATTTCTCATTAATCCATATTCATCAGAAAGTACATCTATATTAATAATGTCATAAAATTTATCACCATATTTATCAGCTGCATATGAAATGGACAAATCTATTTCTTCTCATGATGGATATTTAAACATTAGCATCCACATAAAGACATCTGATCCATCTAGAGCACCTTCCAAAAGCTTAAGATAATCCAAAATGGTAGCATAAAATTTCGAAACTTTCTCCTTTACACGATTTTGGTGCTTAAATGAGAATTTGTCATATTCCTTTTTTGATTCATGAGGCAAAAATCCAAAATTTTTCCGGTTAACCAATTTTTCCTTTAGTATTTTCATATGATTTGCCACTTCAAAAGATGTAATATTTGATGATTCCATGGCACGTATCGATTCATTAAAAAGTTTGAGATTGTTGCAAATAAACAAAATCCAAAATTTACTTGTTGGATCATTAAAGAAGTTTTGAATTGAAACAGGACAGCTTTTTAAAGTTCCAAAATATTCCATCAATGACTCAAACAACTCAATAAGTCTCCGAACTGCAGGTTCTAAAGAAAGAAAGCGAGTACTTGAATGATTCAAAAGTGGCATATAAATTTGTTCCATCTCTTCGCATAGTGACTTAAAACTTTCAGTTCGAGCTTCCAGAGTTCATAGCTTCCAAATCAACTTCCAAAATTTCACAACCAGCACTTGATGCATTATGAGCGATGTGTGCACAACATCCATTTCCAACTATATTTCTTCCAAGGTCTCTCTGAAGTTTTCTCCAAACATTATTTTGACCGTTTCTTTGTACACCGCCAAAGTTCATATTTGTATTGTCTGCTAAATAAGCAACGATCATGTCACACAAATTATTTTTTTGAATCACGTCCATTATAGTGTTACATACTGTCGATGATTGATCATTTGGAATTGATGTAATTGTAATCTTTCAATTAATGATTCCCTGAGTTGGATCAAAACAACGGAGCACAACTGGCAACATTTTTATATTTTTGTGATTAGAAGCATCGGTTTGTATAGAGGCGAAACTAATTATATCCATCCCTTTAAGAATTTTGTTGTCAATGAATGGTGCAATAACCTTTGTAGTAATTGCTGCCGTTTTCGTCCGTCCTAATGAAAATTTTCTGTCAACGAAATGTCTTATGATGTTTGATGAGCAGTCATTTGATCGAAATGAAATGTTATGTTTAGCAGCGTGATATGCTAAAGCGGACTCTTTTGCAGCAATAATCAAGTCTTCATTGGATCCTTCAATTCTCTTAAAAAAATCGCTAACTTTTTGACTTGATGATCCAGCGGAAACAGATGATTTGTGGTTTTTAGTTTCAATATGCTTCATAATGTCACTACGGCCTCCACTTGCTATTGAAAATTCTGTAGAACAAATAGTACAAAATGCTTTTGATTCATCCTTGTCGACTTTTTTGAGAAATCCAAATTCTGTGGAGTACTTTTCATTCCATGATGTTTTTCTTTTCTTTGCCGACATTTCAGTCTTAAAATAATTTTAAAAAAAAACTTTTGTAGATTATAACTTAAGTAAGAAGCAATTATTTAAGCTTATTTTACTTACTTTGAAATTTCTTATGCTTTTCTCTTCAATTTATTCAAATCTATACTAAAATCAACATTTTAACTATTTTTTATTATGATTTACATTTTATGACGAATTAAAAACTCAGTTAATATAGTTAGAGTTCTGTATTACTTATATAAAATTCAAAATGTAGAAAACTGATAACTTTACTTCTATATAACATTCACTAAATTAGTTTACCGTAATGGAGAGTTAAATTTATAGATAAAAATTGCAAAACTTCATCTACTTGTTCTTGTTAAAAAAGCAAAGAATTAAAATTTTACTATAAATTTCAAAAAATTCTTTAATAATTAAAAAATAAAGAAGTTGTCATTCAAAAATAAATTACTAATAAGTAATAAGATTAAGAATTTTGTTATCACGAAAAAAAATTCAAAAATCAGGACAAATTCTTGTAAAATCAGGACGCAGGACATTTTGCAAAAATTCAGGACTGTCCTGCTCAAAAACAAGCAGATGGTCACACTAGTCTTAGGTTAAGATTCACTTTGAAATGCCTAATGTGTCGACCGGAAAATTCAATACATACAGTTATTGGGAGGAGCTCTGCTTCCAGTCGAGAGAATTAAAGAATATTAAAGTACTTAACTCATTCACAGGCCAAGTACTTAAAGGACAAGTGACTGAAAATTCATAGTCAATTGTTTCAAACAAATATCAACTGACCAGGATCTGCAATGTTAATTCCTAAGCATATACCTTCGATATGTAAGATTTGTAACTATTTTGACAGTAATTTTAAAACCGATTTATAGAAAGAATTCGATTTAACAGTAAATTTGTGACGACTTCGATAAACACATGAGCCCGAACACACCAAGCCTACATGAGGTGGTAGGAGAGGAAGTAAACCATAAAACAAGTGTCCAATCGCCGAATATTTAAAATAAAAAGCCGAGGATACCCAATGAAGTCTCGATATATTTATTTACGTAACCTCAATAAATTTAACAAAGGCTGTGAACCGCCAGTAAATCTCCAAGCTAAATTTAAACTCTTAAATAATTGTTTTTTTAAGACAAACATTACGTTGAAATGCCTGCGGAATAAGTACCATTGCCAGAGGTCCTCTGGAAAGGCATTTCCTTTATATTCTTAATAAGCTTTTCCGAGTGACATTTTTTCCATACACGAGCGTGTAAACCCTAATACGTCAATTCGTGAGTTAAAGATAAACTCAAGAGATATTAATGATCATATACAGTAATAAAACGAAATCACAAAAGAAACCACCTATTAATAGACAAAAACTGATCAGCAATAACAAGAAATATTAAAAAACTAAAGCATTTTAAAAACAAATTTAAGAAGTTTAAACGTTGTGTGATCAGTTTGTTGAAATAACGATTTGTGTTAAATTTGCATATTCAGATACATCTAATTTTATAACATGTAGGAATCTTCATTATTTATTAAGAATAAAATGGATTAACTATTAATTAATTATACAACCTATTTATTGCAATTTCATTATAATTTAAAAAATAAATAAGGCTTGCCACATGAAATATTCCAGATAAACGATTGAAATTGTATTTTGATAAATAAAATTTTGGAAGACGATTTGAATTTAATCGCGTTTAATAATCAGAATAGTTTCTAGCCTAGCTCTGGCTTAAACAGTATGTGTCAGACGTATGCGTATGTAATAAACAACAACGCGTTGTAAGTATTTTTTTAATTTTTTTTAAAGGTCATAGACCAATATATTCAATATGTTTATGGGCAATTTTAAATAGTTTCATAAACAGTTGGTTATTTAAATTAATTTTTTTAATTTAAATAATGATGATAGCCCAATGAGTTCCGACTCATTTGACAAATATTTTGCAATTTTTAATATATATTCTCCCCTTTACCAACATGGCTATTGGAAATTAAAAAAATGTTTTCATTTCTCTATATGTTTAGTGAGAATTTATTTCTATACAGTGAGAATTTTATGGCAATACTTCTCAATCTAAGGAGCAGCATAGAAATAAATAAAAAATAAATGATTAATAATTATTAATAATAACAATAATTATAGTTAAAACCAAACACAGAAAGTAGTTTTAAGAATTTATTATTTATTCCCAACGCTGATTAGGCAGGGTTAGAAAATGATTAGATTAATTTATGAACTCAACCTTATCTACCTGTTTCTCTATTGCCACAAAATGGCCTCGTTCCAGAAATCTCTACTGGAATATAAATCGATATTCCCAGAACATTGATCTGCGAGAAATCCCATGGAATAAATCATTCTCATTTCACCAGACAACCGAACCATGCGCATTGACCATAACCTCGTTGGGATTAGAGGGGGGGGGAACTAGTAATAAAGAATAACCACATGTTCACGGCATAGGAAAACATAATTTCAACAGTGCCTGTTGTGCAGCAAACCTGAATCGCTGGCAGAATATTGGGAGATAATTGGTAATAATCAAAACTGGGAATTGACATTATTGATCTACTACTTACAGAAATTATCTCTCTTGATTTTGATTGGTCGAATGAACTTTAAATAGTGCGTAACGGTGCGTCGACCTAAAGGGAAATAAATTCATTTCAAATTTAAAAAGAAACAGCGAAATCTAGAGGAAATAAATAGATTAGAATTTATTATTTTATAAATGCTCATTTTTGGATTTGTCATTTTCTTCTTGTCGATTTGTCCAATCTCTACAAAGGAATTATCGAAAAAATTATTAAATATCGGTGAGATGAATTATTTTTGGTAAATATTTCTGTTGAAATGGAATTTTAATTTTAAATTTAATTTTCATCATCTTTTATAAATTGAAAATTAAGTTCTTTCAATATTTTTTTTGGAATATTTCCTTCTTTCGATAGGAGGGGGCTTGAATTGTCAACAACTTTCAATTTAACCGATATTCAAGACGACATAGTTATGTGAGCAAATAAAATATAGCAATCTGTGGAATTTATTGTTATTTTAATTATTTTCCATAAAACCTTTAGGGATGAAATTTTCCAATAGGTGTCAACCGGAGACTACAGATGAGGTTCGAATGACGAGAAAGCCCGCCTTTTTTTCATGTGAAATATTATCAAGATGGATTTGATTTGAGGCGGGAGTTTTCAATGGAAAAAGTGTCATGATAACTGCTAAATTGACTATTTTTCTATTATCTTGACAACATTTGCCATTTATCACTGTGATCTGGTGATAATATCTGAGAAGGAGACCTTGAATGAGCGCAAATTTTTATTCCTCATTTCGTAATGCAGTTTATAAATATATTCCCAAATTTCATGGATATTTATTAATAAAAAATTTTAGAGTATTTCTTGAACAGTAAAAAATAAGAACCGACCTGGGAGGAAACTGTCATGGAGATCATTTATGACAACATGCTGAATATTCCATGAAGAATCAACCACTAACATATAAGATGGCATAATTCGCGTCTGAGATTTTTTGAGTAAAAATTAAAAATATTATTTCTATTCTCCCAGTGGTACTAATAAAACACAAAGTAATTTAAGAGGCCAAGGATTCATGATACAGACCTTAATCAATTTATATTTCGAGATAATATATATATATATTCCTTTCTTTTCTCTTTACAAGATAAAAATGAGTCTTCAATGATGTAAGGGTTCCTAGTACACGATCAGTCTTGCAAAATACGATTTATTGGTAAAAAATTTGAGTATACTTTTAAAAAGTGCAATATTTTCTTTCAATGTTCTACTCGCTGGACCTTCAACATCCTACCTCTGAACAACCATGATAGATGCACCAACAGTATTTCTCAAAAATCCATGATTCAATCTAATTATAAATTAAAATTTAATGCGGCAAATTAATAACAATAAGTTTCATTGTCAAAGTTGGCGCCTTAATTAACTATATCATTTCAAATCTTATCTTATAAAAGGAATACTTTCCCAGTGTAATTGAAGGGTACTGGGAATATCTGATTGAAGTTTTGAGACATTTCCCGATTTGTCTGAAATCAAGATCACCATTGTTACATGGAGCTTAAAATTTTCATATTTAAATTTTCGAACAAATTAAAAATTTAAGAAATATTATTTTTTTGGAAATTAGAAATAAATCGCTACAATGTACATAAATCCTTTTTGTTTCTCTGATCCAGTGATAGGAAATTAATCTAATCAATTTTTATTAAAAATTAACACTTTTTATTACATTTCAATTTACCGAAATTATATTTTCCGGGCCTCTCACATTTTGAAATATTTATATATGATTATACGTTTTGGGAGCAAATCCTTAAAATCGCCTTCTCCAAAAATTTCTCCACTTCCTGATTAGCAATGAATTTTGGCTATTGTTAATAACGATTTTTAATCATATTCACCATAAATACATCCGTATAATTATTGTGCTTGCATGCTTATATGTTTGAATATCGAGATCCTCAGATTATGTCATCGTTTTTTATTTATCTGAATGATACAAGTTCTGTAGACAGCACACATAAATTCGCCACATGCACATACTTTACAGATGGTTTGTTATTTAGGGCCTATTCAACTTTACATTCATTTAAAAATTTTTTTTAAATTACCCCAATAAATACACCTAGTTAATTACTATAGCAACATAAATGTTGCAAAAACGTTTCAAAAAAGTTGCATTTCAATATAAAAAGTTACAATATTTAATAAACAGTTGGATCAACGAAATATTGTGTAAATATTAAAATAAAAACCTTTAAACCAAAAATTTTTTCATTTTCATTTTGAGTCTATTAATCGACTTCTACCGAATAAATATACAGTGAAAAATAATTCATAACACCTGCCGGCTTAAAATTCCGGTGTTCTAACATCACTGATGTTATTAAGATTAATAATAAGTTGCAAAAACCTCCAAAACGTTTCCCCATTAATTACCTTTAAATTTTTAAAACATTTTAAATTCTCCAACTTCGTGAGAGAATCAAAATATTCCATCAAAAGTCTAGCGGAATCTGATTCCAAAATCAGATTTAAGATTTTATTGGCTTCTTTCTTAACGTGAAAGTTTTTTAATTTTATAAAAGTATAAGAACGTCAAGAAATGACAATTGAAAAATTAAATACTCGGTTTAAAATTATTTTTAAAATATTTTTGAAAAGTTTGAAAAATTTAAAATTTCATATTTTATTTAATATAATTTACATAAAAAGACATAAAATAAATTTAAAAAAAGAAATGTAAATATTGAACATTCCAGTTATTTTTGAAATAAAATCAAAATGAATATTTTATAATGGAAATTTTCACAATAAATATTTTGCAATAAATTTATGGCTTATCTTATCATTTCCTTGTTTTATATTTAATTTATGCTGCTAAACAGAAGCCATCATTTTCTTATAATAATAATAATAATAATAATAATAATAATAATAATAATAATAATAATAATAATAATAATAATAATAATAATAATAATAATAATAATAATAATAATAATAATAATAATAATAATAATAATAATAATAATAATAATAATAATAATAATAATAATAATAATAATAATAATAATAATAATAATTTTAATAAAACGAATTAAAGTGGAGTTTCGCGAACTGTTAGAAATGAATTGTAGAATTAGGCGAAAAATTTATACATGTACAGGAATGTTAAACTTATTCAGAAGGGTATAACCATGCAACCACTAAACATTAAATGGAAATTGTTTTAATATTGTATATACAAATGACTGGTAATAAGTAGTTTTTCTATGATAACTTAACAAAAAAATAAAAGCCAGAAATACAAAATGCGCTTTTAACAATATAATAGTTCTTAAAGTGTCCAACTGTGCCCAGCACCCAAATTTGAACAAATTCATCCTTCAAACATTTCCTACCAAAACGAAATAATAATTTTCCCTTGTCAGACAATTCGAATTCGGAGGCCATTACAATAAATTTATCCCTAAATGAAATGAATTCGATCAAACAAAATTGATATGAAAGGGAAATCAACCGATTCCTCATAAATCAGAAAGACACTCGTCATCCGACCAATGTCAGTTGTAACGATGTTTTATTTACTGTTTTAATTGTTTTTTTTTAATTCTCAACATTTTAAAGTGAATGAAATAAATTTCTTATTGGCTCAAATATTAATTGGGATATTTATTGAGCACTGATTTTAAATTTTGGGATCTCTTCTTCATTCATTGCGCATTTCATTTCAATTTGAGCAATTATTATAAATTATATCTTGATCTGGTCGTTCTTAAAGTAATATGATCTATTTATTATAACGCTTTTCTAATTTACCAATAGTGACCAAAATTAATATAAATTATTTTTGTTTAAATTAGCCCAATGCTAATTTTTTAGGAGATTGAGTCATCAATTCAGTAAAACAAAGACACTATAATTTGCGACTGGAAGAATTTTGACTAATAGCAAAAGTTTGCATAACTTCATATGACTAAAACCTCTTTCTTAGAAGGTGGGGGGGGTTAAGGGTGAGATGTTAAGGAGGAGTATTATTCATGAAAGTTTTATAATAGTTTATTGATAATAGAGTCACGAGAAAAGTGGAGTGATGCAAAATCACTAATTGCAGTTTGACTAATGCCCTTATAAAAGTACAAGAAAAATAAATTTTCTCCCAGCTAATATGTGTAGTAGACAGAGGCAGCTTTATAGTTGTATGGTGTTTTATTTTAACTAATTACAGTTAATCTTCCACCAAAATTATACGGACAAACAAGAATAAACCGAAATCATGTAAAGTCTAAGGGAAGCCCGGGAGAAGTTCTGGAAACTGCCCTATGCAATCTAGGATGATAAATTTAGATGCATCGAATAAATCTCACAGCTTCATTCGATGAGATAACTGCCGAAAAATGCAGCTGTTAAAAAAATGCACAATTTTTATCTCAAATTTTCCTAAACAGGCAATCGTTCCTCGATTTGCAAAAGTTTTTTTTTGTGGTGTGCTAAGTAACTAGAGAAAAATCGAGATTTCTTGATTTCTCTATTAGGTCTTGGCCTCAATGATAGACATTTGTGCTAGGCCGTTACCTGTCTATCAGTCATGGGCTAATAATCATTAATACTGCAGATAATTTGCCTTTAATTCCCTCGTTTTGTAACTGCCGAATGTCCGATTAGTTATAAAGGCGCAGCATAATTTCAAATCTGGCTGCACTTGCTGGTTGGCAATGTTCTCGGCGGACACTAAGTGAATATGTTATACCAAATTCAGGTTTACGAAAATGACATTTCTTTGACTGACAAGCTGATGCTTTACGGATCGGAATAACAGAAATTTGTTGATAAAATCCAAACTGACAACCGTTGACCATGACATTTCGGTAAATTGAAAAACAATGCAAATTTCAACAAGTACTTCGCGTACGGCAAATGGACATTTTCAGGTGGAAATCCAAAATTTCAAACTTAAACTATTTGCAATAATAAAAATCACAATAAAAATTCTAATAATAATAATAATAATAATAATAATAATAATAATAATAATAATAATAATAATAATAATAATAATAATAATAATAATAATAATAATAATAATAATAATAATAATAATAATAATAATAATAATAATAATAATAATAATAATAATAATAATAATAATAATAATAATAATAATAATAATAATAATAATAATAATAATAATAATAATAATAAAATTAATAATAATAATAATCATAATAATAATAATAATAATAATAATGGTAATAATATAATAATATTATTATCTTCATCTAATTTTCAAATATTTTATTTTAAACAGAAATTGGCATTGGCTTTTCAAGCGTTATTTGACAAATTAATTATTTATTTAATGCCAATATTATTAATTATTTTAAATTTTAGATTTTAATTAAAAAATACAAAATATTTTACTTGGTTTAAACAAAAATAAAAAATATACTTACTTTTTAAGTGTTCTATGAAAATGGCCTTGAATTGCATATGGTTGATAACGGATCTTGATATATATATTGACATGAATTCAACCAATATTTAAAAACTTTATATGGTCTTTTAAAATTTGTTATTTCATATTTAGAAATATATTAATGATGTTTTAAAAATATTATAAGTGACATTTAAAAAAAGTTTTTAAAATTGGTCATTTATAATTATGATCTTTAAAAACTGTAATTTGATCATGATAAAATATACGGATTCGGGATATAAGGTGATCGCATCTCATGCGTTTTCAAAGACAAAGAAAACTTTTAAGTGAAAATTATATTTCATTTGTTAACTTCTTGAGTCTATAAGACGAATATGTACGCCACGTACAATTTTTAGTGCATCACACATGACGGATATATCCACATCAATACGTTTACCAATATATCCGCATATACTATACACATTAGTTACCCATATACTTATAAATAAATATTATTAACCATCCCTACGATTTTCAAAACTTCACTTTTAATACGTAAATTTCATATTTTTTTATTTTAAAAGATCAACTATTATTTATAAAGATCATTAATTATCTTATTTATTGGCAAATTTCAACTAAAAATAGTAAGTAAAATTCATGTTAACTTGGCGCCGAAGATTCTTTTATTCGCTGCTATTTTTCGCTAGTTTCACTTTTACAGGCTGAACGGAAAATTGTATATGAATTTATTTATTATATTAATATTAAAATATAATAATATCTTTTTTTAAAAATATTTTTTGCAATTTATTACCAAACCTCAGCTTTCATCATAAAACATTAAAAACTTAAACAAAACGGTTATACTTATAGATTTATTAGTAATTTCATAATTGTATGCGCGGAATCAAATAAAATTTATTAATGACAATAAAATTAATCAAATACTCAAAATGCACGTGGTTAGTGCATCAAAATGTTGATTTTTGGGTTAAATGTTTTTATCCACAAAGCCTAACAAGCAATACGTTACCAATAGTTTTTGAAACTTTTAGATAACACTTTAAAATATTCAATAATATTATGTATATGCCATTATACCCATTAAAAGTAAACAAAGCAATATTATTTAAGATTGTTGATAAGATTACCATATTAAGTAACCAATTTTTGAAAATAACCAAATCTTGGAAAGAAGCCTATTGTCAATAAATGAAAGAGAACTCTCCGTGCCAAAGGTTTTTCTTTACCAATGTGTTCTAGGAAGACCATAGTGTGTATCCAATAGGTGTCCAATGCAATACTTAACATGAATATTGAGTTTTTACGGTCATGGTTAATATTATCTTTCACTTAGCCTCTCTTAGGTGAGTATCTTATAATTTATTAACAATTTGATGATTAAATGAGCAAATCATTCTCACGTGGTCCTAGAAGAAACCGCTTTTATAAACTATATACAGAAAAATAATAGAAAAGTTGAAAATGCAAAAATAGCAGTGGAAAATTCATATGCTTATAAAAATATACACAAGTCAAAATCATGTCCCAT
Organism: Schmidtea mediterranea; assembly: GCA_022537955.1. Taxonomy (NCBI): domain Eukaryota; kingdom Metazoa; phylum Platyhelminthes; order Tricladida; family Dugesiidae; genus Schmidtea; species Schmidtea mediterranea. Next base: position 139,112,084 of record CM039679.1, on the reverse strand, counting down.
ATGATGGGTTAATTAATATTTTGAACTGTGAATAATGCATCAAGTCGGATCTGATGCAACTGATAATGAGCGTTTTATCACAACCTGATGGGTCCTGACACGGAAAGACATCTTTCAATTAGATTATCTGCGCAACTGTTGAAACAGCGCGGAAATCTCTAAGTGGATAATGGATCACGCGAGATTCGTTCCGTACCTGACATCAAGTTGTTGAAGGCGATTTTTGAGAGAACTGTCAGATTTTATCAACCCAGAAATTTATTAAAATGTTTTGTTTAATTTGTTTGTAATTATCTATTGCATCAACTGATTAATTCCCTATAATACGATGCGGTATTCCAGGTTAAGAAAACCCAAAACAATCCGGGAAAATTAAAAAATAAATAAAAATTTGTTGGAAAACATATAAATTTTTGAATAAATATTCAAAAAATGAAAAATATTATGATAGTTACCATTTACACTATAAATGTTTTATAAGCAGAAAATTTGGGCGTCATGCTTACAAGATATTTAACACAACTATGAATTTACAAGTTAACCAATTGTGTACGTGTGTATGTGTGCTTAGTTGTAAGTTATACACCTTTTTGCAATAAATAAATTCATCTTAAAATACAGGTTAGTAAGTAAAACCAATGAAACATTTAGAATTTATCACCATATTTTTATTTTATTGTAAATATCAGGAGTTTATTAGTGCAACATTTCCAATTATCTAAAGTTTATATGCATCTTTTACTATGTGTTGTGTTTATGTATTCAGTTAATTTTTTATCACTTTTCATATTAAATGCATCTATTCATTATAAGATTTAAAGTTCAACACACAAAATTATTAAATTTATTTTAGTATTATATATTAAGTTTAATTATTAAATACGGGTGTATCAAACTATTTGACGGCCTAACTAGATATATCTTGATTGATCGCATTGCATTTGATTCTGACTACATGACACTAAATATGCATCTATGTGATTGTAGCAGAATGAATTCGGAAATGGTGTATATAAAAGAATAGCAGAGACCAAATATCACCAGTTATTAAGTTGGCACAATTGGGATGAATGTTGTAGATGCTTTAGTGTTTATTTGTGTAGTAATCAATAAAATGATGACAAAATACACAAAATATTATTTATGCAATGTACTAAATCAAAACTTTGCTGTGCTTGTTTCAGTACTATTTTTGGAAAGAAATTAGAAATGAAAAATTAATGAATTTTGTCAAATATTTCCCACGTCTGATCTAGATATACCAATCTCTCGATTATTCCTTAGTATTTCTTTGACACCTGCAACAAATAATTATAAAAATGATTATTTTACCAAAATCCTTTTCCTTTAGAACGAATACATTGCTTTATGCTCAATATTCATTTCCAAAATTAGTGAGCATCTGAACGATCATTAGATTATTTCTTCATTTCCACCAATGACGGGATAGTGAAAGCATCTCAATATTACTAGGAACCAATCTTTGGAAATAGGTTAGCAGTGGTTAGTGTTAGAAAGATTGATTTGGTTATCAATCACTCATTCTCATTAAAATAGTTATAGAGAATGATTTATATATTTTCTTTTTCGAGGTTGTGCATAAGTTGGCTGCTCCTTGTTGAAGACCCTTGGTCTTTCGATGTCAATATAATTAGTTTGCTCAACTAATATATATATATATATCTTTAGTCAGATATTTGACGAATAAATTACTTTTCTGTTCACGGGTTGCCTTACTGTTTGCTTACTGATAATCACAGTTGCTCTATATTCCTAAACTTTGTTTGATGATTGAGCTGCAGGAACTCGGCAGCACCGCGAAAGACTCAGAATATGAATATCCTTATTATAATTTTACAGAAATGTTCAAAATGTTCATTTACAGATTAATAAAGAATGAGGTTGTGTCTACGAATCTCTTTCTCTGCATAAATAAATTTTAGTATGTAAATATTAGTTACGGGCTAAATAAGTTCCTGAAAAGAATGCTTGTATTTAAAGGTAAAAATCTCACAAAAAATAATGGCTTATAATTTATAACATAATTTATAAACCTTTAACAAAATTAGCTAAAGATTTTGAATAAATAATTTACTATCCATTTAAACAAATATATCAAATTAATTTGTGCTCGTTCTTCGATGAAGAATAAATAAGAACCCAGTCATAAGAGACCAATGCTAGGTCCTATTTATCAATATTAAATATGATAATAATATTTTTTTTGGTTTTGATTATTGTGATATGAATGTTCCAGGTGTGATTCTCGATGCCTCCGACGACATCTCAAGGAAAGTCATTAGCCTCGCAGTCCAGAATGCCAACAAAGAGTTGGCCAGATTTAATTATGCATTTCAAGTGAAAACAGAAACTCTCGACGACAACAACAGTTTCTATGCAATCAGAAAAGGTAATTTAAAAATTTATCTCTTACTTCATCTGTTGGCTCTCATGCCTCTATTGTTTATCCGAACCGTCAGAATAAAATAAATAAATGACCGCATCAACGGAAGCCACGTGCCACTAGAAGCTGTCTCCCAAATGATTGATTTCACCGCAACCTCTCATTAGGCATCTCAAATAGTGAAATGTCTATTTGCCACAGAAAATAAATACTTCCTCCTTTGCAGGTTGAATGAAATGAAATTTATTCTTCCCTACAATGGGATAATTTTTAGATAAGCACGATGGGCAACAAAATTGATGATGAAGATATAATAATAATAATGATGATGATAATAATAATAATAATAATAATAATAATAATAATAATAATAATAATAATAATAATAATAATAATAATAATAATAATAATAATAATAATAATAATAATAATAATAATAATAATAATAATAATAATAATAATAATAATAATAATAATAATAATAATAATAATAATAATAATAATAATAATAATAATAATAATAATAATAATAACATTGTTATTTATTTAAATTTTATTTATATAAATGATTCCGCTACAGACAAAAAAAGATTTTAAAGATTTTATTAATAGTAATTATTTTTATAATAATAATTATCATCATCAACATCATCACTTTAACTATTTTTCTAAATGCAGGATGTAACCTTATAAGGCATGGTCTGGTGGCCATGATCAGTCCGATAGCCGAGGTGCCATCAAGGCATATATCCTCATTATGCAGTAAATTCCATATTCCCCATTTGGTGACAAGTTGTAGGTTCCCAGAATCATTAGATAGGTATCCAATGGATATTCAATTAACCCCAAATTGTGACCAATATGCCAAGATGATATATCAGTATATAACTCAAGTTGAGATCTGGAGAGATATGATCCTTATCCATTCCTCTGATAACTGTATGGTTTTGTTAAAATTTCTGCAAATATTTTGTTTTATTAAGGCATTCTGAAATTTGAGCATTTGCTCAATCAGTTTGAGTCCCGCTTCAAGATGCGCCAATGGGTCCATCATGATTTGAAGAAGAATAAAAAACTTTTACGAGAGTTAGGAAAGTCAAAGAAATACCGATATTTCCTTGTAGATATTCCTTATTGGCAGATCACGGACTTCTTAATTATGGTTTAAATTTATTTATAATATATAAATAAATAATAAGTACATAAATCATAAATACAAAATGATATTGCCTTGTAGGGCTCGACCGGCAGCTCAATGATACAAGATATAACTTCAGCTCTTAGCGTTTTCTTTACATCCCAAACAAGGAAAACTACCTTTTTACCCCTAATCATGATTTAGAGTCACAATTAACTTCATTTAAGGATCTTTAAACTATGAAACAATTAAATCAATCAAAAATTATTCTTTTAATTAGGTAAATTATCTTGAAGGAAATAATTTTGGGAAGTTAGTAAAATGAATTTTGATAGTGTTACCTGGAATATGCAGGGGGAGTGTCGAAAAATATTTATTTAAAAATAATAAACGATGTCCAAGTAGTTTAAATGACGTAAAATTCTTCCTCTCTTTCTCTCATGTCTTTATCGGCCCTGAAAAGTTCATTTAAATTAAACCATTAAAAATACATAAAATTCCTAAATCCCAAAGGATTTGCTATAAATAAAATTCCAATCTAATGACATGAAAGTTGATGGAGAAATAAAATGTCTCTTACTATTCTAACGAGTCTTTTGGGATTAAGATAAATGATTAATTATATGTAGGCATCCGTTCACAACATGACTGATCCACAGTTTTCTTTTATTTTCACTGATTGGGTAAGCTTCAACTCAATGATTTTTTACTTTCATTTGTTTCCCAAAGGACGCTAGTCTCGTCGATATTGCCGCATTCAAGATCAACAATAAAGTCAACATCACAACCTTTTCAATTACCGATCATTCGATAATGGAGAGAATGACGAAGACCTACGAAAATGTCGAAAAGCTACTGGAAAGTATCGTTGAAATGGAGAAGACGAGCAAAAAGTGTGATATAGAAAAAGCATTTATGGTGAGAATTAAAACAATTTTTATATTTCAATTAGATTTAATGAACAAAAAAACTGATTTTGTGTTAAAATTTCAGAGTAAACCAGCTATTTTGTTTGATACAGTGAATTTTCTCACGAAAGGTATCATACGTTTGTTGAAGAGCCGTCCACTAATTGTCCGTCCAATGAAATGCAAATCAAACGATACTTGGAGACTAGGTTCAAGTCTGATCAACGCAATGACTGCAGTATGTTCATATTGTATTATTATTATTATTATTATTATTATTATTATTATTATTATTATTATTATTATTATTATTATTATTATTATTATTATTATTATTACTATTATTATTATTATTATGATTATTGTTTGATCGGGAAGCAGTCTGGTCTGAAATCAGCATCCATTAATTTATTCAGTTCTTCATCATTGCCGATAACAGATTGCCAATCTAGAGGAATAATATGACCTTTCTTGTTATCTTTTGCAGCATCACCAGCCTTTCAAGTAAATCAGCAACTAAGTATTCCAAAACTGCTGCTAAATAAACTGTTGTTCCAGCTTAAAAATATTCAGCAAAATTTCCCTTTCGCAACTTCCTGTGAATTCTACCAACAGGAAAATAAAGACCAGCTCTTGAACTACGAATTCTGCTTTCGGACTTATTTATTTTTCCAGCTTTACTATTCGTAGACATATTATATGACTTTAATTTTTGCGCTGAAATCGAGGATTTGATAGAACAAGCTCGAGAAGCCATATCCAATGCGCTCCAGAACACCTCATAATTTGGCTGGTAGATAGGATACCATAATTCGGTTAAATTATGTTCACAAAACTCCATCAAAGTCGACAATGGCATAATTTTAAAAACATTTTGCAATGATGATGTTTTCGTTAATATATTTTCATGTGAAGAGTAAAAATTAAAAATGAGCATGAGCAGAAATTTCGGCATAATTTTCGATTCCGTTTCTGTAAGCGATGACATTATTTCTAACGGGAAAAGAATTTTTGAACTATTTAACGCGGTACAGAATAATCCACAATATGCATAAAATAATCCACTTTCAGATAATTCAAGGTTTTCATCACATAAATTTGAACAGTACTCAATACTTATTTCATCGTCATTTATATTCAAACTAAATTTGATGAAGTCTTGGAATTCTTTAATATACTTCTCCATTTTATATTAAAAATTCTTCAAACTATTAATTGATTTTTTAAATTAAGAGAAAATCTTTAGTAATCATGAGATCAAAATCAAAATTAAAACCAGGCTTGAAAATTTTATTATTTTTAAAATCTAACCCTTTACATATTACAATATTTAAACACCAATTTTATTTCCATACAAATTAAAATCACATTAAAATCTTTTTTTTAAACAAACCTACATTATCAGAAACCGGGGCCAAATTATTGTTTTTCATTTAATTTTAGTGAATTTTAATTGTAAGATCCTCTACAATTTATTTTAATTTAATTTATATGGTGCATATCTAATTATTATTATTATTATTATTATTATTATTATTATTATTATTATTATTATTATTATTATTATTATTATTATTATTATTATTATTATTATTATTATTATTATTTATTATTATTATTTATGGTTATTATTACCTTCAATTTTATTTATAAATATCATTAAATTTTCGATAATTACCAATTAATGGAGGCGTGAGGATTTCAATTACCCATTGAACCCGAAGTCGTGCTTGTTGAATGCCCAGTCTAAATAAGGAAAGAAAAGAGGGGCAGGGGGAGGGGAAGAGAAGAGAATAAATATGATATTACTGAGGCAGAATGAAATTGAATTCAACATAAAACGACATCCAACTTTATGAAAATCCGTTATAAATATTCAAATTATAATGAATTTCATTCCGAACATCTGATACTGTCAGCTGGATCCGCCACGCAAGCAAATTTGTAGGGACACGGATCACGAAAACTGTAAAATTTCATTTATATCTTTGTCACATGTATATTAAATGAAATAAAAATCCACATGAAACCTAAAGGTTTTTAACCCTCTTAATGTGAAAAAAAGCTGTAACATCTACACTGGGATTATTGAAGAACAACGTAATGGTAATTTGGAAAGACATTCAAGGTTTGATGACTAGGAATTTCTTTGAAAATTGAATTTCTCTGTAGCCCTCTTCCAATATGTTTTATTAAGAACTAATTATATCTGATTAAATTTTTAAAGAAATTACTAAAAATAAATTCTCAATTAATTAAATTAAATAAAAGTTTGATTAATAAGTGAAATTCATAAATTTAAAACTTAAACAAATTTGGTATATAATCCGATTGATATAATGCAAGGGGGCAGAAAGTAGAGCGCCACATTGTCGATATCACAATTATTTCGTGAACATCTTGTATAGACAACAAAACTGTAACTGAATAGCTAAATGAAATATTTTTAAAGTAACTTGAGTTTTGGGTTTTATTATATAGGAGCACCATTTGACACATTTTTTACTAGATAGCACTCTTTCCTTTTAAAACTTTGTTACTTTTGAAATACTTTTTATTAACACCATTGGTCCACTCATAAAGGTTTTTGCAAAAAAAGGTATGAAAAATTACAGTGAGAATGACAGCAAATTATTAAATGAAAATATGTACTAAAATAATTTTTGATGATGTAAGTATTATTAAAGCAATATTTTTGTGTTGTTTTAATAAAAGAGATAAAGGCAGATTTTTTGTAATTGAATAAAAGGCTTGGTCTTAGTCTTGACATTTAATAGGGGTACCCATAAGTAATCAAAAATTTTTAGTGTGAAATGTTTGCTTCAGTTTAGCTCAGAGCATGAACCTGTAAAGACGTGTTTTATTTCGCAATATTACAATCAGTGGTCTTGTGACATGTGAAATTTAATTTTTTTATTACTTTTGTGTAGAACAGCGGACAATCAACTAGCTGAAGATCATTTACGTCATTGCATACTGTTTCATTTTCGAAATTTATCATAATAATGATCATAATTACAAATTGACTACTTTTAGCTTTCTTAATAGTAAGTAGCAATGAGCTCACGATGACTCATTATTTAATATCCCTGTGGACATTAAATAATGTGCTAAAATTGTGTGCCCCAGCGTGTGCACGGGACATTTAATAGAAACCTTGAAATTTTTTAAAAATACATGTATTTTTCTATAAATTTTTTCAAAATATTTGTCCGAAACGCCGCTTAGCAAACATTTTTATGGATCATACTTTTTTCAAAATATTTTCTAATTCCAACCCCCCTAGCAAAAATTTTATGAATTTTAAAACAAGCAAATTTTTCTATCCTTCGTCTATGTGAGTGTTCAAGGGACATTTATTAGCATCTTTTACTTTGAAAATTGTAAACCGATAAATTATTATTATTATTATCATTATTGTTATAATTATTTGTATTATTAATTAGTAGTAATATTATTATTATTATATTATTATTATTATTACTATTATTATTATTTTTATTATAAATATTAATTATCATTATTATTATTAATATTACTAATATTATTATTACTATTACTCTTATTATTGTTATATTTATTTTTATTATTAATTAGTACTATTATTATTATTATTTTATTATTATTATTATTATTATTATATTATTATTATTATTACTACTACTACTATTATTTTCTACACAATTTGGCTATTTTTTGAAAAAAAATTATCAGTCATAAAATTAATAATTATAATAATAATAATAATAGTAACAATATTATAAGGACTTTTTTTGTTTTTCATCTCTGATTTCTTTATAAGTCACATAATATTTTCTACACAATTTGACTATGAATAAGATTTATTTAAGGTATACACGAATTTTTGGCAGAGCCTTTCATCGTCAAATTGTGTAGAAAATATTATGTCACTTATAAAGAAATCATATGTGAAAAACAAAAAAGTCCTTATAATATTATTACTATTATTATTATTAATTTTATCACTAAATTTTTTTCAAAAAATTTTCTGTGTCCGAAACCCCCCCCCCCCTATCAAAAGTTTTATGACTAATAATTTTGAAAAAAGAAAATATTTTCTATCCCTCCTGTATGTGTGTTCAAGGGACATTTATTTGCAATTTTTTCTATAAGCTTTTGTATTATTATGAATATTATAATTCTCACAAAATAACTATTATTTTTATTATTACTTATATTATTACTATTCGCAAATTTAACATTATACTTTTCGCAATTTTATTAATATTTTTATTTTTAATAATCTTATTATTATTTTTCTCTTCATTTCATTGATCACTATGCCTGATTATATTCAAAGAATTTACGATACATTAAGTGATACAGAGTACATTTTCCAATAGTATACTAGTTTCGAGCTAATGGCATTCATCAGTACTCTGTCGGGAGGCGCTTAGATTTCCGTTTTATTTATTAAAATTTCATTAAAGTGCCAACAATTAATTAGTAAAACACAAGATAATTTTAAATATCTTAAATTACTTTTTAAAAGAATTAAAGTGTTTTATTTTAATAAAATTAGTTTTTAAATCTATAACATCTATGATAAAGTGTAAAAATACAAAAATATATAAAATATAGTTTAAAGACAAAATTTAAAAACGTTATTTTTATAATTATATTTCAATTTCATTGGTTTTGGGCCCTAGGTGTCACTCAGTATAGTAATATTAATGATAGTAGTAATAGAGGTAGTTATATTAATAATAATAGTTTAATAATATTTGTAGTAGTGACAGTAATAGCCAGTGATTTATAAAGTGTACAAGAAAGTCAAAATAATGGGATGGGCACATCAGTTTCAAGTTTTCAGCAAACAATTATTATTGGAACATTTTTTCATTTTTGTAACCCAGCGAACCGTTAATGAGACGTATCGATTATTTTTAAATATTGCACTGCCCGTAATCCCCCTCCCTACCAACCTCCCTTCACCGAAATCCTTAAACAAATTCCATAGAATTTTGCCTCCGGATTTTACAGCCGATTAATTTACAAATTGAAATGGGAAAAACCAGAATTTTATTTTTATTAAAGATTTCCAATACATTTTTAATGATGGAAAATTAGATTTTTTGTTAACTGCGAGCCGTGTAAAGCAAAATCAGAGCGAGTGGTTCTCTACGGTCTATTAATCAGCCGAGAGAGGCAGTCAGCGCTAATTAACACCGTCTCGGACTCGCTAGAAAATATTTTTGAAGTATGTTAAAAAACGGAATTGAATCAACAGAATATTGTATGTCATTATGAGGGGATAGAATTTATTGAACTGATAAATAATCCCATGTTTATTATTTGAGGATTAGTAATCCGGAATCTTTATGTTTTGTTTGTCAGTGTTGAGGGCATGATCCGGCAAAATGAGATTCTGCTCTGCATTGCCATTTCCTGTCTTGCCAGCCTGTTGGGCTCGCTACAAAAATGCATTATATTCATCAATTTTTTGAAATATTTCTTTTACGGTTTCAAATGACCATTTTGTCAAGATAGTCAACATGAAAATACTTTGAAAATATATTTTAATATATAAAAATTAATTTTTTCAGCATTTAAACGATTTTTCTAGTTATTGTTAACCGATTCAAAAAATTGGAGGCATTTTTTGCAAAGTGTACCACAATTTATTGTGATTAAAATTAAAAAGTAAGAGATTGATTTTAACACAAATTCTAATTCCAGAAAAAATAAAAATGTTTATAAAATAATCAAGTAAATTTATGGGATTTATCCAATACATCTGATTCTGATTGGCTGCAGAATGTATGAATCATCCAAGTGAACCATACTAATTTTAAAAAATGATGTCATAGTTAACCAAAGAACATGGTATTTCAAAATCACGGATGACTCATGCCTTGTCAAATGTGACATCAGATGAATGATTCATACTTTTCGTCAGTCAATCATTATTTAATCTGCTGAATGACTGCTGAAGGAGGTTGCGGTAATCATTTTAATGTGTGTGGCATTGCACCCATTACACACACACACACATATATAACCAAGTTCTCAACTGGTTAGTGTTACAAGATGAAAATAAATGTAAAATGTTTTTGTTTAAAAGTTTATAAATATTTTATTAAAAGTTTATTAAAATTTTATTAAATTTCAATTTTATAAAATTTATTAAATAAAATTTTTTAAATGATTTAGATTTTTAAAACATAATTTGGGATTTTTAATATAATTAATTTTTGAAATTTAAATGAAGAAATTTATTTAAATAAAGAATTTTAAATCAATATAGTTTTAAGTTCGAATCTACAGGACGATGATAATGAGTCTGTAGAAATATATTGTAGTATAATATATATGTTGAATTGGCGCTTTCTTTTATTTAATTCAATGTTAATGTTGTGTGATTTTTTAAATAAATTTATGTATATAAATTAAACTTTTGAGTGTTTCTATTTGTAATCAAAAACAACATTTATCTAAAATACTTTTTATTTAAATGTAAAACTATAATTAGTATTTTTGTAAAATTTTTTATGTTATGTTTAAAAGAATTACAGATAATTTATAAACGGATCATTGCTAATTAGTCCACAAAAAGCGCACCGAGATCTAATTCGACACTATTTTCAATAATAAAAATGGGCTGTAATTTGACATTGTAAACCTGTAATTTGACAAATAAAATGATTTATTATTAATGATTTATTTGTTCACAGTTAACACATCTTCGGATTTATTTTAACATATTTTTATAAAATCTTAAGCAATCAGTTGAATTTACTGTATTATTTCCATTATCAATAGCAGCCATCAATTCTTCTTCATTATTAAGCTGCTGACGACGGTAAAACTCTTCTTACTTTGAAAACATGTTTTCGATTGGATTAAGAAATGGTGAATATGACGGTAAATATTCCAAATGAAATCCCTTTTTCATAATGAGATCTTTCGCCATTGTTGTTTTATGAAATTTTACGTTATTCATAATTAAAACCAGCTTTTCTAAATTTAAATTTGCAAAATATTTGGCCAATTGATTAAAAAAAAGAGAAAACTAATCTCCATTAAATGCGTTGCTTTTTGACATATAAGTTATAATTCCGCTCTTGTTCATGTCACAACAAATTAAAATATTACGACTTCAAATATTTGGAACTGTCAATTTTGCTGGAAATCCAAATTTTTTATATTCTGCAATTTTGATAACACATTTTGTTTCATCAAAGGCAACGGAAAATAGAGTTAAAGAGTTCTTATGCTTCCTAATTCGAATTGACTGCCGACTGTTTAAACTTGATAAAGACCAATATATGTGCTGCACAAAAAAGTATAAACCGCAAATTTTTAAAATTTTTCGTTAGGGTGCTGCTATCTAAAAAAGGTTGAGAACCATTGATTAAGGCCACCGATGATATAATGTTGGTGGATTAAAATTTTCAAAATGTAAAAAGCTTTTACTCGATTTTTTACTAAAAAATTATTTAAAAGATAAACACCGTAACTGAGAAAATATTGGACCATGGAGTCCAATGTTTTACAAAGTTCAAAGGTTAAGTAAATCAAAAGTCCAAAAGTTTGAGCCATTAAATTTAAAATAAATTTTACGCTGTTATAGATAATTTAATTTCTATATCATTAGACAGAAAAAACAAATATCTATCTAATGATATATTATTTGCATTGTTATATAAAAAGAAAAAGATATTAATAATTCGAATCTTGAAAAATTTTAAAGAACTTGTTCAATTTTCAAACATGTCACATAATGTAAAAAAATATATGATTGAGAAGAGAAACTATTTACAAAATGATGTACGTTTCAACATTTTAAAATAGTTATGGGAATTGAATAACATTTTATGAAAAATTAACATTTTATGTTGTAGAGCTGTGTCGGGCAACCGGTGCACAACGAGAAAATCCTAGTGCGCCGTGAAGACTTTTCTAAATATCTTAAATTGCTAGCGTTTTTGAACGTTCAATAGTTTAATAAAAAATTGAATGAAAATATTATTTCATGAATTTTAAAAATATTGCATATTGACATGGAAAGATTGAAAAAATAATAATAAATTTCTTTTTCATCAACAATTATCGAAATATAAATATTACTTAAAATATAACGTTTGAAGATCGATTTGAAGAATCATAGGGGCTAACTACTTTTTATTTCGAGGTATATAAGCTTAATTCTGCTTTATAGCTAATTATTAATTTATTTAAAACTTCCAAAAATATGTAGATAGACAAAATTTTAATCCAGAAAGAAGTAAGTGATAAGAATGATAAGCCAAATGGGAACAATGAAGGCAAAAAAACAGCACCAAAATCATCAAAAAGAAAAAAGCGGAAGTACCAAGACGAGTATTTAAAATATGGTTTCATTGCACTGGATAACGATCCATCACCGCCATTTTGTCTTATTTGTCTGAAAACTCTCAGCAACAAATCGATTCTAACAAGCAAACTACTTTGACACATCGAAACAAACCTTTATGAACAGATGAACAATCTGATCAGTTATTTTGAGAACCTAAAATCAAGTCAGCAAAGCGAATCAAAAAAATTCAAGAAATATGTAGTTTCAACCGATCAAGCTACAAATTGCTACCTTTAAGATTGCTCAACTCATGGCACGAAAGAAAAAACCACATGCTAAAACAAAATAAATCGTTTTGCCGCTTTAAAAATTGCACCTAAAAAAAGTCTATAAGTTGCCCGAAATTGTTGTAGAGCATCATAAAACGAGGATTTTAAGGAAATATGCCTTTAAAATGATTTTAAAAACGATATTTATTTGTCTTAATTTAAATCTAAATTTGTGTTATATCTAAATCAGTGAATTGTTAAGTTTATATTATAATTAATTTGGAAATTATAATTCGTTTGTTCGAGTAATTAAAAGAAGGATCTTGGAATTAAGGAAGAGATTTAGGAATTCAATGAATGAAAAACTATCGATTATTGAATTAGTGAAGTTTGTTTGTGGATCCGTATTTTGCATTTTTCAAATCCTGCTTCGATTGTATTCTTATTTTGGTTTAGAATATATGTTATGATTGCAATGCTCCATATATTGGAATAAATACCTTTCATTCTCAAATTCTTGATCACTATAATGAAAATGATGTATTGTTTGAATGTAAAAACTATTATTCAAAATTTATGGAGATCTCATTAACCCTATTACTGTCAAGTTATATTTGGCGTAAAATTCAATCCCATAATCAAAACCCATAGTTAAAATATAGCATTAAAAATCTATATCAAAATCAAATTATACACTGATTCTAATATTAATAATTATAATATGCGTGTCTAAAGACTCAGATTGGTAGTGATATGGATAAAATTGATATTTTTATAATGTTTATAACATAATTTTTTAAAAATATATGAATAAGTTTGTTTGAAAAAGCAATTTAAATCGACTTAGTTTGAATTTCAATTCTACCTAATTATGGAAGTGAATATGTCTAAATATAATGTAGTAGTATAATATTTCTTATATCTATATTGTTACGTGTATGTTATAATAATAATAAAAATAATAATAATAATAATAATAATAATAATAATAATAATAATAATAATAATAATAATAATAATAATAATAATAATAGTAATAATAATAATAATAATTATAAAATAATAATAATGATGATGATAATGATAATAATTATAATATTAATAATAATAATAATAATAATAATAATAATAATAATAATAATAATAATAATAATAATAATAATAATGATAATGATAATAATAAAAATAATAATAATAATAAAGTATGATATCTACTGATATTAATTTCTCATTCACCTTAGGCGGAAAACTTGTATGGAATAACCGGGAAAATCCTATTCAACGAAAATGCTCAAAGGAAAAACTACAATCTGTCAATCATGGAGTTAACGGAAAACGGCTTTCAAAAGGCAAGCTTTTATTTGATTATCTTAAAAATCTCGCTAATAAATTGTGAGAATGATTTTTCGATTCTGTCACATCAATTTCCCATCATCGTCGGCATCGACATCGGTATCGGCCTCGGTAGATGCAGAGGTAGTGGTAGCGGCAGCGGCATCCTCCGCCATCCTCATGATGATTCCAGAGATAGGTCTACTGGGCAGCATTAATTGATGAAACGGCATTCTTGTGACGAAACATCTCCATTGACGCCAATACTGACATCTCATCTGTTCAAATTAAATTACTATTCGTCTTATTGGAAGAAATCTCCTGATGAGCGAGCATGTCCTGGGAAACTCTCAAACCGATCATTGCAGGTTGCTTGCCAGTTGCAAGTCCGTCCCAGGGACAGCGACTAATGATGAATGATGACTTCCTACACTTCCATTTATCCAATTCCCTTGATGATGCCTGACTGTTTCCCCAGCAGTTTCGTTGACGATCTCAAAAAAGCTGCATTTAATTAGCCGTTGAAATTTTGTTTTACCATATTTTCTCGATTTTTTTCGTTTTAATCGATTGAGGCTTAAACGCAGAAAAAATTCCCAAACGCAGCCCAGCTAATGACTTCCTGTTAAAAATTAAATCGTTTTTAAAATGATATAATCTTTTTGTTTAAAAATTAAGGCACAGTGTAGAATTAAAACAAGAATTTCTCGATGCTTATTATAAAAATTTTAATTAATCCGTTTTTTTAATAAATTGTACACTTCAATTTTGCAGTAAATACCGAGGAGAAAGATTCTCACCTGTCTGGGATCATTGAAAAATATAAATCGAGGGCGGAGGGTTTCCTGAGTTTTCACGTATCCTTTATATTAGCTTTAATGACCTCGGTTAATGTTTGATTTTGGACATAACTTTCATAATAATTCTCCCCATTTGTCTTAATTATTCATTTTGTTTTAATTACAAATTTTAACTATTTCTTGACATCATTAATTATTCAAAATAATTAAGAGTATATATTATCAATTGTTAATTATTATTATTATTATCATTATTATTATTATTATTATTATTATTATTATTATTATTATTATTATTATTATTATTATTATTATTATTATTATTATTATTATTATTATTATTATTATTATTATTATCATTATTATCATTATTATTATTATTATTATTATTATTATTATTATTATTATTATTATTATTATTATTATTATTATTATTATTATTATTATTATTATCATTATTAAAGAGTGATTCCATGGTAGCAGCATAAATTAATAGATCAGATAAGTGAATCATAAAATAAGCCCTTGCTGCAAAGTAATAATTTTATTGAAAACAGTTTCGATTATTAAATAATCCGGTTCATTTTCATTCTGCAAGAAACTTTATTTTTACAAGTTTTTAAATACTTCGAAAAATGTTGTCATATTTATATATATATAATAGTAATAATAATAAAAATAATGATAATAATAATAATCGTTAAATGCAGCAACAATTTTTTGTAATTTTCGAAGTCTTTCGGAAAAGATTATGGCATAGATTTTTGAAGTGCCTGGTCTTTTATGGCATTCCTCATGATATATCCAGCAACGAAAATCTTGATGTAGTTATTTCTGAGATGCTTTCAGTTTTCTTGTAATAATCATAGCTCACCTAAATAGAGAATTTATTGCCTGCAGATCTTCTAGGTTTATTAGATCTGCATGAAGATCATCTTACATTTATCTATCAAAATGTTTTTAGATTTTGTGTCACAGCTTTGATACAGACGAAATATTGAAAATAAATTATTATTTGCATAATAAAATATGTAATTGTTGAAAAATATATAATTTCTAGGGAGGATTTTGGAATGATGACAGATTTGTCGTCTTGCCGAAACGGATTGAACCGTCAGTGGTTGAAATTGGAAATATAGTCCGGCCTCTAAAAGTCACGACAATTATAGTAAGTAATTCTTATAAAGTTTGTCCTCATTAATTCATTATATAATACAATGTACCCTCTATTGTGGTAATTTTCACAATCATTCAATTAACACGGGTCATGATCAAGGGTCAGGAAAATATAAAATTATAAAATTATTAATTCAAATAATATCTATTTGGCGAGAATAGTTCGTTTTACAGTAACTGCACAAATCAAAAATATAATTTGGTTTTAATGCATTTAAAAATGTTAAAATGAAAAATTACATCTAAATTCATGAAGATTCTATTTGTATCTTTTCGACTTATGAAATTATGAGCCTATTCAGATCGGGACTGACTGACTTTTTCTCTTGAATCTTTTCCAAAATCTTTTGATTTGTAATCAAATATTTATGATATATATTCATCAGAGTTTCCAAACTTATAATTTTTTAGGACTATTATCCCATTTATTTTACTAATAGTGAATCTGAAAATTAGGTTTTTTAAAAAGAATCAAACGGGTGTCCACTAAGTATTGGTAAAATCTTATTACTTTAATAGCTATTCTATTTGGAACCAATTTATTGGTGAATGAGCGGAAGAACAAACCATCAAATTGAAGGTCGGAAAGGTTTAGGAAATCCTATATCAATAATTATGGACTTGAAATAATTACTAATAAAAATGCAAAAAATTATGAAATATTTGAAAGGTTTGGCGGGAATAATGCGATGTTGATAAAATAACAGAATTGGAGAGGAAATCTGAATGCTAGAGCTAAAAACCTAACAAAATTAGATGAAAATGTAACATTAGTGAAGGTGGACAAGATCATCTGTCAGACCATTTTTTTGACATTAATTTACTCTTGGTTTTAATGACACGAGAAATTTTAAGGATGCTCCTGAAAGGCAGCTTGTAAACACAAGGACCTATAATTATGAAAGAAACGAGCCATAACATTGTAAGTAGACATCGCATTCAAAATCATTTACTCAATATTTGTATATGAATGATAATAATAGTACAGAAATTTATGAAAATGAGTAATTTATCTGTGGCGAATCTGTGGCGAATCTGTGGCGAATCTGTGGCGAATCTGTGACGAATCTGTGACGAATTTATAACAAATCTCTATGATAAGTTATGTAAAAGTTATGTAGTGATGGAATTTAAATAATATTTCTATTGATAATGAAATAAAACGATGCATGCAAAATTTCTGATATTTACGACCTTCTTCCGCTTTCGACATCAAGGGAATAAATGTTTACCAAAATTTATTATAAATATCAAGGGGAGGATGAGATAATTGGGGAAATATGCCACAAATTCATTGTTATCACATCATTAGCTCGATGAGGATTATCTGGCAACAGTTGCGTTGAGTTTTATGGCTTCTTGTTCACGCCACTTTTGCTTCAGCTCCATTGTTTTTGGCATAGGCCATTATCTGTGGGAATTTTCGATATTTCTTATATGAAATTATTCTATAAGCCGTTAAATTAGGTTTTTCTGATTTTATTATAAGGAAGTTATTTGGAACTGTAGAAGTCATACCACGGAAAAGATGAACCTTAAAACGGGAATAGCAAAGTTATTGTGTTTAGTTCATGGGGATATATTTTTACGCCAGGAAATAACGATGCTTAACCTTTCAGTCCTTTTATACAGTAACCCCTTGAAAGTACTAGGGTTACCTCCCATCTTTTATTGCAAAAGCCTTCTTTAAAATTTTAAGAATCTTATTATAATTTGGAAGTATTTAGATTTCAAGGTACTGAAAAAATGTGATTTAACTAAGAATTGGGAAGGAATCAGGAAACACATAATGTAGAAGTAACCTATAGAAACAAACCAAAAATTCCATCGAATCTTGTGTTGCCCATAACTCAATTTCCCTTTGAGATTAAATCAAAGTTTTGAGTAAAAGACAAAAACCTTTGTTCATAGACAAGGTCATAAGAGTCATAATTTTTTTAAAGGACCATAACCACTTCAAGTGAGATAATCATCATTGACTGCGAAAAGATCTTCTGTAAAGTTTTTATTTAACACGCCAGCTCGATTGCTCTAAATTGGAACAACACTTTGTCATTTTATCAGAAACTATCTTCTTTGATGTCTTTTTCCACTCAAATAAAACATCGAATGTATAAACCCATCTTTCTTAAAATTCCATGCTTTCTTTGCGGCTTCCAATAATAATAAAAGGTAATCTTAGTTAAATAAATTGTATAGAAATAAAAATAAACTAATATTAAGTCTTTGAAAGTTTAAAAATAAAAAAATATAACTGAAATAATGTCTTTCCTTCAAGGGCCTTATTAATAGTGACTTCATTTAATCGTGGTACTCAAGACCTTGTAAACTGTCGAATGACAGGATTTATTAATATAAGAAAGCTCAATAAGGGACATTTGAGTAGTATGTATGCGACAGATGATCTGTTTGTGTTTGTATTGCCGCAATTGGAGTGGTCAATTGATGTGAATATTTGTGTTATGAATGTGTTTTAAATTTAATTTTTGTTTCCCACATTATGCTTACAGTCAACCAGTTGAAATACACCGTATAAGTGATATACGAGAACGCTTTAGAATATCATTATGATGATGATAATAATAATAATAACAATAATAATAATAATAATAATAATAATAATAATAATAATAATAATAATAATAATAATAATAATAATGATAATAATAATAATTATTAATTATTATTATTATTTATTTTGTCAAACATTTTAATAAATTTAATCCGATTCATTTTTACTATCTTTTAATTTTTTTAATTTTTCTAAATTACTTCAGCTAATTGTCCAATTGTCCAAATAATTAACCAATAGCTATATTTATAATATTATAATATTATTAATATGGAATCATCCAGATCAGCGGAAATGACTAACATAAATTATTATTACGATTTATATATATATGAATTTCCAATTTTTCGTAATGCTTAGACAGATATTATTTATTATACCTAATTAATGTTTCAACTGCTTTTTTGAATAATAATCTGATTAACAATATTAATAATGAGGATAATCATAACAATGTTTATACTACTACTAATACTACTACTACTACTACTACTACTACTATACTACTACTACTAATAATAATAATAATAATAATAATAATAATAATAATAATAATAATAATAATAATAATAATAATAATAATAATAATAATAATAATAATAATAATAATAATAATAATAACAATACTATTAATAATAATAATAATAATAATAATAATAATAATAATAATAATAATAATAATAATAATAATAATAATAATAATAATAATAATAATAATAATAATAATAATAATAATAATAATAATAATAATAATAATAATAATAATAATAATAATAATAATAATAATAATAATAATAATAATAATAATAATAATAATAATAATAATAATAATAATAATAATAATAATAATAATAATAATAATAATAATAATAATGATAACTGGAGAATAATAATATCTAAACTGGGAAACTGACGGATTATCATTAGGAAATATTAATGAAAAATCATAATCCAAAGAGAAAACCGCCACCGAGGCAGTATTAAGTTTATTCTATCAAATAAAAAATATTATTCAATTAATTACTGGAGCATGAAACAGTTTATGGCACATATGGATAATTATAAGGCAACATGACAGGGAAATAATTGGACCCGGACATTCCATAGGACATTAAAAAAACCTCGAGAGATATTAAAAGAGGATATAAAATTTCAAAGTCGATGGAAACTCACATAAATCATCGTAGTGAGTTTCCCGGAGCCGTTTGGCAATTTGGACGAGGCTGTGTGAGGAGGCATCTGAATTATTTATGTGGGCTCAGCCATAACGAGAATGAGTTATAAATTTTTTCGGGAAACCCAAAGAATCAGTCTGGCCTATTGAAACATTATTTATTTAACGTCTGAAAATTAGGAGAGATAAGCTGACTATGAATAGAAATGCCCGGGTTTCATTCGGTAATTATTGGGGTCGTTTACCGCTGATTTGGTATCCAACAGCCGTGACGGCCGCTAATTGCTACAGGGAGGCCAACTATCCGGATGCCGATATATGACACCATGGCTCTACTAACAGTCTGATCAGCTGGATCAGCCGAACCGAAATAGTCACAACTCATTAGAGATTCATAAATTTAAAATTCATCAGAGATATGTTGAAAGTTCATTCGATTTTGATCGCGTAGAAATTTTCAGAAAACTAGATTTTCGGAATGAAAATTTTTGCTAAATTGCCTTGATTAGTTGTCGTTTTGGGTGAATGACACTGGGGACAAATTGGTACAATATAGACAATTAGGCTCAGCTTATATTGTCAAGGGCAATTTATTATGGTTTGGATATTACTAATTTATTATTCATCTGTTTGACATTTGACTAAATAATTTGGCTAACTAAATTATGGTCAAAATATAAAGGGATCCATATCCGGGGGGTCAAATGACTTATGAGTGAGATTTGACTATTTGGACATGAATAATTTTTTTAAAAAATATGGTTTGGGACTCACATTCTTTTGTCAAACTTCTTATTAATAATTAATAAGATAAACATTAACGTGGAAAATGTTTAAATATTAAAAGATGCCACTCTAACATCGCTTATATATTATAATTCGGTTGGTTAACTGTCATCATCAGATAGAAAGGAAAACATTATATAGATTTTAAATTGCTTATTCAAAAAAATTACTAGTAAATCTTAAAAAATAATAAACAAATAATTAATATGTTTTAGAAAAGAATGCATTCAAAATTAAACAATTCAAAATATTTAATTTAAATAATAAATTTAAACGAAATTTTGTTTGTTACTTTAAAAATCTTAACATATAATAATTTAAATAATTTAAAACAAAACAGCACAGCGCGTATACTAGGTTTAATATCTTTCCTTTCAAATTTATTTTTATTATGTATAAACTTTAATAAAACAATTTTTTACATTATTAGATATAAATAAATAATTAAATAAATTTGGCAACGATAACGCCAATAAAAAACCTTTCGTACGATATATTTCGATAGCACAGCTATCATCTTCAGGTACTCAAAACCAACTAAAAATATTATGAATTAACATTTAATTTAAACAAATTATTTTTTATTAATTTAATTTTTTAATAAATAAATATTTTTAAAAATATATTTTAAATTAATTTTAAATTTTAAATTTTTTACTTATATTCTAATTTTTAAAAATTAATGTAATTTAAAATTTTCAATTATTTTAATAATATTAAAAAAACAAACATGATTTAACATACGTAAACTATTTAAAAACATTCAAAACATTCGTAGTCACAGCACTCTGCACATTAATCTTTGGATCCAATGACCTTATCAGCAATGCTTCACATATCACTCGTTCCCAATAACTATTAAAACTTCTCAACAAAATTCTAAAATCAGACATTCCTATATCACTTTTACAGCCTCTATTGTGTTCACTAATATTGGTTAAGCCCTTCAATCGACAATGCTCTAGAACTCGAGTACAGAGATGACGGGAAGTCTCTCCAATGTATGTGGCATTACACCCATTACATGTAAATTGATAAACGAGATCAGAACACAATCCAACCGGAGTTTTTGATTTATTAATAAACATATTGCGTACCTTACACGAATTAGAGACGATCTTATACTCTAAATTTCCTATCAGTTTACCCAACTTCCTCTTATAATTTGTAAAGCCTTCAAAGTACGGCAATACTAACACATATTTAGGCTCAATTTTTTTATATCCATTTTTACCATCACCCAGATCAACACTCAATTCACACCCATCCGACAAATTACATTCAGACTTTCCACAACATGGATTCTTAGGATTTTTAATCAATTTATCAACAGTTTCTTTTATCATCAACAATAAAAATGATTTAGAATATCCATTCTTTATCAACAACTCAACCAATTTATCAACACTTTTTACCGAATTAGCAAAAGTAGAAGATAAAGACCATGAACGATAAATCAATCCTTTCACCATATTTCTCTTATACTTAAATTCACAAAAGCTTTCTGGAGAAGTATAAAGACCAGTATCAGTTGGTTTTCTATAAATCTCTGTCTCATACTGTTTATCTTTGCGTTGAATTAACAAATCCAAAAACGCAATTGATGACTTTCTCTCCGTTTCACACGTGAATACAATGTTTTTATGTAAACTGTTCATAAAATGCAAAAACGGTTCTACATGTTTCTGGTTTTCAAATATAAGAAAAATATCATCCACATACCTTTTATAAACAAAAGGTTTTTCAAATTGGAAAGAAGCAATTTTCTTTTCCAAACTAGCCAAAAATATTGATGCCATCGTTGGTGCTAAAGGGGAACCCATAGCGACTCCATCTATTTGTTGATACCATTCATCATTGAAAAGAAAATTGACATTTGAAGTAGCAAATTCAAGAAGTTTTCGAAATGCCCTTCTATCCAAAATGTGATGTTCCGAATCATTTTCATTCCACAACGCACAGCATAAGTCAATCGACTCAACCAGTGGCACATTCGTAAACAAACTGCAAACATCAAACGAAACCATAGCATCATTCATACTTCGTTTTTGTAGCTTTGCAATACAAGAAACAAACTTAAAGCTATCCTTACATTCAAACTCTGATCGCATTAACGGTTTTAATAATCCATCTAAAAACTTTGCTATTTTATACTGGGCAGTACCAAACATCGACAAAACTGGTCTCATAGGTACACCATCTTTATGGATTTTTGGTAGCCCATATAGTTTAGCTGGCTGCGAATAGGTAAGTTGGACGAATAGACTTACCTACCTCTTCATCAATAAACTTCTTCAATAAAACCATTTAACATTTTTTGCACAAACTCTTCATTTTTAAGAGGAGGCAATTTTCCATTCTTCCGACCCTTGGCAATTTCACAAACTGAGGAGAATTTAACAAATCATTCAACTTATTTACATACACATCATGGTCAAGAATAACTATCCCATTTCCTTTGTCAAACTTACAGATATTTATATTTTTTTTAGCTAAGTTTTTTAAAGTCATAAAATCCCTAATATTCGGCTACCAAAAATCCATAAACTGATAGGAAATTTAGAGTATAAGATCGTCTCTAATTCGTGTAAGGTACGCAATATGTTTATTAATAAATCAAAAACTCCGGTTGGATTGTGTTCTGATCTCGTTTATCAATTTACATGTAATGGGTGTAATGCCACATACATTGGAGAGACTTCCCGTCATCTCTGTACTCGAGTTCTAGAACATTGCCCTATTGAAGGGTTTGACCAATATTAGTGAACACAATAGAGGCTGTAAAAGTAAAAATAGGAATGTCTGATTTTAGAATTTTGTTGAGAAGTTTTAATAGTTATTGGGAACGAGTGATATGTGAAGCATTGCTGATAAGGTCATTGGATCCAAAGATTAATGTGCAGAGTGCTGTGACTACGAATGTTTTGAATGTTTTTAAATAGTTTACGTATGTTAAATCATGTTTGTTTTTTTAATATTATTAAAATAATTGAAAATTTTAAATTACATTAATTTTTAAAAATTAGAATATAAATAAAAAATTTAAAATTTAAAATTAATTTAAAATATATTTTTAAAAAAATTTATTTATTAAAAAATTAAATTAATAAAAAATAATTTGTTTAAATTAAATGTTAATTCATAATATTTTTAGTTGGTTTTGAGTACCTGAAGATGATAGCTGTGCTATCGAAATATATCGTACGAAAGGTTTTTTATTGGCGTTATCGTTTATTAGATATAAGTTTTCAAAATATGGCAATACAAACAGAAACAGAACATCCGCTGAATACACACTTGCGCTAAGTAATATTAATAAATAATAATATTAAATAATAATCTCAATAACAATAATAATAATACCAAACAAGAAATAATAAGATAAGCACTTGTTGCAATGCATATATTAAATGAAAAATATTTCGATTATAAAACAATCTTTATCCCTTTCCTGGAATTTAGCTGTTCTATTGCGTTTTGATTTTCATTTTAAATTGATTTTAAGTTTTATGATTGGTTAAATTTTTAAAAATTTTAAATAAAATTACTCACACTTTTAACGTATTTAAAATTTTAAACTTTATTTATAAAATTTTATAATCTGAACACAAATTAATAAAAATATAAAATTCAAAGTAAAATAATAATAATAATAATAATAATAATAATAATAATAATAATAATAATAATTGAAAAACGACAACTGTATATTTTATATAACATTTCATTATATATTTCGACCGTTAATCATTCTTCTTCAGGATAGAAATAACATTGATAAAATCTAAACGAAAATAAGAAAATTTAAACAAATTATTCTATAATCATCGTAATCAACTCCTACATAAAATTAATTTAAATTTTAAAATAAATTCAAACATTAATTTAAATTAAATTTTTATAAAATTTTAAAATGAAAAATTTAAATTTAAAATCCGCAAATAAAAGTTAAATTCCAAATTTTAAACTTATTTTTACAAAACATCACAAACGAATTACATTAAATACATCATGTACACAATTCACATTTAATTATTTTAATACATTCAAAATACATATGGACTGAACATTTTTAACATTTATTATAGAATTTAAAGATTTTATCAACAACGCCTCGCAAGTTATTCTTTCCCAATAATTACTCAAATTTTTTGTAATCTTCTTGAAGTCAGACATACCTATTTTCTTACTAGTACATTTCCTAAAATTATCACTAATGTGAGTCAATCCATTCAGTCAACAACGCTCAAAAACTGGAGTACAGAGATGACGGGCAGTCTCTTCAGTGTATGTGACATTACACCCATTACCCTTTAATTATTGCTTATTTTGAATATAAGGATAGTTTTGAATTTTCTACCTTTTTTGCACAGTTGAATAAAAATAATGCAGATAAATTTATGGTCTCATTTGACGTTTGCAGTCTTTTTACGAACATTCCATTTGTTAGGGTTCGGCCTGGGCTCGCTTGGGACGTGCCTTTGTGTAAATTAATAATAATAGTTGTGTAATTACTAAAAATAATAATAATCTAATTTTAGGATATAAATAATACTAAAAATAATAAATAATTATAAATAGTAATTATAAATAATAAAAACAGTAATAATAGTCTAATTTTGGAAATTTTTAATTACCCAAAATAAATATTGATTTTGTCAAAATAGTATAAAAGGGAATTATAATAATTACAAATCTTGTAACAGATTGTAGCAGAATTTCCGAGAATTAAGAAACGCCTTTTAAAAAATATAATACTAGAATAATAATAGTAATCTTAGAGATTAATTGGCAACAAAATTTCACAAGTATCAAAGGATTAATACTACGAAATACTATAAAACGAAATTGCATTGAGACAATCAGAGTATAGTAAAGCAGAACAGAATCGAGCAAAAGATATTTGAGGCAAAAGGTTAATAGTGAATTACTTTGCTACTTTACCTTAACTAAAGCAATTAAACATGAAAGACAGAAATTGTGCATCAGGTCGTCAGACTGATAGTTCAATTGTAACAGTCCTAGTTTCTGTTTGAATCTATTCAATCAAAAAGCATCATTTTCGAGGGCAACAGCGTTGCTTGCTTTGTTGTCGGCTTAAATTAAAAGAGGGTAGTCATATCTAGGCTAAACGTTATCACCAACTCTCTGGGTGATAATCGATAGCGCTATAAACTCTCGGGAAACCGTCGTCTTGTTTCTTTCAATATAGAGCAAAGCTGCTGATCTAATAGGATACAGTTTTCGCCATCTTAGAAATGTCTCGAGTACGGTTCGCAATATCTGATATTCTTACTTTAGTTTTAGTTGTCATTTTTATAAAAAGTTCTTTGTAACAATTCATATTTGTATTTATCCTTAAATAAATATTTGAAAAGTCAACGTTGTTTGTTTTGTTCACACGAATAATCTTTGGAGTCAGATATTCTATTGTGTTAGACCTTAACCCACTATCAAACCTAACACATTAGCTGAAACCATTGAGTTATGTTGTAAAATGTTGAAAGAAAATTTGAATGAATATGAGAAAGTTGATGAAATTAGATCTCTTAAATTACTCGAATTCGCAACGCCGAATGTGAGTTTTCTTTTTAACAACGGTTGGTATAAACAGGTGGATGGGGTTGCTATGAGTTCTCTATTGGTTCCCACAAAGGCTTCTATGTCTAGTTTGGAAAAGAAAATATCATCTTAAAATTTAACTAAACCAACTGTGTACAAAATGTATGTTGATGATATATTTTTGGTGTTTAAAAATCGTGCTGCAATTTTGTGCTGCAAGATGAAAATAAAGGTAAAATGTATTTGTTTAATAGTTTGAAAATGTTTTTAAAAGGTTTATTAAAATTTTGTTAAATTTCAATTTTATTATTATTATTATTATTATTATTATTATTATTATTATTATTATTATTATTATTATTATTATTATTATTATTATTATTATTATTATTATTATTGATATTTTTAATAGGAATAATTTTTAAAATTTAAATGAAGAAATTTGTTTAAATAAAGCAATTTGACTCAATATAATTTTAAATTCAAAACTACCTGACGATGACAGTGAGGTTGTCGAAATATATTGTAGTAGAATATATATTTGTGGGTTGGTGTTTTCAAATCCAATTTTTTGAGATTCTTTTAATAAATATTTTAGTTTGTTTGATTGCATCGGTATCACTAATTTTATTTTATAAGAAATGGCTAAATTTTCAATTGATGAAAGATTGTTTTTAATAAAAACCTATTATAGGCTAAAATATCCAGATTTAGTACAGAGGGAATGGATGAAAATCAAAAACGGTAAACCTCCATTCTTAAACTGACATTCTTATGAATAATGTCTATGTTGAGCATTAATGACAATTTGGAAGATCTAAAAAAAATAGTAATTCATTGCTCAAATTCAATTTTAAGATATCCAGAATGCATGTAACGCTGTATTAAAAAGGTGTGAACTTTCCATTGATGTAGATGTTGAACACTTTGAGAATTTATTGTAATTTCTGTTTTAAAAAATTTAAATATCTGTTATCTTAAATAATAATAAAAAATTAACATTTAAATTGTTTTAAAAATATTTATAAATAAATAGAATAGTCTATTACCTTTTGAATATATATATATATATACCTTTTGTGGCCTAGAGA
Organism: Schmidtea mediterranea; assembly: GCA_022537955.1. Lineage (NCBI taxonomy): Eukaryota > Metazoa > Platyhelminthes > Tricladida > Dugesiidae > Schmidtea > Schmidtea mediterranea. Next base: position 139,084,573 of record CM039679.1, on the reverse strand, counting down.
ACCACGAAGGGAATCATTTTCCAAAAAACACAATCCATGAACTGATTATAAAAATTTTTATTTTACATAGCAATTCAATGAATTTCCTGTTTACAAAAATATTATTAATTTATTATTTTTATTATTATCATTATTATTATTATTATTATTATTATTATTATTATTATTATTATTATTATTATTATTATTATTATTATTATTATTATTATTATTATTATTATTATTATTATTATTATTATTATTATTATTATTATTATTATTATTATTTTAATTTTTTTGTGATTTGAATAGTGAAACGAGATTTGTCGACGATATCCCATAGCATTGTTGCAGAATAATGGCACAGTTATTGAGCTCCCTAAATTCCAATTAACGTGGAATTTAAATGAACAAATTTCCAAATTGCCAAATATTTCTCAAAGAATTGTCTAAACTATCTAAGGATTAAATTTTAATTAAATTTTGAAAATGAAATTTAGAGATTTTTGGTTTAGTATAGTTTTTGTAATAATAATAATAATAATAATAATAATAATAATAATAATAATAATAATAATAATAATAATAATAATAATAATAATAATAATAATAATAATAATAATAATAATAATAATAATAATAATAATAATAATAATAATAATAATAATAATAATAATAATAATAATAATAATAATAATAATAATAATAATAATAACAATAATAAATAATTAAATAAACGTGATAATAATTTAAGAGAAAGCGCCATAAGATTCACTGTCATTTTTAGTTAAAAATCAACCAAAATCATAATTATTTTATTTAAATATTTATTATTATTACTTTTTAAATATTTTAATATATATTTTTTAGTTTTAAAATTTTAACCTTAACTTTAACATTTATATTTCATTTGCAATAAATATTATACTATAAAAATTCTAAATTAATATTAGAAATTTAAATTTAACTCATTCAAACAATCAATATAATATTTTACTTAAAATAAATTTTATAGTTTAAAAAAATATTAAAAATTAAAATTTTAAATACAAACATCATTTTTACTTATAAATAATTAAACAAGCCTAAAAGAAAGCCTCATTCAACCATTCGTTGTTTCGGCCAGATCAATAGATTTTTGTGCGTCTGTGTGCGTATCATTTATTATAAGTTAGTTGCTCGCGTCTGTCTGTGCCCTATAGTTTTTGTTTTAATTTTTGGGAAATCGATTACTTTCAGTTTTTGTGGTTTTGTTTATTCGAATTAAAATTTTTTGTATTAATGGGGCTTTCGAGAAATTTTCTAGTAATTTGAATAATTGAATATAATTTTTGATTTTATTTGTTAATTGTTCTAATTTGGAATTTATTTTGGAATTAAAAATGAATACTGAACTTCATATTTTGAATTTCGAAAGTTATTTTTGACAAGTTAATATAAATGGAAAACAAACAGACAAAACTATTGAAGACACTCAACAAATGCCTTTGAACATGGAACGTTGTGGTGCCATTAGCTCTGATAACGATATAGAAGATGAAGCTGGCGTTGTAACAGGAATTTTATAAAAAACTATATCAATCTTTCGCAAATTCGAACAATGTGGCTGTTGAATATTCTACTCAAGCTGTGGATACAAATGTTATATCTATAGTGGATTAGACAACTTTACAAAAATCTGTTTTATCATCAACAATAAAAATAATTTTGAATACCGAATTCTTTAACTACAAGTCAATCAATTTATCAACAATGTTTACTAAATTTTCCAACTTTCTGCAGAAATTTAATGATCAGTATCAGTTGGTTTTCTATAAATATCTGTCTCGCAGAGTGAAATATAAACTTTAAAGTTAATTTAACAATTTTGAAACAAAAAATATATATGAAATATTTAAAAAATAATTTATTCAAAATAAATAACTTAAATCCATATTGTTTTGGTTGGTTTTTTCACTGATGATTAGAGTGAATATGCCGAAATAAATAATGAAACGTGTATTTGAATGTCGCTTCTTTTAATAATAATAATAATAATAATAATAATAATAATAATAATAATAATAATAAAAATAATAATAATAATAATAATAATAATAATAATAATAATAATAATAATATAATAATAATAATAATAATAATAATAATAATAATAATAAAAAAATAATAATAATAAAATAATAATAATAATAATAATAATAATAATAATAATAATAATAATAATAATAATAATAATAATAATAATAATAATAATAATAATAATAATAATAATAATAATAATAATAATAATAATAATAATAATAATAAATATAACAATATATACATAGTTATCTTTACTAATCATTATTTTGATATTGGCGTTGCTAGTACATTGTATTTCAAGCGTAAATAATAAACAAAAAACGTTTTATTAATAATAACAATTGATGGGGCATTTTAATAAATGTAATAGGTAGTATTTGAGATAACTACAAATAATATCTTCAAAAAAATAAAAAAATCTGTTACAAAATGCGGGAGAAATCTGCTTGCCTCGACCGGGGGGGGAGAAACCAATTTACATAGCCATATCTGAACAGAATTGGGAAGAATTAATTGGCGTGGATTTGAGGACTAAATTAATTTCAACTAATAATTGATTCTGCTAATTTCGTTTGGGGCGGAATAAATTAATTATCAGAAAATTATGGGAACAAATCAACCAGATTGGGAAATATTTTTCTTTTTTGTTTAAATTTTCATTATAAAAAATAAAATTGATTTTATTGCGGAAATTTAATGGAATATAAATGCAGAGCCAGCCGTTCGTATTTTACAAAGAGGGTGAGCCCGATCGTCAGAACTACGATACGAATATGGAGGCTTGGAACGGATTTTGCATTGATTTGTTGCGAGAAATCGGAAACGACTTGGGAATGAATTTCACGATTCACTTGGTGAAGGATAACAAATACGGCGAAGCGGTGGAGAACCAAACGAATCCTGACGGATCAGAGAAATGGAACGGCATGATAGGAGAACTCATTACCAAGGTTAGTTTCATCCGGTCTTCTAGAATCATTGATTTTATTTCACAATAAAATCAATTTCAAATATCTATTGATTTAGAGGTTCATTGTAAACCAAATATCGATTAATTAAAAAAGATGCTTATCAGCTTCCACATTGAAACATCATGATAAAATTGGTATAATCACCTTTAATAAATTGTTGAAGAACCTTGAAACTGTGGAGGAATAGTTCAACAAATCTTTGCTATTTTTCACTCGATCTAACTTGATGTGAATACCCTTTGTGCGGCTACTTACCATTTTATAGCACCTTTCTTCTGGAAGGTTGAAGAGCTCAAATATTTACAGAAGATTTGCAGTAATATTTGGACTTTATTCAGAGTTTTGGAATTAGTTCTTTCCTTTAATTTTCACTTATTCATAAATACTGTTAGTACTATTATTATTATTATTATTATTATTAATATTATTATTATTATTATTATTATTATTATTATTATTATTATTATTATTATTATTATTATTATTATTATTATTATTATTATTATTATTATTATTATTATTATTATTATTATTTTTATTATTATTATTATTATTATTATTATTATTATTATTATTATTATTGTTATGGATATTAGTATTCTTGTTATTTATTTTATTGCTTTAATAATTATTAATATTAAATTCGTATTTTTTTTGTATTTAGCAAGCGGAACTTGCAATGGCTCCGATGACGATTTCTTACGAACGAGAAAAGGTTGTCGATTTCACGACTCCTTTCATGAGTTTAGGATTAAGTATTTTATTCTTAAAACCGAAAAAAGAAGCTCCTGGCTTATTTTCATTTCTGTCACCGATATCATTTCCGGTAATTTAACTTGGAACTTTGGCCTATTTTCATTTATGTGGATTTAGGTTTGGGTATATATCATCAGCGCTTACATAGGAGTGAGCTTTATCATCTTCTTTATATCCCATGTTACGCCTTATGAATGGCTTCAAATACACCCTTGTGATGATAACAGCGAACTAGACAATCAGTTCAATTTATTAAACAGTTTATGGTTTACTGTTGGAGCCTTAATGCGACAAGGTGAAATGTGGCAAGTTGTATTGATAATGCACATGTGTAGTGATAGGTCAAATGTCATAAAATGTCTTCAATAATATTTATTCAGTCAAATATTTCAACTTCTTATTAGAGTCTTTTGATACTGTAATGTGAGAACCATCTGCGATAAAACTTATTCGTTTATCCGGCACAATCTGGCCTGAGCATTGTTGGCTAAGCGAAAATGTTGGATAAACCTTCATAACCCATATATTAAATAAATTGTTTTTGTTCATCAGAATCAGTTGAAGATGTTCTCTTTTCATTGACATTGGGCAAGTAAAGCCTATAAACTTTAGATATATAAAAAAGTAATTTTTTATTTATTAATTATTAATTTTCATTTTTTTGTCGGATAAACCGGATGCCGAATAATCGAGAGTTGATTAATTGAAGTATTGCTGTTGTGACATTATTTACTGGTTATTCTTGCCACTCAATCCCAGATAAAGAGAGGAGTGAACTTCGAATTTAATCCTTCAAAATAGGATTTTGCTTTGTTGAATTTGAGTACCCATCGATGGCAGCTACGTCATAGCAATGCCAAGGCTCTGAACTGTATCTATCTTTCATGTGCCCCATTTCTACTGCAATACTGATATCCATAATCTTAATTTTCGTTAGAATCTGATATTCGTATAGACTTGACCTCGATATGGCTTTGAATTCCACGATGAATGAATTCAAGCATACACAAAATTGCATATATATAGTCTCTTGAATTGTACTCATAGGATTTTAAGCTTTCTTTACCTTTTAACCTTTTGAAATTCGTTTTTGTCATCAATAATTGAAATGAAAAACACGAAAAATTAAATTTATTATTGAAGATATTTTCGGGTCGAACAAATGGTAATGGGATAGCGTTAGCCCCCGCTCATTTTGGTAATGTGTATTTTCCACGTCATTGATTGAAAGGGCTTTTTTCGAAAAGGTAAGTGGACAGCTGAAACATTTAATCTTGTAGCATTAATCTCAAACAGCAAGACGTAGATTGTTTTTTTTACATTTGGAAAATCTGAATTTAAGTAAAATTTATCCTCTTTTGAAGAAATAATTAAATTTGTTTTATCTTTTCTAGATCGAGCTCATGAAAATGATCGGATCTTGTCTATGATGTGTTTCCGTTGCATGGTTGTGCATGCCAGTAGATTTTGTCTGCAATAATTTCATTTCTTTATAATTATTATTATTAATATTCATTGCTTCTATAGGTCTTGAATTTTGTCCCCAAGCCTCCTCAACTAGAATGGTATCGGGAGCTTGGTGGTTCTTCACTCTCATCATCATTTCTACATACACTGCCAACCTGGCGGCTTTCCTTACTGTCGAGCAGTTAATTCTTCCGATTAAAAGCGTTGAGGATCTCGCACAACAAACGAACATCAAATACGGAACCCTAAAGGGAGGAACATCGTTCACCTTTTTTGAGGTTATTTTCATATTCAGTGTTTGCCGGTTGAATTGAAACAAACAGAATTCTCTCGGTGGCAGGTGGAAATTTATCCACAAATTTAATATTATAAATTGACAGGAGAAAATCCGTGGGCAAAACAAACGTGAGAATGCCTGGCGAAAACATGATAGTTAGCATGCGTAATGCTAGAGGATTCCACTCTTTAGCCACCTGTGTTCATTGGGAGAACTAATTAGATTTTCCACATTTTCTACAAAAATGTTTTGCACGGCACGAAACAAATATCGATTTTTTTGTAAATTAGACTAAAATTCATTAAAAAATAGGAAATATTTCTTATTTTAATACCTGGTCGTTATATTTTTTGTTTTTATTCAATAATAAAATGAGATAAATATTTGGATTATTTTTCTTGGGAGCATTCTCTTCACAAAACATTTTAAATACTGTCATATTTGGTAGGGGTAATGATACCTCTTTGAGGAATTCTGACTGACCATTGCTATAAATACGGTGATCATTATTTAGCTTCTTTACTCTCAATTACCTTGTATTCATGATTTCTCTTATTAGATTTATTATTTCAGAAAGCTCTCATCCCAACCTATCAAAAAATGTTCAAATTCATGAAAAAGAACAGAGAGGTCTTCGTCGATTCAACTGAAAAAGGAGTTAATAAAGTTCGTAATTCAAATGGAAAATACGCTTTTCTTCTTGAGTCAGCCATGAATGATTTTTATTCTCAACGGGATTGTAGCTTGATGAGAATAGGAGACTTATTAGATTCCAAGGGCTATGGAATTGGATTCCCATCAGGTTCGGTAAAAATTTATTGCCAATGAACTGCTTATTCACTTCTATAAGAGTGACAAAGATAAAGATCCCCATCGCTATATAAGAGCAAAACATGAATAATATATATTCAAATCTTAAAATAACACAAACATTTGGTTTGCGGCCTAGGACGAAATATTCTAGGAATAATATTTGGCATTAATTAATAATAGTAATAATAACAATTATAATAATAATATTATTAATGTTAATAATGGTAATGACAATTAATAATAATAATAATTGTAATAATAATACTCCTGCATATGATAATAACAGTAATGATAAATAATAGCGATAAGAGTAATAATAATAAACTTGATGACAATAATAATAACGCCAATATATAATAAAGAACATATGCAATAATATTAATGAAAATTCTGGTAATAATGTGGAGTTCGTGGACTGTCTGACTTTGAACCCCTGACATACAATCTTTCGACCCTCCACTGGTTACCCGTTGCTAGGCAACGTTGGTAATGTAACCAATGATTCTGAGACCGCCAATAAATAATAATAATAATAATAATAATAATAATAATAATAATAATAATAATAATAATAATAATAATAATAATAATAATAATAATAATAATAATAATAATAATAATAATAATAATATAATAAGGATTTTTTTGAATTTCACCTCTGATTTATTTTCATTTATAAATGAAATTATAATTTCAAGTGATTTGAAGAAGGCTGAGCCGAAAATTCGTGAATACCATAAATAAATCTTATTCATAATCAAATTTTGTAGAAAATATAACGTCATTTAACAATAATAATAATAATAATAATAATAATAATAATAATAATAATAATAATAATAATAATAATAATAATAATAATAATAATAATAAATTGTATTATTATTTTATTATGCTTCATTAAACTGACAAATGATATTGAAATAATAATGTCAATTTACTGTTTAAAATTAAAAAAGTTTCGTATTAATAACTAAGAATTACAATTACTTATTAATTATACTTGTTGAAGTTAAAATGTCAGGCACAGCCCTCCTCTTGTCACATAGGAAAGTTTTGATTTTATATTATTTTATTGATCTCCTAATTTTGATTACAATTTAAATTTTTAAAAATTTAAAAAAAATTTCCATTTATGTTTGAATGTCAATTTATTCCAATGAATTTTACTTTGCAAAATTCTCCAATATTCGGCAATATCTTTATCAAAATTTTCATTTTACTTAAAAATTTCATTGACACGTTTTACGGTGTCTACATTAAATATTCAATTAAGATTCTTCATGTTTATAAAATAGTAAGTAGAATTTTATTATTATGCTCAAGAATGTGTGAGGGTTAAGATAGGTATTTTTTGAGTGTAGACGAACTTTCAGAAAACAATGGATTGATTGTAATATTTAATTTGATTTGCGAAACTAGAGCGGTCTCCATATGTTATGACCTCATATTTAGGCCTGCTCCTGATTTGATATGTGTCAATAAACGGAAAAAGAGATCTTCATTCTATGGAATGAGGTATATAATGCAGAAAATGTATTTCTGAATTCAGATAAAGAACCTGCCATTATCAAGAGTTTAAGAATTTCTATAATTTTTGAAAATAAATTTACAAACTTTTTGAATTATCTTGAATCTTTTGCACCAGGTTCGCCGTTGCGAGATCATATGACTAAATCTATCCTAAAGTTGCAAAAGTCCCAAAAAATCGCCAATCTCATTCACAAATGGTGGAATGAAATGAATATCACCGAACCTTGTGATTCCAAAGAATCGGGTTCAGTGCCAACTGAGCTAAACGTATACCAAATCGGGGGGATTTTTATTTTATTAGTTGGAGGATTTATATTTGCCGCCATTGTGTCGATCATCGAGCTCTACGTCGACTATTGCAACAAGAAATCTCAGTGGAAGGTGAAAAATTGTTATTTTGTTTTATTCATACATTAAATTATTTATTAAAACATCAATTTGTTAATTTTTTCTTCTAGCTATATCTTGATGAATTTATAAATTTATAAATTATTATTGTTTATTATCAGTAGTTTGTCGTAACATTTTCATTTTCATTTTTATTTTCATTTTTATTTTCATTTTTATTTTCATTTTTATTTTCATTTTTATTTTCATTTTTATTTTCATTTTTATTTTCATTTTTATTTTCATTTTTATTTTCATTTTTATTTTCATTTTTATTTTCATTTTCATTTTTATTTTCATTTTCATTTTCATTTTCATTTTCATTTTCATTTTTATTTTTATTTTCATTTTCATTAATAATTATTTTAATTATTATTATTATTATTATTATTATTATTATTATTATTATTATTATTATTATTATTATTATTTATTTATTTATTTATTTATTTATTTTTTTATTATTATTTCAAGTTTTTGAAAAAAGTAAAAGAAGTAGGATATTGCAATGATTGAATTAGCCGGCAGCCGAAGTTATAACCAGGGAATATTATCATTATATTTTATCCTTTTATATTTTATTCTGAGACATAATTGAATAAATGTGGTGTATAATTTTCTAAGGCAAAATTATTTGGAATTTATCTGGATTTGAATCAACGGGATTATTACTTTGTTATTTCAATTGATAGAATTCAGAATATTTTATTTTAATTTTCTTTTGATAGTCATATTTTATATAAAATTTTACTATTATTTTTGACTGATAATTTTGATTATTTCAGATCCCATTTGGCAAATACCTAAAGAAGGAACTTCAATTCGCTATGAGATTTATGAGTTCATCCAAGAAGCCGCTCCATCCAGATCTCACTAATAGCAAGTCCCGAGAACGACTGAATTTGCTAGATCATCAATCTGGAAATGTAAATGATGTCTCATTGGAAGCTTCTCGCAACATGAGCAATTTTACTAGCAAGTCTGAAAGTCACCAAAGCGGTCTCAATCGCCGGCAAATCTTCACGGACATTGACAGTCCTTGCCTGGACCGCAGTCTTGGCTTCGATAGTTCTCATGACGGATTGAGCAGTATTCCAAATTCAAAACCTTTATGGGGCTTGAATAGCAATTTGTGATTAGATTTTCCAGCGCTCAGATTTTGCTGCATGGCCGGGATAGGGCATTCAGAACTTTGGTAATATTATCATAGAATTCGACAAGTTTTATTTGTAAAATACAGTTTATCATTTCTGTTAGAAGCGCCGAAAACATCCTTTGTCAAATCTTTATTCTTGATTGGGAAACTTTAAAAATCCTTTATTAAATAAAATTATTTTTCTTGATTTCGTTTGTCATTTATCTAGTTTCTATGTGAAAACATTCGAAGCAATTTTGTTTGGTAACCAAGACCAGGTTGGGATGTCTTTGACAGGAGATCCCGCATAAAATTATTGTAACTCAATGCATTAAGTATATCTCAATGACCTTTACTGAAGATGATATCATTGTCTGAAAAGAACCATGTAACTAACTGAAAAGCTTTGAACTAACTTTTAAAACCTTTAGACCAGATTTTAACATATCAAATAATTCACGAGGAAAAAGATAATAATGATAGATAGGGCAAAAATAAGAAAAATACCATATTTTTCCTTAACAACATTGTACAAATATTATTATTTACTCATTTTACAATTATCATTTGATTATTCTTATCAAATAGATAATCAAAATATCCTCTTTATGCTTTCTTTCTATTTCTGTGTGATCTCCAATTGGGAAAGTTTTAAGTGGCTGTCTCTAATTGAAACATGTTGCTCTACTCTTCTTTTCTTTAAGTAACTTCATTAGTCTCAAAGTGGTAAAATAGTTAGATAACAATAGGCATTTTCTTATAAAGATAAGACCATCTTAACTCTAAGGGTTTCTATGGAAAGAGCTTGAAACGTGCTTTATACCGGGTCTTATATCCTCCTTAAAAATGTTTTATTTATATTTTCTCCCTAGTGCTCAATTCACTTAGAGGTTCATCATCGCTTGCATTAAGGAAGAATTAATGCTTAATTGTTGACCTGTCACATCAGTTGGAATCTCCACACTATGAAGACCACCTTAATCATGATCCTCTTCATCTGTCAAATAACAATATCCTCTTCAATGTCATTATCATTCAGTATCAAAAAAGACATAAAAACATTTGGTGCTTCCTTTTAGATATTGAACATCCATGTCTAAAAATAAATAAATAATTAAATTGACATTAGTGTCCGTCTTACTCAAATGAATACAGTAAACTGTTATAAAACCTTTCATCTCTCAGATAATTATTATCAATGTTGTTTGTACTGGATCCAATAAACCTTACCGAAGGGGCATCTATTCCGAGATGTTATTCAATAAAGAAATGAGGAAAAATGATAATTGAATTCACAGAATTATTCTGCTATGGATATTTTAATATCAAACAATAATAATTCAGTTGATTAAAACAGAAAATAAATTTTTAAACTAAGATATCAAACAAAAATTTAATTTTAATGTCAAACTAATGATTTCTCAGTCTGAGGGAGAACAGAGTGAAATTTAATTTTAATTTTAGCAATCTGTTTGTTGATGAACACAAAACATCCTTTCATCATCTAATTAAGGAGATAATTTCCATTTGAAACATGTTCAAATCTGTAATATTTGTCATTGCATGATATAGAAGGCAAAATCAGTTTCGTTGATTTTCTTCATAATCAGGTGACCTATGAGTTTGATCCTGGATTGATGCTTCTTCTGACCCAGTCCTTTAATATCCGCAGTCTTTAGCTCGCAAGTTAATTGGAAAACCAAATCTTCCGTGCATATCTTTGATATCCCTATGTCATTAACATGCTATTGAATAAGAAATTCTTCGACAGACATTGCCTAAAAGGTCTCTACATTTTTGTAGATAATGACCAAAAGTCAAAGATGTTAAAACAAAAATACCACAGGACAGCTATTTATATATTAACAAATGTTTATACAAATGTTTCAATAATTATTTTGTGTTCCTTGAAAATGTCAGATAAATGGAAATAAAAGAAAATAACAAAATCACTAAGATAATGAGCGCCTTGCAATTCTAACAATTTTTATGGAAAAAATGGTTTCATGTCTTGTAATAAGATCAAAGAACTCTACCACTCCACAAACAAGAACTATTAAAAATCTCAATTGTACCGTTTTTATCAAATACATAAATTTTGTCAACATCTTGCAAACTAGGCCTATAAAAAACCTTTATTACACTTGTTTCACCAAATCGGTGCCAATCCTACATTAGTGTGGTAAATAACCAAAATCTAAAGAAATTACTCAACAGGATTGTAATTTAAGGCAGTGCTCCTCAACCTTTTCATCGCTGCGGACCGATCAACGTTTGATAACTTTACCGCGATCCGCTGAGGAGTGAGGGACGTTATTGCTTGTTTTTTAGACTGTTTTGATTTAATAATTTTAGTTTAATTGTATTCAAAGTAAAATTCAATAACACAAAAAATGCATAAAGTTGTTTTAAATTTTAATTCAATAATACGCTAAATCCAGCGAGAAATACACAACAGTAAATAAAATGTAAATAAATTAATGTTCTTCGGGTGACCCGGTACCATTTATTCCGCGGCCCGGGGCTTGGGGACTAATGCTTTGAGGGAAAGGGCTTCTCAAAAATATTTACTTCGCGACCCCTTTAACGCATGTAAATATTCTTGTAATCCTGGATATAGAATTAAAAGTAGAAATATGAATTAAAGCATCGAGTGATATTAAAACAAAACATAATTTATTCAAAAATTATTTTTTGGTATATAAAAAATGAAATTTTACCATACTAATAAAAAACTACAATAATACACTTTTACAAAAATACACAAATCTTGGAAGAATCTTTGATAATGCAAGATGAAGAGCTTTTTTAACGTTTTACAGACCTGACCGATTTTTGATTTTTTATATGTCAAATGCTGAAAATGAAAGTTAGTTCCAATTTAGAAAGATTTGGAAATTCTGTCCTATTAACAAGTCAAAATTCATTTAATGGTTCTTTAAAGAAAACTCAAGTTTTAAACCTGCGTCGGTTCATAACTCGGTAAATTCTTCTTGGACGTTTTATGGTGAGTGACTGACACTGATCATTTCATGGTTTATGAATCCAAATGTCTATTTAACCATAAACATTTGAAGGGAAATATTTTTGAAATTGTGCAATCGGACACTTCAAACCATCAATATATAACTCCTAGAATTATATATTTTAAAAGGTTATTTTCAATTATAAAAGCCTTTATAGCATTTTTAAAGAATTATATTTCATTCTATTTTTCATATCCAAATGTTTTTCCATGAACTATTTCCGATATTTTTGTATAACCTGGCAGCATGAGGCCTCCTACGCTGTAGGGCTTTTAATTTTTTGCAATTAAATAGGAAGTAAATACTTTCGTTGACAGCAAATAATTTCTCAAGACATTCTTTTTCTGTATTTTGCGGACGTTTGAAATCGCTCAAAGTATTCCTTTGATTGATTGCAGTGTGTTGCATGCTTGCTCCTCAGATGCTGTTTTAATTTGCATGGTTTCATGTTCTCAGCAATCAAAGTTTCAATACAAATTAAGCAAATCGAGTGTTCCAAATCTTTACGATTCACATAAGAAAGTCAAAAGGACAAAAACTTAAACTTAAGTAAAAACTTATGCAAAAAAAAACTTTTCTTGTTCGTCTAACTATGTGAGTACTGCAACCTGATACTGAGCAGTCTACTGCAGTAGCATCATGATTTTTATCCTTTCTGTTCAAATTTAACCACTTATTTATAACAAAAATGTATTTTCGTCTGAAATATAGAAATAATTTACAGATAAGTAAAGTAAAAAACAACTTAAAAACATCATAATTATTAACTTATTTCGAAATTAAGTTCTTTTCAAAAATTTCTAAGACTTGCAATTGTTTGAAGATGTAAAATTGAAGTTGTAAAACAAAATTATGAAGGCCAAGACTTTTAAAAAAACTCAAGTTTATATAAAAAAACAATGTCAATTATTTCGCTTGAATTTTTTTTGATTATTATTAGTGATTGGAAACTTAAAACATTATATAACTTTTTTATACACTTGTCAAGAAATAACAGTATAACAATTTTACACTATAATTCATTAAGTTAAAATTTTATATTAAAAAATATAGGATATGCAATAATTTCGACTGCAAGCGGAGGTGAGAGCAGAATGCATAGATTAAACTATGTGGAAATGGTATTTAATCGCAGTTGGCGAGTTATCATAAACTCAAAGACTTAATATGAGCAAAGTGTTACCAAATTATCGTTTTCAATTAATATTCGGTCATTGCGCCACCAGAATTTTCTTTGGTTTTGCGAAAATTTCTGCGACCCCAAAATGAAGTAGCGACCCATACTTTGAGAATCCTGCTTTAGGAGTAGGATACTATGAAAGCACTGTATCACGATCCCTTTTTTCGTGGCTTGCTGACTATTATATGATACACTTTTAAACTTCATGACTGGCTACATAGTGATGAATAATATCTGGCCACACATATTTTCAGTAATCAGATGGTCTGCTAACTATAGTGTGAAAGTAAATGAATTTGTGTTTTATTATGTAATGTCAAATAAAATGAAGGTTTCTTTTAAAGGAAGTTTATTTTAATAACGCCAGTAAAGGTATATGAATTTTCTAACAACTTTTCTACAACTTTTTCCTTCGTTGGCTAATTTTTTTGGGCATTAGATCCTCAAAATAATCATGTTTTATTATCTAATGTACACGGGATATATCTGATTTGCTAAATGTTAAAAAGGAGAAAACATTTTCATAATGGAAAACCACCGGACACGAAAGAAAATATGCTTCCATGAAAAACGTATACTGCATCACGTGAAACGTATGCAAAGAAATATACATTTGAAGTACACTCAGAAACTTACACCAAAGAATGAAAGAAGATCTATACACTGCCTAAAAATCCTCGGTATACAGACATCTCCAACAACACCAATCAACGAAGGATTGAAAAAGTATTCCTATTAAAATCTTAGCCAGTGATAACATCCAAAAAAATCTAAGATTCAAATTCAAAGAGGCAATTCTTTGACATCTTGATGCTTTAATATATAGATTAAGCAATTTTTTAAAAATATATATATTGGAAAAAAATCATAATGAAATAAAATGTAAATAAGTAAAACATAAAAAATAGGGAAACAAATTAAAAAGCTTTTAGGAGTAAAAATCAAAGTACAATTATATTTATGTATTGAGTTGTCCATGGAGGTTATTGAACAGCTTTTTCTTTGTTAGAGGTGAAAAGCTTTTTATATAATTTTCCTAAATTTTTAAAATTGAAGAATATTATGTTGTAATTTTAGTAAAAGTTTTTTAGATTTTATTTCCTTTAAAATGAAAAGTTTAAACTAATAAGAAAACAAAAAGTTAAAACACTCGTTTTCATCTAAAGATTTATTTTAAAAACATAAATAGATAACTCATTTAAATAGTAGTATATATTGCGCAATCACTTGGACATTGTATTATGTTATGCAATACACTTTAAACTGATTGACATTTAGTCTATAACCTTTAATGTAATCCCTTTCTTAAGATTGAAGCCATCTCTTTAAACATTCGATTCTTCGGTGTATTTGGATACTGCAAAACTACCACCGATCCTTGATAATCCATCTGCATTCGAATGCTCTTCACCTTCCTGGTATTTCAATTGGAAATTGTAATACAATAGGTTTGCTATCCATGTCTGAAATTGTGGACTTGTGACTTATTTTGTCGTGTTCATTAATACTAAAGCCTTATTATCTGCCCGGACCACAAATTCTTTTCCGTATAAATACTGTCTAAAACAGCGTTCGAGAACCTTTTTTAAGCAAAGAGCCAAATCAACAAAAAATTTCAAAAAAATAAAATTTAAGAGCCGCAGTCACAAACATATTCGAGCTAAAAACTTGTGTATCATTTAAATTTTTTTATTTTAAGAAATGGGTTATTTTATTTAATGACAGCATTTTTCAATTCTGTATAATAAATAAAACGAAATTTTTCAGTATTTATTAAAGTTATGAAAATTATGATAATATAATATTGAAGTTATGAATCAAAAACTATTGAATATTTATTAGTGTGACTTTTGAACATGTGTCATCCCAGCCAACTTTTTTAAATTTGGCACATATTTGGTAGTTTTTAATCGTAAAAACGCTTTTAAACTTTCATCTTTCAGCCTGCTCCGGTACTTCTTTTTAATGTAGTTCATGAAAGAGAAAAATTGTTCACAATTGTATGTAGAACCAAAAAGTGTCAAAAGGCCAAGTGCAAGGCTCTTGGTGTTTAAATAATTATTCGGAAATGGAATCCAGCATCTGAATATTATGTCCTGCGGCGTGCTCTCCATAGTTGGTTGATATGTTTTAATTTGTGTTAGCACGTGTTGAAGTTTTTCTACCCATATACTTTTATTTTGAGTTTCCAAAAGCTCAAACTGAAGTCCTGCAATAGATATACCAGAAAGAGGTTTTATGTCTATTAATTTTAAATTGAACTGCAATGGATGCAAGATAAATTTCAATGTTTCCCGATAATTCTTGAAATCCTGAAATATGCTTGCAAATGAATTTGAGATTGTTGTGATTATATCATCGATTATTTTACACTCTGTTTTCTTTTCGGTTAAATTTAATCTGTAATTTCTTAAACTTTGAAAATATACAAACTGATCTTTAGATATATCCACTTTGAACAGCTCTAGTTTTTTCTCAAAAGTAATAACTGTAAAGCAGTATTTCCTTTTCCTTGCAACTTAAGATTAAGCTTGTTAAAATGTTCTGTCATATCTAGTATGAAATAAAAATTTTCAAGCCATACATAGTTTGTGAGAAGATTAAAATGTTCTTCGTTATAATTTTTAGAAATTAAGAATATAATAACTTCTTGCCAACACTCGGAAAAACCGTTTAACACTTTGCTTCGTGACAACCAACGTACAGCAGTAAATGTAAGCAAATCTTTATATTTAGCATTGACTTCTTCTAAAAGTGCTGCAAATAATCTGTGATTCAACGCTCTAGCCTTGATGAACTTTATTATTGGTATAACTACATCCATTACTTTTTTTAGGTTTGGTATTATTCCTAACGATTTTGCAACTAAAGCTTCTTGGTTCAAAATGCAATGAAACGAAATTATTTCATGAGAAATATAATTGGAGAACAATTTAACAAAGCCCTTATTTTTTGCAATCATCGCCGGTTCTCCATCCGTTGCAATTGATGCTATACGATCAATATTTATATTTTTACTCTTTTAATATTTTACAATACTTTCCGAAATTTCTTCACCTGTAGTATGTCTTTTAGTGGCATTACATCAAGTAGCTCTTCTTGAACACCGGAAGATGTTATAAATTTAGCCTTTACACTGCACTGCGATATGCCAGTAAGATCTGTAGATTCATCAACAGAAAGCGATATGAATTCTGCAAAATTAATATCTGAAAGTTGCATGCTTGATATTTCTTTAGATATTTTTATGATACGCTCTTTACTAGTTTTAGCTAAAAGAGGTAAATCTTGAATTTTTTTTAATATATCATCATGATTTTTAAAATCTTTGAATAGAGTATCAGAAACCTTGTACATGCAGTGTTTGATAAATTCACCATCTGTAAACCACTTTCCGGCTTTCGCGATCTCTAATGACAATTCAAAACTTGCTTCGGTTAAAGTTGATGAAGATTTTACCCAATTTGAAAAACATCCTTGCTAAAGTAATGTTTTATTTGTAATTCTCGAATAGTATTTTTTCCTACTATCGCCGTCTGGATAATTCTCGCTGAAATCCGAATGTTTTCTATCAAAGTGTCACTCTATATTGCTTGATTTATTGTTCTGAATTCTAAAATTGCAAATCAGACATTGAGGCTTCCCGTTAACTTCTATAAATGCAAATCGTTCAGTCCACATTTTTTTTGAAACTTCTGTTTTCATCAAAGATTTTTCTTTTTCTTGCATTCATTGTGGCTCAATAATTCAATTGAATTATTAACAAAACTTAAATTAGCTTAAAATAACTTTAATTATTTAAATAATTTTTTATAATACATAGCAATAAAGCCAAACCAATTCAAAAAGCTCTAGAAAACTAATTCACGACCCTTATAAGTTATAACCGTGAGTAAAAATAATTCAATAATACAGATTGCTGAACAAACGATTTTTTATTTAAATTTAAATATTTTTATTTTGTGTCTTGTGAACATTTCAAAAACATACTGAGCATTAGATGGCAGCAGGGATTTTTAAAAAATATTATTCAAAGTAAGAGCTACAGGTTTTGAAGCCGTCTTTCTTTCCAACTATGACTAATGGTGAGATCCATGGCCTTTTCAACGTCTCATAAATCCAGTTTTTTTAACTCTTTTATCATATCGTCAATTTTCTGCTCTAGATACATCGGTTGTCACCTTGGGAACTACATTGTTGGATTACCAGATGTCTTAATTTCATGTTCAACGATTCTTGTGAATCTTAAATCAAATCCAGCTGCCATAAATATTGATCCAAATTAATCTAATAATTTGTTAAATGTTGGAATTTCATTTTTCGTTTTTTGTCTTCTTTCGTCATCAGTGTAATTACTAATCTTTGGTATTATTCTTGTCAATAAACCCCCAGTTTTCATTAATTTCCTTTAAAAATCCAAACTTTATTTATCATCTTTATTTCTTTTTCAATTTACAAAATTTTATTTGAAACAATCCTTTCTTTTTAAACTTTGTTTGGGTAGGTTATTTAAACAACCCACACATCTCGTTGATTTTTGAGATCAAACAAGCTGGGATCAAATTTTAATTTACTTTTTTTGTTTTACTTTATTTTATAATTATATATATATATATATATATATATATATATATATATATATATATACATAATATAGTATTTACACATTATTTAACATTCACTATTTTACACTTTTACTCAATGATTTTTAGTGCTATCTTTAATAATCAAAATAAATGTATTAGCATTTGTTAATTTTAATATTATGATTTATTTAAAAATTTATCTATTTACGGAAACAATAATTAGGTTTTTTTACAAGTATCAAAGTATATACAACAAGTCTACGTAGTCGTGAAGGAAATCTCCTACAATAGTTAGTAAGAATGTTTTATTTTTTAAATTTTGCTCTGCATTATTGGTACTTATATAAAAATGACATTTTATTTATTTCATGTTATTGAATGTAGTGACGGCAATATTTAGTTTTAAGTAATTTTATTAAATTTTAATTAAAATTACAAATGCGTTATTAAAAATAACATTTAATTATTGTTTAAATATTAATATTAAAAGACGTATTTTTACTCTATTCGAAACTTCGCAATCAAGTAAAAATATTCTTCAATCATCTTTATATGAAGCACTCCACCAAAATTCAATCAGTTAAATTAATGATCGTTCGAGTTTATTTCTATGTCCTCAAATCTGGACCATTTCAATTTAAATCCGAAAATGTTGAAATTTATTCTGAAGTAATACAAAATTATCATATCAAATGCTCAGTCATCAACCGGCAAACAAAAAAACATAATCATAGATTGTCCCAATCCTTTTTCTTAATGTATTTGCAATGTATGTTTCGTGCAAATTTTGTGTTCCTACATTAAAATACAGTATATTAAACTAAAGCTAGCCTCATCAGTTATGGCAGTAGGATACCTCCATTTGTACTGCCCAATTTTTTATTACTGTCTTTATGTGCAACTACCGTGTCGGTACAAACTTAAGCTGTATCATAAGTATATATAGCTCCAAGGCTCTTACATTGGAATGACGTGCTCTGTCCGCTAATTGCTGTTTACATAAAAAATTTATGTGAGATGTAATCTTTTCATAGTTTACAGTTGTATGAATAAGTTATCTATTTTACAAGGCTTAACTTAAATGTGTAAGCTAAAATAAAAAGTCAACTCACATCGGGGGCACATGTTAATTAATTACTAGTGCAAATGGTAAAACTTATTTAGTAAATTATTGTTTTGGATTACATTGGGTCTAAAGTTGTGTAAGCCATTGTGATTACCATAGAGGGAAGAGTTTTTGTTTTCTTATAAAGATTTTAATTCTTAAATTTGTAATGACCCGATAAATATTTAAATGTAAAAGAGTTCCTCGGTCATAGATAATCAGATAAGTTATTTACGTCATACGCACCGAAAAACATCAGTGAAAACTATAGGAAAAATCAAAAGAAACTCATGAAATTTATCATTCGAAATATTTCCATCGCTGATTTTCCGTCAAGGGCTGAAACAAGCACTGGCAATGTTTATCAGATGGCATCTGGTGAGGTTGGGAACTCGCCGAGAGCGATAAACATTAGTTTCTCGCTGTTATCTTATTCGGATTAGTGATTACACAGACGAGCTGTCAAATAGTTTAAAATGGAAAATATTTAATCTAATCGCATTAATAAAATATTTTAATGATAAATTTCAACAATATTGCGAAAGGCATTGTAGAATTGGTCGTAGATTCTGGAGGAGAATGTATTGCGAAAATCATTTTTGTGGAATAGGTTTATAAATATATATGCCTTGAGAAAGTATATGCCGCTCCAAATTACAGTATTACCAAATCCAGTTTATCTCAATAGATGCGCTTATAAAAGGAAACCTTGCCCATATATTCTTTCAAAATCATTTAATGTCTTTTTTGGCATTAAGTTAAAAATACTTAATTCACGATTAAGTATAAATTACTCCTAAAAAAGTAATCTTAATTAGGTAGCTAGTAATATTTTCTTTTATGAGCGAGCGCTGTTTGTTGTAGCGTCTTGATTGGCGGATACGACTAAATCCCGCAAAATTCGAATGAAAGGAAATTAGATTATCAAGTTTGTTTAGTATTATACTATCTTGTTTCAATCAAACCGAGTTGGTATACTTAAACTCTTGTATTAGATAATTGAACATATTTCCTTTTTTTGTACTGGATTAACACTCCCGTAAACACTTTAACAATGTGGAATGCTAGTGTCTTCGTATAAAATATTTCGAAGTCCGAGTAGGATCAAAGATAACTCCATTGAGCAGTTTTTTGGAGGTGTTTTCAAAGTATGCATCTAGAGCTTGTTTTCTAACCTCTTTTTGTTTCTTCTAAACTGTTTTGGTAGGTTGGTGCAGTTTAATTTATTTTAATTCGTTTTTACGTACCTTTTTGAGACATTATTAAATTTATTATTTTTGTTTTGGTTTTATTTCCTATATGCAATTTCTTTTATTCGCGTTTAACTTGTTGTTTTTTATTAGTTTTAAGTTATCTGCTTGTGGTGCTTGCCTATGCAGATCGAGGTTCCGACTCACTGTTTTACACTCATTATTTGACTTTGCAAGCGATTGACAGCTGAGCCCCTCGTTTTACTTCGATATGAACATTATGTCATCAATATAAGTCTGAGAAATTTCTCTGTTAGGACAGAGAAGTTTGTCCATGAATCTCTAAAAAGGATTTTGGGTATTACATCCATTGAAATGGTGGGACTATAGTTATTTTTTAGATATCACTTTTCGTAATTAGTATTTGATGAAGAGCCGTTCTAAGTAAGTTGTTGCTAATATATTGGTTTTTCCTAGCTCATCTATTATATCATTCCTTTCTGAGTAAGGAGTATCGGCTTTTCTGGTTAAGTCTATATCTATTATTTAGCTTATAATATAATATTATATATTGTATTATATATTATATTATATTATATTATAAGAACTTTTTTGATTTTATTTTCATTTCCAATGACATTTTTTTTCTTTTTTTCTCATGAATCAGTAAAGATATCGATGTTTTTTTGTTTTTCTCGAATTTTCGGCAGTCTTTTTAAATGTCACTAATATATTGTATATTATTATATTATGTATTTTTACCAATAAAAATCTTACAGTTTAATGAACACAATTAATTTGTTGATTAACCTATCCAGTTCATAAAAATTCTAAGATTTTCTAAGATTAAATCCTTATTTATCATTTCGATCAAATTATTTTTAAAAATCTTTTATAATAGTTATACAGTACTTGTTTTGCTATTCAGATCAAGGTGACTGTTTGTTTGTTTTATCAATACATATTTTACTTTTTGCGCCATTTACCTTTTCACCATCATTTTTTATTTCCATAACTTTTCTTGTTGCCAATTTCTTTAAACTTAAATTTTGTTTATCAAAGACATAATTATAATATTCAATTATTTTTGCAAAAAAACAGAAATCATCAGTAATTATAATTTTTTAAAAATTTTATTGATTATTCTAAACTTGTAAAAAATGAGAGGAAAGATAAAGAGAGAGAGAAAAATGAGAGAAAAGATTAATGGTTTCATTGAAGGATTGGAAATATAAACGGAATAAATCTCATTCAACAGTCGACATTTGCATCCATCTGCATCCAACAACCGAATAAACAACGATTATCATAGATAATTACAACAAAATATCGGCGAGGCGGCCGATCAGCTGTTCACAGTTCAGTGAATAATGAGTGGATAATGAGTCAGCAGTTCCGTTGAAATATCTCCTACCAATCTTATAACAATAACAACAACAAAAATAATAATAATAATAATAATAATAATAATAATAATGATAATAATAATAATAATGATAATAAGTAATTAAGTAATATTTGAGGGTAGATAACTAGTAATTCTAATAAAAGTCAAGATCATCACAGAACAGATTTGCTCATTTCTCTTCATCGGTCTGGATGACAAATTTCATATGCTTTTTGTTTAATTGGTATTCTTAACGTGAAATTCTGAATAATAGTAATAATAATAATAACACTATTAATAAAATGTTCAAAAAATCCAATCGAAAGTCCCAAACACATGTTTCCCTAATCAATAACATAATCTCCATAGTGCCATTCGCTGTTGTGCTGCAAACCTGCAGTGCCGGGAGAAATACGCGATAATTATTGACGAGAATCGTATTCTTGAATTGCTATTATTGATCTACTACTTACAGAAATTATTTCTCTCGTTTCTCATTGGTTAAATTCACTTTAAAAAGTGCGTAACTGTGTTTTCAGTTTTAATGCATTGAATTGAACATAATTTCAATCATATTAATAATAATTATTATGATCATAATAATTATTAGAATTATTCATTGAACGAGATTTGGAATTTCAATGGGAAGATTTGGAGTTTTTCTATTGTTGCTGTTCATCTGTTCGACAGAGTCCCAGGAGTCGCCCAAGGAGAATCTGACCATTGGTAAGCTGAGTTTTGTTGATTTAGATTATCTAATTCGTCTGACTATATTATTATTATTAATTATTATTTTTATTATTATTTTATTATTATTTATTATTTATTAGTATTATTATTGTTTATTATTATTATTATTATTATTATTATTATTATTATTATTATTATTATTATTATTATTATTATTATTATTATTATTATTATTATTATTATTATTATTATTATTATTATTATTATTATTATTATTATTATTGAAAATGATTCCGTTTGATTGAGGTTATCAAGTCAGTAATTTGTCAATCACTTTTGGCTGGGATCGAAATAATTTTATTACTCACAAAAACTGACAGAAACCTGCCATAGAAAACGACATAAATTTTCATTTTCTCAATGAATTTATTTAGCTATTTAAAAAGAGATTTTCAGTTCAAGAGATCATTTTAACAAATTTGGTTGAACATTATGAAGTTGTCGCATAAATTTGTTTATAATTGTTGACTAGGTTGCGTTGATTGTTCAGGTAAACAAACTATTGTATCATTAGATTTGTATAGAGAAAAGAAGGGAGGAAGGAATTTTGAGCTATCTCAGAGATATTTGTTATCTCATTCTTAGTCCCAATATGACACCAGTTAACATGACTGCTTGCTTCTTATTGTTATTTGTATAACTTTTCGGAACCCCTTAGAATTAGTTAGCACTGAGAATTTAGCCAGTTCGGAGTATGCATTTATTTCTGGAGATAATTTATTTCTATCTGTTTGCCGCATTTCTTCAGGTGTTTATAATTGTTGTTGACCTCGTAATTTGTTCATAAACATTTTATTAAAACAAATTAATCATTATAAATGCCATGAATCGACTGTGAGAAGTTACCTCCAACCCACCCAATGAATAAGGAGATAATTTCGAAATTCATACAGTCAACAAGTGGACTTTGAATTGTTTTTATTTATTTAAATAATTATTTATTATTATTATTATTATTATATTATTATTATTATTATTATTATTATTATTATTATTATTATTTTTATTATTATTATTATTATTATTATTATTATTATTATTATTATTATTAATTTTATTATTACTAAATATTTCCCAAGACAATCGGTATATTAATAAAATATAAAACAATGTTTAAATTATATTTGTTATTAACATTAGGAATTAATAAAATTAATAATATAAATATTTATATATGATAATAGTGATTATTATTAAAACAGTTATTTCTTTGAAGTAGCATAAATTAAAAATTTTTATTTATTTAATATATGCTTTGTAGCAAGGGCTTATCTTATTATTCACTTGTTTAAATAATTATTATTATTATAAATTATATCATTAAAAAATTTAAAAACAATAATAATTAATTAATTAATTTGTACAGTAACGCTTAAATAACATAAACGCTGAAATTCACTCTAGAAATCATAATTAAAATAATGATAATAATATTATATTAATTCTGAGAAAATGAGACTGATTTATATGAAAATCAAAATATTTTTAGGCAGCAGGGGGACAGACTTCCGATTTTTAACTTTATTCTAAAAATAGCACTGCGAAATTGTTGTTGTTTGGTAGTACTTTAAATTTCGTTTAACGGAATATTTGCGTGGAAAATATTAAAATAATGATATAGAAATGAGAAACATAATAAATAGGAGCGGTCCCCAGGGGGTTATATTGAGGATTGATCAAGAGATGAAGCAAATAATTGAGAGAGAGATTGGCCTGGGGGCAAAGTATTGAGGAACAATAATCAAATCAACCATCAGTAATAGTTAATTAAAATTACTGACTACAATTATTGGGAAATTTGTGTCAATTAATTTTTATAACTGCTGTGGAGATTTCTCCTTTTTGTCAGAAATTGTTTGAATAGTTGAGAATTTCCCATGGATAAATTTGTGAAGGCAAATTGTGGTGACATTTGTGCTCCGTATCATAGAGAATTTAGAATGACTCGAGAATGTCTGATATATATATATATATATATATATATATATATGGTATTGAAAAGTTGTGGTACAGAATTTTAGATATCATAGTATTAATCAAAATAAGAATAAAATTCGGCGCTTGTTTAGAATTGCCCCGCATTTTTAAATAAATTTTATTTTAAATAATAAACTTTTAATACAAGCTTTTATTATTAAAGATAGCTAACATGACTGTAAAAACAGTTATCTAACTCGATCATTGGACAGGTGGCCAGTATTCACGGATAGCATTTAATCTTCGTCGCCACATATACTCACATAAATAACTATCTAACATGTCACGATGCGTCCCAAAATGACGCTTATTTCTTTGTTTCGCTAAACTCCAACATCCTTCAATCATTAGTGTGTTTGCATCGGTAATGGGATTAATGAAATTTACTGAATGGTTGACTGTTTCATGCACGTAACCAAATCCCAGGTTTGGAATTTGACTATATGCCCGCCATTCATCAGATATTATAATTGACCCTGGTCTTATGGATTGCTGTATGATGAGCATTAAGGTGTTTGCCGAGCGATCAGGAACGACATAAAGAAAGCAATCCACAGTTTCCCTACAAATGCCACCGAACTCCCACTGTTGTGGATAAACACGTCCAACGTTTTTTTTCTGCTGGTAAATAGAGATTCATCAATCTCTAATTGTAAACCAGGGCCACCGATGATCAAAGGATTTCGTAACAGACTACTGCACCAACCTCTCGGAGATAATTGTTCCAGTCAATGATGGTTGCGTTTGATGAAATACTTAACTCCCTATGGCAAAATTTAATCGAAGTTAATTCAAAACTACAAGAATATATAAATAAAACAACTTCGGTATAAGAGAGGTTAATGTTTTCTAGCCAAGATCCAGACTTCAAAGAAACCTCATTTCTACAGGTTTTTTTCGTAGATCTCCATCTTTCTCTTTCATCTGTGATCGATAAAATCATTTCGTGGTTGTTTAGGCATGCTTTGCGTCGATTTAATATACCTCTATCTTGCAAAAATCTAATGGCACCTTCCTTGGTTCGAACAATGTCATAAAGTGACAATAAGTTCAAATTAATCATTGATTTTTTGTTAGGTTGATAATCCATCTTTAAAAGTATAAAATGCCCTATAATAAAATTTATTTAAAAAATGCGGGGTAATTCTAAACAAGCGCCTACTATTCTATTGAGCATGAGTCTGAAAATGTTTCTATTAAGTTCTATCCCACAATATTTGATTGATACAGATAAAATTATTAAATATATTAACGCAAACACGAAAAAGCCAAATAAAAGAAATATATTTCGAAGAAATTATCCTGTTTACCAGTCTGCCATCATAATCTTTGTCAAAGGTTATATACGGAAACAATATGATGTAATAGTTATGATTTAATGATTTATTTAAATAATCTCAAAAAATTAGTTGCTGATAAAACGTTTACTTTAAGGGATTGTGATTTAATCACCAAAGCCTCACATAAAATTCTTTCCCAAAAATATCAAAATTAATTTTATTTACAAAAGATTTTCGATATGTCTTCCGTTCATTTCAATACACGATGTAGCACACTTAATAATTGTAGATCGAACACGTTCAAAGAGTCACGACTTCTTTCGTATTTCCTGTCAGCAGTTTTCAATTCTGTTTTAATTTATCCTCAGTAACGATAGATGTGTGTACACTGTGCACCATAATCTTAAAATGTCCCGAAAAATAAAAATCTAACGGATTTAAATCCAATAAGCGAGGTGTCCATAAAATAAGTCTCATACATCCTATAATTTATAAATAAGAATGAAAAAGAAGGTAAGGTTAAAGAAAACGGTTATTAAGCAAAGTGAGATTGAAGAGGTCAAATTTATTATTAGTTCTAAATCAAAGTAAAACTTTTCTGAAAGCAGTTTATTTGTCTATTAAACAAAAAAGTCAAGTCAAAATTAATCTGTGATATCTTAAATTCGAGCAATTTAAAAGTCATGTGATGCTTAATAGTTGTTTTTCCAAGCGGAGTGCTCATAAAATATTGGCTATTGTAGCTGTGAATAATTGATTGGAAATAAATTTGTATTTATGTTTAGTCAATAAAATTTATATAATTTCCAATTCTTTGTTGTTGATTAAAACTCATTTGAAATCCGATTGGTCATTGTTAATTTAAATTTTTCACCAACAAGGAACCCAGTAGTATAAACTGTAATAATTTTGAATGAGGTTTGGCTAGGTTTACAAATTAAAAAGTTCGATAAAAAATTAATTTTGTTTGTTTTTACAAAAGTATCGATGAGTTTTGGTTGTTGAACCTGAAAGTGTACACAGAATAAATTTATAAACTTTCTTTTGTGTACTATTCACATAACATTCACTATACATTAGTCAGGATTAGCTCCTTGAACGACAAACTCAGACTCTTTTAGGGAGGTCTAGAAAATGGGAGAACAAGGGTTTAATAATGTGATATTGACTGTCGAATCTAACAACAAGTTTACTTAAAAAATTAGAATTTTTCTGTTGGAATTGTAAAGTTCTCATTCCGTCTTCTAGAGAGGTAGCAATGGATTTGTGCATCTGAGAGCATTAATTATTTCAACACATTCTGAGCCTTTCTCAGTGCAAAGCATAAGTTTGGTAAAATGCTAGCTTTATAGGTTTTCTAGTGGTTTCTTTTGTTTCTTTATCAAATGTTCATATGTTGCTGATACATTTTGCTTAAAATGTTAGAACTGTTGGTGAAATAGAATTTTCCCAACTGTTGATAAATACAAATATCAAGAAAGTAGATATCAATGACCCAACTACGAAAATCATTTCACAGGGACCATTTCAAATGTAAGAGTTAAATTGCTTGGCCAAAATGACTCATAGATCTCTATTTACCTAAGAGTTCATAATTATATGGCTGACGAGACCTGAAAAAATCAAAATAAGAAACTATATAAAATTCAAATTTTTATTTAATAGAGAAAATAATGAAAAGCTTTTCACTGATCAAATCATATTAAATGGGAAATGAGAACAAAAAGCTCAAACCGGGGAAATAATTCATCTCAACTTTAGCGTAGGGTGAGGAAAAACTGGAACATCAATGTCAAAATCCCCATTATCCATTTAGATATTTCCTCAGACTCGCTGACTCGCGCCACGCAAATCTAATGGGAAGCATTGGATCACATCATACCCCATCATCGAATCGCCATGATAAAATTCTGACAAAATATGTTCGGTTTAAAAATTATTACTGTTAACTATTCATCGTAAATTCAGCCTCTCGCCCAAATTTAGGAAATTTATTAAATTTCTTCAGAAATGATGAGTGAATCTGATTTTAGTAATTACATGTTTTCCCATGTTTTCCCATAGAAACATCAACACGTGGAATCACGCCGAATCATCCAATTTCTGAATATTGTCGCCTTCGGCCTTCCACTAATCTGACAACCTTCCTTCCACATTTTGAATCTTCTGGCGCGATTTCCCTAGGAGAAATGAGTAATTTCACTAATGAGTATTTTTGGAAACAAAAACTGTTTTCACTTATTTTGGTATCAAATTTCAATTTTACATTTCATTTATATTAATTGCCTATAATATTAATAATAATAATAAAATAATAATAATAATAATAGTAATAATAATAATAATAATAATAATAATAATAATAATAATAATAATAATAATAATAATAATAATAATAATAATAATAAATTGTTTTTGTGGATTGTGTACGATGTATGTGATATGTTTATCAGAGGCGTAGCTGGGGGGGGGGCAGTGGGGGGGGGACAAATGTCCCACGCGCCAGACTATGGAGTCGCCAAAATGGGGTTTTAAAGATTTTTATTTTGTATTGTATAACTTTTTTTTGCATTATTTGAATAGGATATCTATCAAGATTGAAGGTTCGTCATCCTCTTGCAGCCAACTTTTTGTTATGAACTATCAATCTTATTGTGTGAATGTTATATTGCTAAATCTACTTAACCTAGTCTATAGACTCCAGATTTATTAACCTACATATGACCAGAAACATACATCTTATTTGGATATCGGTCTATCGGAATTTATGCACAGTACTATAATACTACTGGCTACTGGAGAATCGAAAGAAACCAGAATATAATCAGATACGCTCAACAGTCAGCATCAACTAACCGCCCTCGCCTGCATCAAGACCTTAAATGAGTTCTGGCATAATCAGTGAGACATAGAAAGTAATCCAACTTATATTATCCAAGTTCCAACACATATAGAAATGGATGCAGACAGCTGGGAAGAAACTGGGCTCATTTGGATTGGCATACTTGGCATTAGACTTAAGAGTGAGCACATATATCTCAACGTGTTTGCTGTAGTCGCGGCTAGTAGTGAACCTTTGACCAGCCTTTTGCATAGAACTGGCTTAAACTATATGCATATTAATCGTCGATATGAAAACATTGTAGTACTAAATAGACTCATTACTTTGGTTTAGAATTGATACTACTCTTTCGTTTCTATACTGCAATTTGACAATTTTAAAAATTAATTGTAATATTGATATTCATAAAAACATTGTACTTAATATTATTTATATAATAATATAAGTCATATTAGTCATGCCTGAGAGAAAACTGAGTAGAGCGCAAAGCCGTAAGAGGAAGAAAAATGCTGAGCAAGTAGCAAAGAGATTCAATGATTTATTCAAAAACTTTTTTAAAAAAACTAAGTCAGACGAATCTAAGTCAGAAGACGATGATCAGTTGGATGTCCTTGCTACTTGCAAGACTATCGAACAACCTCAAAAGGATAGTTCTTTGCACGAGAAATTTAACACAAATCAGCTGGTTGTTATTGATATAGATGACAATGCTGCTAAACAAATGAAACATGAGAGTCAGAGTCAAGAAAACAATGATTCTTTCAAGATTCATCATACATCTGATGACAACAACTCAGTAACTACTGATGTAGATGGCAGAGCTATCAAACCATTTGATTATATGGATGAAAGTCAAGATTTATCCGATGATGAGAATAGCTTAGTTGTTGTTATTCAAGACGTTATTCCAGCGGTATTGTTGTTCCATGATTTTGCATACCTAGAATTCGATCATGAGACGCAACTTTCGGTCGTATCGCAATCATTTCGCTCTGAAATTATATCTCGTGGATTAATTCTGTTTCAAAATAAAGACTTTCAATTCGCAGTACCACGTTGACGTTCGATAACTAGAGCATGGTTTATGTGACGAATTACAAATGGAGAACTTGCAAAGTGAATCGATCGTGGTTACTTTATTTGCTTGTTGTTTTTGCTGTTTGTTGGGGTTAACAAAATTCACAAAAGTAAAATGGAAAATCAATAAAAACATTGATATTCGAAATAATAATATCGCTTTGTAAGACATATCCTTACGCATTGAATTTTGTAAAATCGTGCAGAGTAATTGTGTGGAGTATTGTGAATTGAATCGATTTTTGTGAAAATGGTGAATAAAGTTGTTAAATATAAATTGGAAATAAATCTTATTGTGTTGGGTTAATTGAATTGATTAAAGAAGGACACCAAAGAGTCAGACCTAAGCACCGACTTTATATATAAAAGCCCAACATGTTTGTTGTTCACTTCATCAAGTCAGTCTCGATCTTCATGGAAAAAACCGAAAAGTTCATAGCACTCGAGAACAGCCAAAGTATTCGCAAATAAACATTGTTTATTATTATTTTTTGTTTCATTTGAATAGTAATAAAGTAGGTAGTTAAGAAGACACTGCGCTATAAAAAAATTGCAAATTAAAATAGGGGGGGGGGTTTACGACGGATTAATTTACGTAATGACGTAATTAATCTCAATTATGTAATGACGTAATTAACATCAATTACGTACATACGTAATTAAGATAATTGATTTTGTGTGTATTTTTTTTTGAATTTATTTTTATTGATTTTAAATATTTACCATATGTATTCAATCGGTTGAATTCCCTTAAAACTATCTGAATTTTACCAATAGAAAATAATTTTTCTTTAAAGTATTATAAAATTGTTATCGATACCCAACATTTTCCATCAAAAATCACCACAATTTGATTCTGGTAACAAATTCAACCCAAAAAATTTTCTCAAAAAAGATTAAAATCGAATAAAATCTACGTTTTCCTAAAAAATCAATAAATTTCATGAAACACATCATATTTTCTCATTAAAATATGATCTCCAATAAAATTTATCAGACAACAATAAATCTTTAGTATTTCTAAAGGGTTATCATAAAATTCACAAGTATACTGATAACCACACTGAGCATCCCCTTAAAAATATCTAAATTATACTACTTTTGCCATTGATATCCATTAAATAAATAAAATTGAAAATGAAAGTAAATAATTGACCCCTTATCTCAAAGATATTTTATTCTTTCTAAGTTTCACTAAAATATTTTTACAAATCAACTAAAATCGATAAAAGTTTGGTTTAATTAACATAAATTTTAATTAAATCGTGTCTCTGTGTATTCCAAAAGTTGATTGTAATTTACTGTAAAATACATTAATCACTACCCAATAAACCTCTGAAAAGCTTTACATATTTTCAACGAATAAATACAATATAGTTTCAACTTTTTTAAATAGATCATAAAATTATAATTAAAATATCATTTACTATTCAAAATCTATCATCTCAAATTGGATTCTAATTGGTAAACAAATTTTTTGAAAAATAATCCTAAAATCAAGTCAAATCTTTAAATTATCAAGAAATTAAGTGCTTCTAAAATTATATTTACCGTCATTTCTTCAATGATTTCTACAAAAACATAATAATTCCCTAAATCCATTAAAATTCAACAGAAAACCATAAAATTCACAAAATAAAAATGATTCAAAATTTAATAGTAAATGTTAAATATCATCTAAAAATTGATATTTCATTATTAAAAATTATCATAAAATTTCCCTAAAAGCTCTAATTGATTTCCATAGCCTAAAATTATCTTATTTTTGCCCATTACAGCCTAATCTATTGAAGGTTGTAATTAGATTTATTAAAAGTTAATTAAATTTTCATTGAAAATAACAAGTCAACAAATAGAATTTTAATTAGTAGTGATTATATTCTATAAATAAAATTTTCAGTGAAGGAGTAATATTGGTGAGAGAGTACATTAAGTGACTAAAATCGTTGAAATTACCGAGAAAAGTCGGATAGCTTAAGATATCTACTAAATAGATGAAATATCAATTGGTACATTAAAAACTTATAAGAGTAAAATACTTTGAATGGAGAAAATATACATCGAAGAGGAAAAACATTCATTGAATAAGAAAAACATTAATTGAATAGAGAAAATATTCATTAAAAAGGAATGCAATCATTAAAGTGAGAAATTATTCATTGAAGACTAAAATATTCATCGAAGAGAAAAAACATTCATTGAATAAGCAAAACATTAATTGAAGAGAGAAAATATTCATTAAAGAGGAAAGCAATCATTAAAGTGAGAAATTATTCATTGGTGAGGAAAATATTCATTGAAGAGAGAAATTATTCATTGAAGAGAAAAAATATTTATTGAAGAGGGAAAACAATCATTGAATAACGTAAAATATGAATTGAAGCTAACAAATGTTCATTGAATTGAGAATTGCTTATAATAAATTAGACGGAAAAATTAATCAATGATGAGATGAAAGATAAATTAAATATTAGGAAATACTTGAAATAAATAGAGTCTAAATTATTCACTGACCAACAAATATACTTAAAAGATGAAAATATTCACTGAAAATCAATTGTACTTTAAGAGTGGATGAATTACTATAATATTTAATTAAAAATTATTAAAAATTGAATAGATTTCATTGGCTAATTATATTTTAATGAGGAGATATATTTTGATAGATGTGAATACTTATGCGTGGAAGAATAGTTATTAAAAACAATAAATGCGCGCGCATATACAAATAGGGCGAATGTACAAAATATAGGGCGAATAACAATAAATAGAGCAAATATACAATAAATAGAAGAATATACAATTAATACAATTAAAAACTCATTGAAAATTTCGTCGTTATCAACATGTATAAAAAACTCATTGTAATAATTATACTAAAACTTTCATCTTTAAAAACATGTATAATATATTCATCGTAAAAATTATACAAAAAATTTTATCTCTAAAAAATATTTAAAAAATTGATCGATAAAACTATACTAAAAATTTTATTTAAAAATTTCTATCATGCAATTTAGTTGATTCTTTAACTTTAAAAATTCTTACCTTATGCAACTTACCTTTTGACCCTCTATTTACTTTTAAAAAATTATTATGTTATGTAATTTGCCAACTATAACTGCTTTTAAAATTTTCAGCTTTAAAAATTACCATTATGTAACTTAACTGTTGACCTTAAATTAATTTTAAAAAATTCTTACCTAACTTACCATACTTTACTCTAGGTACCTTAATTTACTTAAATTTATTCTACTGTACTTAAATTTACTCTAATGTATCTTCATTTACTTTAGGAACCTTAATTTAGTTAAATATACTTTAATGTACTTTAATTTACCTTAATTTACTTTAGGAACCATAATTTACATAAATTGACTTAAATGTACTGTAATTAGGAGAGCATTACTAGTTTATTTTTATGTGTTTATTTGTTGAGTATCAATTTTTATTAAATATTTACTATGTTGCATTAATGTTGATATCATATATACTTATCTGTAGTGGAATTCCTATTAATGTTGTTAGTATTACAATTATTATTATTATTACTATTACTACTATTAATTACTATTATTAATATTTACTTTAAAATTTAAAAACCGGTATAAAAAATTTCATTCTTACTTTAATCACAAGTAACACTAATTTAAAATTTTACCCAACGTAATTTGCCAACTAAAACATTTTTCATCTTCAAAAGCGCTTATAAAAATTTTTAACTTTTAAATTTATGTATTAAAAGATTTTAATCTTAAAATAAATTTCAATCTAAAATTCGAAAACTAAAATAAATTTCAAACTTAAAATGATATTAAAAATTAAATTACAATAAAAATTCGAAAACTAAAATTACATTTAAAAAATTAATATCAAATTAATATTTTGCAAAAAATTTAAAATCAATAAAAATAAATTCAAAAAATGTGCCAATAAATTTGAATTTAAAAAAATGCGCCAAAAAAATTTCTATAATAAATTCAAAAAAAATACACACAAAATCAATTATCTTAATTACATGATTGAGATTAATTACGTCATTTTGTAATTTAATCCGTCGCGACCCCCATTATTTATTATGAAATTTTTTATTGTGCAGTGTTCTCCTAACTACCTACTTAATAATTGTCAAAATTATAATTGTTAATATTAAGACCAATTCTCTATAA
Organism: Schmidtea mediterranea; assembly: GCA_022537955.1. NCBI lineage: Eukaryota > Metazoa > Platyhelminthes > Tricladida > Dugesiidae > Schmidtea > Schmidtea mediterranea. The sequence continues at coordinate 139,050,604 of CM039679.1, read as the reverse complement.
TAAAATAGAGAATTTGAAAGAAAAAAACAAATAAAGAAATAAAATTAAAAGTAACATAAATTCACAAAACATCCCTGAAAGGAATGTTCCAAAACTTCACAAAGGTAAAAAATTTGATCAGGACCACCAATACTATACCAATATCATTCAACCAACAATATTCCATTAATAACAAATACTTGAATATCGTTTAGAAGACATTTTTGAGGATACTTTATTTTTACAGGTGACTCTGCTGGGTTTATCATTTTCCTAACTATTTAAGCACAGTAAAAACATAATAAATATAGTTATCGTTACCGTGAATATTTGGTAGAAATTCAAATGTCTTGGGTTATCGGACGATATCGTTTAATTACCTAATTTAAGCTTTTCTTTTGTTAATTTTATATCCAGCTCTACATTTCTCAAACAGAACATAACTTAGAATATAAAGCTACTATTTTATCAAGTTATAGAAGCTCCTGGAATTTTTATTTCAAAAGTAGTAAGGTATGGAAAATTTAACAAAATAAATTTCGATGAAAGCAGATAAAGAAAAAACTAGGAAGCTTAGCAAAGGAAGGATAAGCATGAAGGGAAAAGAAGAAATTTGCATTTCAATGGAGACAACTCAACACAAAAGTGAATATCAATTCAGTAAAGTGATGATTGTATGTTCAATTATAAATGTGTGAATAGTTGATTCTGGGATCACATAATGCCTATTGTTGACGATTCCATATCACGTCCGCATGATTGAAGCCATCAATTATTGATGACCCGTGAAACCTTCAGACTTTCCTTATCAATAATTCGGTAAATATTTACTTTTCATAATTTCTCGTTCTTGATCAATCTCAATTTCACTTGTCATCAGATGGAGGATATTTTAACTTTGCCCATCAAATATTTATTGGCGTAACTCTCACGGACAATGGAACTTTTGTATTGACTAATAAATAATTAATTAATTGTTTCTATTACTTGTTGAACTCATTTATAATTTCATTATAAATTTATTGTTATTATTATTATTATTATTATTATTATTATTATTATTATTATTATTATTATTATTATTATTATTATTATTATTATTATTATTATTATTATTATTGAACGCCAACTATATATTCTATATAACATTTCACTATATATTTCAACCGTTTATCAGTATCAGTTTTCTTTAGGCTAGAAATCACATTAACAAAAACTACATGTATTTTTTATGTATTTAAATAATTGATTGTGAAATGTATATATTATATTATCTATTTGATGTATTTTTTTTGGGGTGTTAAAATAATTTTAATTTATAAAAACAATTTTAAATTTTATTTAAAAGGAATGATAATTTTTATGTTTTTTAAAAATTAATTTACATGTTTTTTTTAAAAATTAAAATAATTTTATATTTTGTGATACGATTTTATTAATATAATTATTGGTTAATTTTTTGATATATTTTCTTATTTTCATTTAGTTTTTGTTTATGTGATTTCTAGCCTGAAGAAGATTGATAAACGGTCGAAATATAAAACGAAATATAAATCGAAATATAAAGCCAATTCTTCAAATGTCGGGCAATAATTGTCATTATTTGAAATTAATTCATGCTTAAGCTCATTTTTCTTGAATTTTGCAATAAGTTGCATTGCAGTGTTTTCAAAGATTTTTATCTTTTGAATCTGAATAACTGGTTAGTTTAGATGTGAAATCAAATTTAAACTGGCTTCTTAGGTGACTAATTAAGGCTGACGTTGATCCTCCTTTACAATGAACTATATTTTTACGAATTTCCCTTTCAATTCATTAAAAGTTAACATAAAATCAAAGAATCATTCAGTTTCTTTAAAGAAATCTTTGATACCAGGTCCAATCTCATAGTTTCCAGGTGTTTAATTGACGCTAGTTATCTTGGTCGTTATATTTACTACATTTTTCTTAGCATTTTGGATGTTCATTTTTGAACTAGCTAAGAATAAATTTAAAAATTGAAAATGTTTTTGCATCCAACAATTACATCATTTAAACAAACAATGTTTAGATAGCGACACTCAAAATGGGAGTTTTGGTATTTAGATGATGATAAATCATAAAATTTATTCATAAAACAATTTATAAAATAACTAAATTTAAAATTTAAGATATTTAAAAATTAAAATATTTTAATATTCTGTTTTTAAAAAAAGTTTTTTTATTCTTAGCATTTTATTTTTAAACTAGTATTTATTTTGTTAAAAGCCTCCCTATTAACATTTAGGAGTCATTCTTAACTATAACGACGACATTTCCAGAAAGGTCATTGGTATGGCCATCCAAAAGGCCAACATCGAACTGGCGAAACTCAATTACGCCTTGCAGGTGAAAACCGAAACCCTAGAAGAGAATAGCAGTTTCTTTGTGATCAGGAAAGGTATATATTAATGAGATCAAATTAAATAGTTAAGTTTTGAAAATTTTCCCATTATTAAATTCATTTCAAATTTAATTAGAGTGGAAAACCGGAAATCTTGCGCTTTTCCCAAATTTTTATACGGCCGTTTCATCTATTGGTGAAATATATATTTATAAATTGGTGAAATATATATTTATAAATTGGTTCAAATATTTATTTGTTCGGGGCAAATAGATGCTTCCTTTTCCTTTCTATGAGGAATAAATATTGAGCGATTTCTTCTCCACGATAATTATATCATTACGTTTTATCATTAATTATTTTGCTATTTTCCATTGCCATTCACATGAAACCAGCCGGCGTTATTCTATCTGATTGTTTTAATATCTATAGGTTTTGTTTATCTATGCTGTTATTATTATTATTATTATTATTATTATATTATATTATTATTATTATTATTATTATATTATATTATTATTATTATTATTATTATTATCATCATCATCATTATTATTATTATTATTATTATTATTATTATTATTATTATTATAATTATTATTATTATTATTATTATTGTTATTATTATTATTATTATTATTATTATCATCATCATCATAATCATCATCAACATAATCATCATCATCTTAGCTATTTTTCTAAATGCAGGATGTAACCTTATAAGGCATGGTCTGGTGGCCATGATCAGTCCGATCGCCGAGGTGCCATCAAGGCATATATCCTCATTATGCAGTAAATTCCATATTCCACATTTGGTGACCAGTTGCAGGTTCCCAGAATCATTAGACAAGTATCCTATGGATATTCAAATAACTCCAGATTGTGACCAATATGCCAAAATCATATATCAGTATATAACTCAAGTTGAGATCTGGAGAGATATGATCCTTATCCATTCCTCTGACAACTGTATGATTTTGTCTGAATTTTCTGAAAATGTTTTGTTTTATTAAGGCATTCTAAAATTTGAGCATTTGCTCAATCAGTTTGAGTCCCGCTTCAAGATGCGCCAATGGGTCCATCACGATTTGAAAAAGAACAAGCAACTATTCTGGGAGCTAAGCAAGTCACAGAAATACCGATATTTTCTTGTAGATATTCCTTACTGGCAGATCACGGACTTCTTAATTATGGTTATAACTTATTTTTATAATTAATAATATTCTTCTGATAAGTGGCTATAGTAGATCAAGGTACTCATTTTGGATGGTCGCCATGTTATAATTTACTTCTAAATTGAGTTTAAAAACTTGACTACTAAAATAGCTCATCCAAGTTTGAAATTGTGGGGTTGAGTTTTTGTTTTTTTATCATAAATCTAAGAGTTTTATGGTCTGTTCTAAGTTTAAATCGTTTTCTATACAGATAATGCTTTAAGTGCACTGGAAAGTTAATTCAGGCGAAAAGCTCTTTTCTCGAAACGCAAAACTCCAATTTGTATTTATTGAGTGTTTTTGATCTATATACCATTACCATTTCTTTCCTGTTTTCATCTAAATGTGACGACACCGCACCAATTCTATCAAAACTGGCATCAGTATCCAAAATAAAACATTTATTTTAAATTTGGATATTTCAGAATTGCTAACTTTCTCTTTTAGTTCTACGAACACTTTCTGACACTCGTCTGACCATATTAATTTTCTATTTTGGGCTACTTGTAAATGGTTCTAAGAGTTTTGAATACTTTGTGTAATTGTTTATAAATTTCCGGTAATAAATTTTAACCTTAAGAAACTTCGAAGTTTCTTGACACATTAGGGTGTTTCAAAATTCTAAATTGAGTCTATTTTAGAAGGATCAGTTTTAAACCTGTTTCATTTATAATGTCCTAAACATTTCACTTCTGTCCTTAAAACGTTGCACTTGGTAGGGATAATCTTTAATCCAGCTTTTCAATTTTTTGAAAACATGTTCTATGTCTCTGATGTGTGATTCTTAATCCCTTGAGAAAATTAATATATAGTCTATGTATACTATAGCAACTTTCCAATTTATCCCTTTTAACACCGTGCTTGAAAGGATGCTAAAGCTGCGGTTATACCAAAAGACATTCTGTTCAAGTAATATTGTTTAGAATTTGTAGCAAAACCTATCTTTAATTTAGAACTTTCTTCTAATTCAATTTGGTAGAATGCATTACTAAGATCTGTGGTAATAAAATATTTTGCGCCAAAAATGTTATCTAAGATTTTTTCAATATTAGGAATTGTAAATATGAGTCTTTCTGAGGATTTATTTAATAAACTAAAATCAAGACAAAGTCTTACAGTTTCACTACTCTTCTTTGTAATGCATACTAATGGGGTGTTCCATGGAGATGTGCATTCTGTAATTATGCCATATCTTTCCATTTCTTCAATACATTCTTCAATCTTCGATAACAAGTGTACTGGTTGTCTTCTATAATTCATATCAATAGGAGGACATGATGTTATTATCTCGTGTTTTACCATCTGAGTTTTTACTATATCATATATGTGGTTTATAAATATACTATACTTCATAAATCATATCATCTAATTTACAAAATTTACAATTATTATCTAATAATTTACAGTCTAAGAACTTCTTGAATTTTCACCACTTATTACTTTTCATTTTAAATTGCATTTATTAAAAATATTTGACTATAAATCAGTTTTTATAAATCAAGTTTTTACAATTATTATTTATTAAAATATTATTTAATTGCTTACAATATATAGAATTCTCCAAATAAAAATTGCTTACTTTAGGTTTGTAGCTCAAATCACCTCTAGCGCAGTAGCTTCATGTTTTGGGGTTTTATTTGATTCATCATACTGATATTTTTCTTCCATTTTTTTGGTTGAAATAGCTGCAAATCTTTGTTCTTGCGATTGTTTCTCCTTGAATTCAGTTGAATACATTGATATTTGAAATGACTCTGTTTCTTACATTGCAAACATTTTATATTTGGACATTCTCATTTCATATGACCTTTCTCTTGACAGACATAGCATACTATATTCTGTTTTTCGTGTATTCTGCCCCCATAGCAATATATCATCATTTGAAACAGTCGTTTATCATAAACGAAACAGTTTTGTTGTGTTACATAATCATTGTCGCTTTTGTTGTTTATATGGACGTTGTTGTTAGTAATTGTACGAAAGTCTTGCATAAGAGCTTTTTCTATTATTTTGTTCATTGTAATGTTTCTTTTGAATAATATTCTTTTTAACTGTTTCTTCTTCTATTTTCTTCTTTCATTTTTTGGGGCATTAATTTCTTTTCCAATTTCTTTGAAACATTTTCGATAATTTAAAGCCGTTTTTTAATGTAATCGAACGTATTGATCTTGTTCATTTTTATTTCTTCTGCTATTTCGTTGACATCTAGTGAATTATCCAATAAAAATAGTTTAAATGACTCTTTTGATTTCGAATGGCTGAAAACTTTCTTTGTAAGTTCCTATATATTCTCAAAATATATATAGACCGTTTGATCACCTTTTTATATTTGAACGCTGCAGAAAAATTTTCGTTAAACTTAGTATTATAATAATAATGTTTCTTTTATTGAATTCTTGTTTTATTAAATAAAATTCTTTAACTAAGGTATGATGTAAATCACACGAAATCGAAGAACTTTTCAAATTTCTTTGACGAATTCATTTATACCATTTTTGAATCTGGAAACTTCTGTTGTCTTCATGAATTGATTAAAAAGTTAGCCTCGGTCGACAGTAGTGCCAATATAGGGCAAACCAGCAGACCCTCCTGAATAAAATCGAGACCAAGGTATCCCCCCACAACCACCACCCCGCTAACCTTAAATCCTTATACTTTAAAACTTTTAATATCCCTCAAAAACCCTCAAAACCCGCTTACATTCAAAACTTTAAACTTTAAATTCTTCAAAACCCTCAAAACCGGCTAATCTTTAATCTTTATACTTCAATCCCCTCAAAACCTCCATCCCCGCTTTATACTTCAAACCTTCAATCCCCAAACCACATAGCCGCAATATCGTATTTTAAGCAAACTCTCAAAACAGTAAAAATGGTAAAAAATGCAGGTTTGCCCTATATTGACACTACTGGTGTTTTAATTTCTTAAATTTTTTAAATCTTTTAAATTCTTAAATTTAAATTTTTAATTCTTTTTGTGTAAAAAAAGAATATTGTTTTGCACGAATAAATATTGCTTCATTTATTAAATTATTTGGTCTTTCATCCTTGTAAGAAAATAATTTTCCAAAATCATTAAAATATTTATGTAGAAAGGGGTCATCTTTTATTTCTTGATCAACATCATGAGATTGAAATTTTAAAAAGAAAGAATCGGTATCCATATTGTTGGGCTTAGAGCCACCATTTAAACAAAATAAAAATAAAAATCTAAGGTTAAAGAGCGAGATTAATGAAAGGAATCACGGAACATAAACATGCACCGCACCAAGATATTAAAAATCAATAAATAACAGAATAATTAAAACAAAATAAAAACACAACAAAAATTAAATAAAACAAATAATTAATTAAAATTCGAAAATGCCTACAGAAGCAGAAAAGAAAACATAAAGAAATAAAATAAACTGCCAAAACCTTGCAAAATAAGGTTTAGAAAAAACATAGGCAGAAGAGGCGACCAGAAAATAAAATATTAGGGCGTAAAAACAATATTATAAGAAAATAATAATAAAAATGAAATCTAACAATAAAATATTAATAAATCAAAAAATAAAGAAAAATATATAAAAAATTAGAAAAATATTTTAAAATAAATAAAATAATTAAAAAGCCCTAAAAATGGCGAAAAATCGCCCATTGGTCGCACACAAGCACAAAAACACTATAAATATAGTGAATTTCATTAATTTTAATCTTATGCTTTACTAACCATTACAATTTTTGAAATTGAAATCGAAACTGAGTAAGGAATTGTTATTTTATTTATAATGTAGTTAATTTATGTAACCATTTTTAATAATTAAAGATTCTAACGGTTCATTTCATTTTAATGATATACATATTATTGTATTTACAATGTTCGGACCCTCTAAAATATTATATATTTATGTATCGCAATAAATTGGTTCATGGGACCGACCGTGTGCCGGCTAGTGGGTGAAAACCCTTAGTTGTGCTCGTGGGTCATGCCTCGTGAACCCCTTGGCAGTTCGCAGTCGGTTCCGGCTCTACGCACGGGACCGCTACGCAGGGCGCCATTGTATATTCGAGGCGGCTGCTGAAAATGTGGCCGGAGCGAATAGTAAAAATTTTTGGGAAGAGCGGAAAGTCTGAGTTAGAGGGAAGTTAGGTCAGATCACGTACTGGTCAAAATGATTTTCATATTCCGGACATGATAATGAAAAATTGAGTACCACTGGGTAGTACGGATAGGAATTAAGAGCGGAAACTTGTAATCGTTAATATAAGTGGATTCCAAATTCAAATGATAACGAAAAATAAAATATTTTTTTTTAATGAATTACCTTACCAAAATGCTCCACAGGCGAGTCACACGAGTAATCGCGTTTTGATTTTCATATTCCCTTCTGAAAGTACAAATTTAGAGAACGCCAAGAGCTCGGAATGAGGCTGAACCAACCCGTTCTCTTTCCTTGTAACATCATAAGTCCGCTAGAAACGGGTATCAGTTGACGACCCGAATAACAATTAATAAATCCATAATACTGGGCATAAGCGATGTAAAACCATGGGTTGCAACAAGGAATCAAGTGTACGAAAGTGCAATGTTTCAGTCATAAATCGATATACAATAGGTTGACAAAATAGTTGATCACACATAACGGTGTATAACTACAGTAGGCGGTGTCAAAATTTGATAAAGTTGACACTGTGAATCCAAATTATAATATGATTAATTTTTGTGTCAGTAGTAAGGCCCACTGATCCGTGATGATAAAATGGTTCACTGAAAACGAGAGAAGGTGTCACTATACCGATCATACTTGTGACGCGGTTTACGACCAAAAATGAAAACTACTCACTAAAATACCTACCCGAGTCGACACTTAAACATCGGGGTAATAATGGCCGGGAACGCGCACATTTCCGTGCAAAGATTTTTTGGGGGTAATAATTCCGAAGTTAATAACGAGTACCTCACCAAACGAATCGCACGTATACGGAACCGGAGGGTACACGAGGGAAAGTCGTCCTAATCATCGCCGATGGCCCAGTTTTCTTAAGCCGCGTAGATTTTCCTTCAATATTCCCCCCCGAAACTCCATTTTGTTTTCCTTTGATTTTTTTTTATTATTATTTTTTTTTTACCTTCTTTTCTAACAGAATGCCAAGCACCGAGAACACGAGCCCTTCGATGAGAATTCCTCGCCTGCCTCCGTCAATTGTGGCAATCCGCCACAAATACGAAGACTTGAAAATGCAACATAGAGACCTGCAAATGAAACATGAGAGAGTGAAAGGAACCTGGGCTCCACCAGAAGTCGTTAGGGAGCTCAGGCAGAAGATCGCCCGTATTACTCAAGCGCGCGACGAACTCATCGTCGAGTCGCGCGCTCAGAGGTTGTTAATCCGTGAACAATCTACAGCCCTTCACCAAGCTTACACTGAAACAGAGCTCCGAATAAGGGTCCCGGGGAGTGTTCGGGCTGAGCAAATCGATATCTTCCCTGCTCATCACCTCCCCAGCACCGAGGACCAAGCCCCTACGGCAGTGAACCCTCGGATCTCGAGCACGGGAGTTCCCCGATCATCACCCATGGGAACTACAGAAAGCGGGGCCAATCTTAATGCCCCTACGGCCCGTCATCGGCCGAATCGAAATAAGCGACGCCGAGATCGTCGTAGACAAGAAGAGGCCCGTCTCCGGAGAACTCAAGCGACGGAAGGGGTAGACAATTTGGATGATCTGCCACCCCCTTACCAGGAGTTCGAAAACTCGGGGATGGACCCCGATATTCGCTATGCTCCACGAATCCTATTTTCCTCGCCCCCAGCTTCTATACATATCAACCTGGTGGACGAAGAAAACGAAGCTCACCCGTTAATGCAGGCATTGAGCGATCTTGAATTAGATTTCGAGGAAATCGCTATTCTCACGGGAACGGTCCCCAACATCGGCCCCGGAGGCGAAATAGCTGGACCATCCTCGCGGAGGGATGAGGATCCTCGGGGCCATCCTCCATCGTACCGACCGCCTAAACGGAGACGCCTTCCGACGGATATGGACGCGGAAGAAGACTGAACCGCCGAAATCCTAAATTTACTTGTAGTTTACTTGTATGCTGACAATTGTGCGAACTGTTCATTTTTTCGCTTTGCTTCATTTCTCCTTTTTAATAAATGTTGTCGAATTCATGTTTCTCCTTACTAGATGAGAGTGGGGTCATCGGAGATGAAGGTTATGGGCGCACGGGGTTGCGGGGACGATGTTTTTTTTTTGGTTTCCACTTCGGAAAGGAATGTAATATCGCGGAATAAAGGGTTTTACTGTGCTTTAAAGAAGAGCGTAAGTCCTCCTATCGGCAGCTATGAACCGGGAAAGACGAAGGTCCTTCGAGGAGTAGTGCTAGTAGTAGCGCTCACCTGCTCGAATGGCATTCGGCTATTATGCACAATTCCAACGTGAGCGAACTCACGGGTGTGTAATAGTAACTAAAATTATGTGGCGTAACGAGGAGTTTCCCCTAGTGAATAAGAGGGCGGGTAGCTAAGGTGCCTCGAGAAATTCATGATTAGCACTCCCTTACGACCAACAATATGATGTAAAGAAATTCTATCTTGGAAACCTACGGTTGACAACTGCCTTCGGAAATGTGGTTGTAATACATCATAATAAGCTTCATACATTAGAAGTTTTGATAATTCAAGGATGCTAAACCCTAAATATATTGATTGTTGTATGTTTTTTCATAATTTCCAACTTCAACAGCAATGGTTAGAGAATTCTCATGTCTTTCTACTCTATCATATGAAATGTACAAATCTACACGGAATTAGGTGTGATGAAATTTTTTTATTTCAATAGTGATAAGTTCTATAATTTTATCTTTGTTAAATAGAATATATTCTTTAACTCCTTTTTCTGAAGATTGAGGAGTACCAATTCTTTCACTAAATTGAACTGCATCTAATCTTTTTTCTTCAACTTCCTTATAAAATAATTCTTGGTGTTTTCTTTCTTGATCTTCAAATTCTTTATTTTTCATGAAAAAATGTTCTCTTCCTTCTCGTCTTGTAACTTTATGATTTACATGCTTTGAAATGAGCAGCGTAACCTGATATTAAATATACAACACCGCATTTATCACATGATTTTGAGTTAGATTCATTTAAACCATTTGTTTTTATTAAATGTTCTTTACTTTTATTATGAGATGATAAACCCTGACTTTTTTATAATCTTTATTACAATCTGAACACCAAAACTTTGGGGTACTCTCATTTTTCGGAATTGTTGTCATTTTTAAATGGTTTTTTATTTTTAAAAATTTAGGAAATTAAAAATTAAAAAAATTTAAAAGATTACAAAATTTAAAATTCAAAAAATATAAAATCCCAGTAGTGTCAATATAGGGCAAACCTGCATTTTTTCCCATTTTTTACTGTTTTGAGAGTTTGCTTAAAATACGATATTGCGGCTATGTGGTTTGGGATTGAAGGTTTAAAGGGTTTGAAGTATAAAGCGGGGATGGAGGTGTTTAAGGGGAGTGAAGTATAAAGATTAGCCGGTTTTGAAGAATTTAAAGTATAAAGTTTTGAATGTAAGCGGGTCTTGAGGGTTTTTGCGGGATATTGAAGGTTTTAAAGTATAAGGATTTAAGGTTAGCGGAGTGGTGGTGACGGGTGGTACCATGGTATCGTTTGTATTCGGGGGGTTTGCATGGTTTGCCCTATTGACACTACTACTTACCAACGTATGATATAAATCACACGAAATCGAAGAACTTCTCAATTTCCTTGACGATTTCACTTATATCATTTTTGATTCTAGAAATTTCTGTTGGCTTCATGGATTGATTAAAAAATTACTCGTGGTCGACATGTTAAATAAAAGTATTAGATAAAATATTTTAATATCATAAATTTAAATTCTTTTCAAAAAATGCCGTTTTGAGGATATTTAAACAATTAAATTTTGAGAATTCTGTATCGTTAGATTATTTAAAGGAATTATTAATAAATTTTACTTTTGATATTTATCCTTACAATAGTAATTAAAGATTACAATTTATTGTGTAAATAATTATTTGATTGTATATATTGATAAGGTTGTAAATTTTAAAGTTATTTTAAGGGGCTGTATCTTGGAAGCAGTAAACAAGAAGTTACAATTAGAACTGTTTGAAGTAAAAATTCGAATCGGCAGAAAACCAAACAAATTATCAAATTAGAATTTGAAAAACGGATTAGATACATATTGTGCAACGGTGAAGAGCATGGTGATAATGAATTTATCAAAATATGTCAAGAAAGGGGCGGAAGGCAAGCGAATGTGTAAAAAAACAGGAAATCGTTAAACAATTATTTAATTAATTAAGATAAACTCGAGTGGTGTAAACAACAAGGAAATCAAACTAAGGGGAATTCAATAAACTATTATCGGGACAGCGTGATTAATGGGAACAAATTCGAGAAGGATTATTAGAGAGAAGCCGAGAATCAAAGGCTGTCAAACGGATGCGATTTGGTTCAAAAGTAATTAATCCAAAGGATTGTTTTCACTATATAAATAGAGTCGAAATCTTAAACTATTGGCATACTGTCTTAAGTTGGGACAAAGAAAAGGAGAATAAGTTTCGGAAAATAAGGAAATTAGTTAAAATAAAATAACAGAAAAGATAAAGAGATCATGGTATCAAGTCGAATCAAGTTAACGTCGGAATATCAAAAAGGTGATTATTGTCATAGTGTGCATAGTCAAGACAGCTACGAGCCTCGTCGGATATTCAGGATGAATGTTTTTTAAAATAATAATTGGTGTGTATTTTTCATCTGCATTTTGTGACATTATAAATATACTTTAGGAGTATTATTTGCGTTGGTTGATTTTAAAAGAGTACGAGGAGTCGGAGATACCGACTAATGTTATTTATATAAAAACCCAACCATATTTAGTAATTAAATATTATTAATAATAAATTTTGCTCTTAATATAGTAATTTAATAATACTAAATATAGACAGTTGAAATAAGATTGATATAAATAGGACCGGTGAACAGCATTTTATAAAATTTGTTTGAAACTTTACTCGATCACAATTTTATGATTTGATATTTGATTTTATTTTTGTTAATTACCTTTGGAATTTGATCTCTTTATTGTGACTAAATATGGTGGTGGGACAGAATGGTACATTCAAATATGGGTTTCTGAAAAACAGTGATTTTCAAAAACAGCTGTTTTACTGTATATTGATTGTTATTGTTAAAAGTTTCAATTTTTCTTACAAAATGTTGTTTTTCAAGAATCGGATACTTATTTATTTTTATAGTTTTCAAAACAATCACCTGGATTTCATGTAATAATATTTCAAAAAGACCAAAGCGCCAAGAGATTTATCTGAGAATCATGATCTGATTTTAATGCAAACCTTAGCATACACTGAAAAAAATCTTTCCACATCGGTGTAAGTTGACTTGACTTTTAAAATAGCATCAAAAACCTTCTGGAGGTTTTAAGTCCATGTACCAGTACTTTTAAAAAGCTTAAACTCACTTTTAAGCCATTTTAAATTATCTTGTCTCAGTGATTCGGCTGAAACGTTGTTCTTTTGGAGAAGTGCTATCAATTCTTCCTGAAGGCTTTTAGTTTCAATTTCAGCAGTATTCGAAGTTGTTTCATTTTCATCTACACAATTTTTACTATCAAATAGTCGAGAGGCTAATTGACCAGTGAATGTTATTTTAGCACATGAGGGTACATGCAATGGATCTTTAAGACTGCGCAGTAGTTCCATGAGATTATTATTATCTGTACCTATTAAACCAAATACAGTTTGAATTTCAAATGGTACTAGGTTTAATAGGTACATATAATTTTGTTTTGGGATTAAATAAAATGGCACTAATTATTAAAAATATAAATAATGACATAACAAAAGAATAAAAAATAGTATATTAAATTAAAGATACTAATTAAAAATGCATTTTATTAAATGCATGTAACTTTAGATAGACAAATTGTTATTAGAAAATCAAATAAATTGCAAGTTTACAACATTTACAACCTCATTTTGATATGGTGACCAATGGAAATTTATTTTTAATTTTTTTTATTGACAAAACATTGTTATCAAACCAACAATTGCATTGAAAAAAAGCAGTCACAACAGATCCAAAAAATAACTTGATTTGATAGTTTGTTGTACACTTCAATAAATTGCAGTGCTTGAGGCATTTTGCTTGATGATCTAATAAAAATATTACTGCAACTAGCTTCACTGGCTTCATCATCATCGCTGGATCTATAGTAGTCCTTGTTCTCACCGAAAAAATTATCAACATCTTCTTATTCACTAACAACCATTATACTCTTCATATTTCGAACTGTTTCCGACATCGCTGGAACGTTAATTTTTATACAAAACATCCATAATAGAAAAATGTATTCCGTGATTATGTCATATCTTGGTTTCGATAGGTATAATTCGACCGATTCGGTGCTAAATGCCCACACGAAAAATGCACACAGACAGTATTGCTCACACGAAAAATCCTCACAAAGAAAAAAGCACACATAGAAAAAAGTACTACAATAAAATAAATAGATAAAAAAGCAAGAATAATATTCAATCTAAGAGTTAATCAATGTACGATAATAATAATAATAATAATAATAATAATAATAATAATAATAATAATAATAATTCTATTAATCACTGTGACAAAAATTCTTTTTACTTCATTAATAAAAGTAAGTAGATTTGCCTTTATTTTACTGTTTTGTTTTGCTTTTTTTGTATTACCTAAATATTTATTCTTTTCAAAAAATCAAATTCTCAAGAGTTGAGAATTCTTAAATAATTGAGAATTTTCGAGAAATTGAGAAGTGAAAATTTTCGTTCACAACTCGGATTTGAAATAAATTATACTTATGAATTTTTTAATTTGTAGTGCATTTTTCTCTATTTATTTTCTATGTGGGCATTTTTCGTGTTGGCAATAATCCGATCACGGATTCGACCATATACAAAATTACCAGAAACATCAAGAGAGCAGAGCTCTCAATGTTCATAGCTTCTGTATATTGCAATACCTGGTTTTATATATGTGATCAATGTGCTTATGCTTTGCAAATAATCTACTTGCCTTTCTATTCCTAGAAATAGTTTATATGATAAGGTGTAGTGGTATGACATTGTGCCAGTTTCTACTCTTCACCATTAAGGGTTTTATTATTTTATTGTTTATTCTAGTCATTATGTTATAAAAATGTGCCTATAGTATTAAAAGGAAAATCTACCAAATAGTAAGTCCTCTTGAAAAAAACAACTCTTGTCGAAATCTCCTTGAATAAAAAATATTAATTCTTAAAATTGATATATATATATATATATATATCAAGATTACAAAAGAGTTTCAAAATTTTATAAGTCACCTCCAGAGTGTCATTGAAGCTTATGTAGACTAGGTTTAGGCTCTGTTATAGTTTGCTAACACTTTAAGTATAATTGCACATTCGAGTTTCAAAAATAAATGTTTTAAATTATACTTTTTTAGATTTTGATATGATTTCATCGACGTAGAAAAACGAAAATTTTATTGCTGGATCAATTATTTTAGAAAAAAAGAAAACATTAAAACAATGAGATTTGTAAAAGAAAATTATGTTTATCTTTATTTATGTGATTTAAAATAATGAAATGGAAAGTTGTGCCTAATTCTACATAGGCAGAGAACGACTATGGGATCATAACGACCATGAAGGCTGGCAATGAGTCGTTATCTTTACTTAAAATGCTTATTTTTTCTGAGATTAATATGAATAACCAATCAGAAATGATGTAAACTTGTTTAAATGCTTGCTACTTTTCAATAAACCTATGAACTTCAACATAATATAATGGAAGCTTTTGTGTAGAACTTCCAATGAATTGTTTATTTTTGATCATATATTTTACATCTTGACAAAATTATCGGTTTATGGCAGCCTCGGCATTTTTGTATTTGGTATGGTTTTCATTATTTTTCTCTATTGAATATATTAAACGTTTCATGTTTAGGTTATTGTCTGAAAAGAGTGAGTTACTATTTCCTGTACCTTTTCTTTCATACTAATAAATATTTATAGGTCACTTTTATTCTATAAACTCTATTATATGCTAATTTTTATTCGTATAGTTCTTTATCTAATTCCCTGTGAATGAGATGTCATTCTGCTTGTCTTAACATTGTAAAAAAGGTAACTTGGAGAATATCACTTTCCTATTCGTAGGAGCATTGTTGAATATATCACCGGTTATTTTCAATTATTGCGAGACCCCGGTAAGTAGAAATTGTGCTAGACTGCCAGGATAAATTTAACCGTGTACTAAATGCAATTCCAATTAACTATTTGCTGATACTGCTGTGACAAAATTTTTTAATCAAATTATTATTAAAAAATAAATTCATGTAATTGCATAAATGTAAAATGTATTAATAATAAAGCATATTCAAATCCTATTAATTTAGCATTTGTCTCGCTTTATTCAGGCATCAGTTCACAATATGACGGACCCCCAGTTCTCATTCATATTCTCGGATTGGGTAGGTATTTGATTACGATATTGCTAGTCTAATCTATGTCCCAAGGATGCAAATCTCGTCGACATAGCAGCCTTCAAAATCAACAATAAGGTGAACATCACAACTTTTTCAATAGTCGACCACAAGCTGATCGCAAAAACTAAAGATGTCCAAAGTGATCTGAAGAGCTTAATCGACAGCATCATAAAAATGGAAAAATCATCTAAAAATGCAGACATTGAAACAAAATTTATGGTTATAATAAGAATGTGTAAATGAAATCATTTTATTATCAGTTCAGTCAACACCTGCGATTTTGTTCGACGCAATTTCTACGCTCTTGAAAGGCATCATCCACATGCTGAAAACGCGGCCATTTTCTGTGAAACCTTTGAAATGTTCATCAAATACTATTTGGAATTTAGGACCCAGTCTCGTCAATGCCATAACATCAGTAATTTAGTTTTTTTAATAATAATAATAATTGATTCATTCCTTAATTAATTAAACATGATGATGATTTAGAAAGAAAGCGTATTCAAACACTCATTTTACGATATATTTCGACAGATAAACTGACATCAACGTGCAATTTGGTCATTGTATCCAAATATTAATGTGTATAGAATGTGTAATGAATATATAAATTAAAATCCATATTATTGTGGTTGGTTTTTACCTGATAATGACAGAAATTTATCGTAAAATATGTTTGAATGGCTCTATCTTGTAATAATATTAATTGCATTAATAATAAAAGTTAATAATAATAATAATAATAATAATAATAATAATAATAATAATAATAATAATAATAATAATAATAATAAATAGAGAACCCATTACTGTAATGTTTATTATTTTTAAATGTTATCACTGAATTGATAATAAATTGTCATTAACAGATTGAATTATGTTTTAAATAATATATTATAATTAATAATATGCATATTGTAATATTATTTATAAAACTTTTGACTAATTAATATAATAGATAATATTTTAATTTTAAAACTATTTATATTATATTTATGGATCAAGAAATATTTAATTAACTAATTCACTAAACTAAATATTATTTAATTTGATAATAAATGAATATTAGATGTATATAATAATAATAAATAATAAATTTCCTTGTTTTAATATTATTAATAAAAAATAAACTTTTGAAATATTTTAAGTTAACGGATGCATTCGTTAATAGTGTAGTACAGTTTAACATTGCTGATAATATATTTGAAAGTGAAATTAAATATATTTCCGATAATTAATGAAAAATAAATTCAACAATATTATCGAAAAAACAATTGTTGAGTTTTCGATTTTGATGTTCTAACTCAACTTGATGTCCTATATAAATAATAAGACAAAATAATGGTTCACAAAAGGTTTATTGAAGATCACAATTTTCATACACAGATAAATATTCACATTTACCAAATTGATAAATAGATTTTAGAGTTTGAATATTTTTTATCCTTTGCGATATTTTACTATATATATATATATATATTTGCCTGTTCATAATCAAATATCCCACCAGAATCCAGTTTATTGTTTATCGATATCTTTTCCCACATATATATTTATCCCGTATTGATTTGTGTCTATTTTAAAATATTTATTTATTTCAAAAGTTCTAATAATTTTGCTATTATCTAACACAATAGAATATATATTTAAATTGAGAATATCATTTATAATATTAAATAATCAGTAAAATAAATATTATTAATATGAATAATAATATAATTAATAATAATAATGATAATTGAGTAAATATAATCAATAATTATTTTTTGAAAAATCAGAAAAATATAATTAATGCTAAATGAAATTATCCCAACAATTATTGTATAATTTCAGGCAGAAGCGATTCAAGGTTTTACTGGGAAAATAATTTTCAATGAAAAATCACAAAGGGAAAATTATAATTTATCTGTCATGGGCCTCACAGAAAATGGATTTGAAGAAGTTAGGATTATATATTGCATAATATTTATCAGTAATGACAACTATTTCATCCTTGTCACTTCAATCCTGTCACTATCATGGAGTATATCATTATATTTCCCATTTATTGTTATTATTATTATTATTATTATTATTATTATTATTATTATTATTATTATTATATATTATTATTATTATATTATTATTATTATTAGTATTATTATTATTATTGCTATTATTATTATTAATATCATTATCATTATCGTTATTTTAATTATTTTCATGCTAGAAAGTCCAATAAATACCAAATATTTTTCTTAAATTCCAAAAATAGAAAAAACTTCCTGGAAAATATATGTTATTATTTGTGCGATTTTATAATGAATTTTGCTGCCGTGCGGTGCTCATTTTCTGAAATTGTCCTAAGTAATAATTACCAATTAGCCTGCCCTTGTTGAATTTGTGCCCATTTGACATTGAAATATAATTTCCTGGTTTCGGTACCGCGGCTTGCGTCCAGGCCGTTTTAGGAATTATTTGATTTCAGCCGTAAGCAGAGAAAGCGAAAATCAAAAAATTTTGTTTTCAAATTACACACAGAAAAAGGGGGTCAGTTTACTGAATTATTATTGGCTGAATTTGGTTTTTTGACAACTAGGTCATTTTTATCAAATTTTACCATCGGGAAAAAGTAATATTTTTTATTTGCAAAGTTATTTATGAAATTAAATTTACTGGTTAGTAAAATTAATGATTTCTTTGATTCATCTATTTGGAAACGTATAAATAAAAAGTGTAAAAAAAGATGAAATCATTCATTTTCTGATTCAGTGCAAAATATAGAAACTTTTAAACGTAAAAATCTTTGGCGACAGCACTCCCTTTAATATACAAAGCATCTCACGATTCTTGTCGATTCTCTACGTCACATTTTGAAAACAAGTAAGATGACATTAGAATTTTCAAAATTAAATACTGTTAGTTACGTGGATCGACAAGAGAACCACGCCAACGGTCATAACTTACGAGTTGTTTAGCCACAAGTTAAGGACTAACAGAAGATATAAAGAATTTATATATAGAACAAATAAGCACACCTACTTGAAATAAGATACAAATTTTATGAACATAAATTAAGTGCAGTTATTATGGAAAATCAGAGAAATAAATATGCTACAATTGTATTATAAAATTACACACAAATGGGCAAAAGTTATGGACAATAATCATTTAATCCAAGCGTTTTCAATTATAAAATAAATGGAAATTGAGGATATTTTATATGTTTTATAAAACTCAACGTTTCCATGAGCTAAAAAGAACAGAGAACAATTATTATTTTAATTTTTTTAAAAAAATTCAAGTGTAAACATATTTAGAAATTTGAAAAATTATGATAGGTTATCAGAAATAATGGAAACAGTAGAAGAAATGCATCGTAAAAATTAATTTATAATTGAAATATTAAATTTAAAATTAAATATTTTTAGTTATTCAGAAATTGATTAAAAAAATATTGATTAATGTTACGGAAAGAAAATTACTACACTCACATAAATTAATGAAATTATTAATGAATGAAAAAACATTAGAAGACAATTAAAAATTTGTATTCACCAATTTGAGTCCCGGATTTTAAAAATTGAAATTTTTCTTTATTGTCAATCAATTAGTACTAAGGAAAGGATCAATGAAGCTATTTTAAGTAAAAATATAAAAGCTCACCAATCAAATTGAGTGTGATAATTTTTAAACAGTCTATCAAACATAATGGAATATCACATTCTATGTACATATATGATGTTTGTTAACGTTTATCCTGCTTTGAAAATATAACACATCTTCTTTACTTAGGTCTATTATCCTTGACTTTGTCAAAATTAGGTTCAAAAAATGTCTTCCTGTTAAGTCAAATCGTGGGACGAACTAAACAATGTCTTCCAGATGTTAAGAGACGATGAATCCATACTTTTTTAAAATGGATCTAACAGTTTCATTTCTAAAATCAGAAAATGCAATATTCTTTCTCGATAAATGATATAAGAATTAAAAGCTGCAAGATTGAACAAGTGGAAGAAATCGTTTTTGAACCATTTGACAGTTTTCCTTACTGATTCAATGAATGATATTTGCATATCATAACAATCTAGACCCCCCCCCCCCAATGTTATCATGGTAATCAACAATATACTCAGGTTCAACGATTCTATTGTCGTCTCTATTGTGCTTTCCAGTTCCCACAATCAATGTATAATGAATTATTGTCAGCATATAAACTTTTCGTTTATTTTCCCACTTAAACGCAAGCATTTTATTGTTTGCAATGATTTCATTTCGACATTACTCAACCAGTCTTGGGTAAAATCTGCTGTTTTTTCCAACTGTTCCATAAGCTCCTATCTTGAAATGAAAAGGTTTTTAAACCAAATTGAACTGTAGTACCAGTTATAGGCAGATAAAAAACGCCACCTCTACCCCGCGTACTCAAACTTCTAAATTCTTATCTGTAACGGATTGTGCACCAATGCAAATAATGAAATCGGTAACAATTTTGCGTTTGCAATCAATCAACATAAAGACCTTTTATTTTGAAGGTATTTATTGTTTGAAGTTCAATCTTCGTTTAATTAGCAGCAAACTTTCATCAATTTACAAGTTCTTTGAAAAGTATGAACATAATCTAAACTTCTTTTTTTATATATGAATAATTGGTTAAAGTTTTAAAAATATGTGAACTCTGCCTTGTCTGCCATCGTTGAAGAAGGGATTTCTCAATTTATCTTGAAATCTGTTCTTCGTAAATACACTTTGAAAGAATTGCGTTACACAATAATGGATCAGCGCTCCAATATTCGAGTGTTCTTCTTTTACCAACGTTGTCCATTTTCATTACCAATGAGAAAATACAACACAACTCATTGATACTTGATAGTTTCCATTTAGCCATGTGTTCGCGATCAGAAAAAGGTTTTGCGGAGAATATTTATTGATTTCAGAAACAATTATTCCAATAAGAGATCCTTCAAAGAAAGATTCAAAATTCTCTAATGAACTCATTGGTTTGTTTGCAACAATACATAATCTTTGTGTCTGTGGCTGAAACTCAATACCTAGTTCTTGCTCTAAGTAGTTTGAAGGCTTACCAATATTCTTATCATCAAATTCTTCATTTGGGTCTAACTGAGATTCATTGTTGTAATATTGAATCATCCATCTTTGGACCTTCATTGACGTATTTTTGATGAATGACGGGCAAATGTAGATTTTTATGCTTGTTAATAGATGGTAACATTTTCATTCAGCTGAATTATGTAGTTTATTTTAGAAATAGTAGTCGCTACAATTCAAGTCATCGGGATCAAAGTTTTAAATAAAAAATTAAAAGAATCCTAATTGGCCTGAAATTCATGATAAAAAATAAAATTTAATTTAAATAAAAATATTACTAACATTCAAAAATTTAAAATACAGTCAATTCTTTTTTAATGCGATAGATACGTTCCTCAGAAAAGCACATAAAAAAGACACGACTTACGTTGTATAAATAGAGATGCGTTCCATGATTTTCAAAAAGCACATAACATCAAAAAATCATTAAGAGTTGGCTGAGAAATTGAAAAACAAATTATGTAATAATAAATATAAAGTTTAATAACTTTTTGTGTTTTTAATATTTTTAAATATTCGATACGGAACCTTGTGATTTGAATTATTCTCTATTCAAAAAAATCTGGTTGGTTTAAGTTTGACAAAGATTAGTCCTTTTCTGAACAGAAGGGGAAAATCGCATAACTTCAAAAACGCATAAAAATGAATTGATTGTATTTAAAAAAACTTAAAAATGTAAATTTATTGAAAAATAAATCTTAAATTGCCAACTATTCATAATGTGTGTGTTTATCGTACATAATATATTATGATACTTTATGTATTGATAATGAGGTAACGAACCAGATGGCAAGTCAACAAATTTCAACCATTTCCAAATTGAATCTACTATAAGTAGAAATGTTTGAAAACATAGGCCTACATTCACACATACTTACTAGTGTCACGCACTCAGAAGCACATTTTGATATTGGCTTGATTTCAATTAATTAAGAGTCAAAAAATAAACTAGCATTTATCAATAAATACACAAACGAGATGTTATGCACCGTGTTTTGGGGAGGAGAATCAAAATGATGTTAAACAGCAATTGGCTGTCAGAACGAATAATATGATGACTTTAAGCGAGTAATGAATTATTGTTATGGATGTTATATTCATTCTAGAGTGGACGTTGGGTAGAGGATCAGCTAATTACTTCAATCAAGAAGCAGGAAGCTGTGTCGACCGAAGTGGACAAAGTAAAGCAGCCACTGAAAGTCACCACAATCATAGTAAGCAATTCCGATAATTTTTTTGTTTGAAATCTCAAGGCGGTTTCATTTGGATTGATGAAGGGATTATCCCATGGAATGTGAATTTCTGGGAGATCGGTTTCAGGATTAATTGGATAATTGATCAGGGAAAATTTACCCCCTCTCTTCCATCGAGATTAGTTAAATCTCTAATGGAAATCGTGATTATATCATTTTGATCCTTTGTTTTATGGGATTTATTTGATGATTCGATTAATTGGAAATTTTATGTTGTATAATAATAGTAATAATAATAATAATAATAATAATAATAATAATAATAATAATAATAATAATAATTACAAATTAATTATTATTTAACTTAATTAAAATAGAAAATAAAGTTTAATATTTGCAGAAAATTTATATTTTAATTTTCTTTCCCATTTAAATTGAAATCTCAAATGTCAGCGCTCGGTTGATGTTGGGAAATTTTCGGGAGGTTTTTCAATGGGATTTGTTTATTTAATAATATTTTTGTTTTGATGTCATTCGATTGTGTTGAAGATTTATCATACCTAACCAACGATAGAATCATTTTGAATGGTTCTTTCATTGACAGCCAATGTGTTGACGGTGAGACGGTGGAAATTTTTGAGAATTGAGATGTTCATATAGTCCCTATTTTAGTGTGATCTTACTGGAATTGCAAAATCAAAATATGATATGGATATTATACAGAGCTCATGTTCAATGTTCTCATAAGTTAGTGAAAAAATATTAGGACATTTTTTTCAAATAAATAAAAAAAAGCTTTATTTTAATATTCTAGAACAGAAAAATCTTCAGACACTTAGCAATTGAAAGATTTCAAAGAAGCGATTAAACAAAACTTAATAAATTCCAAAATTCAGTAATGATTCGATAAATTTGCACAACAAGAATTCGATCACATTGAAATAGGTAACAATCACAGTGAAAGACAATACACACACACACACTATCGGCACACTCACAAAATAACTTCGACAACAAACCTAGCACAGCGGGAAGGCACACATACTATCCGAACTAAACATTTACGCACACAGACATAAGTACCAGAGACCTGCACGGACTCGGTCGAGGTTTCGGGTCGTAGCCCGGGCCGGGCCTATATTTTGTTTTTTCATTCCGGTTCGGGTCGGGCTCGGGCTTAATTTTAAAAATTAATCAAAAATTTTTTCTTTTTTTCTTTTTAATTTAATTTGCTACAATGATGAATGAATTAAAATAAAATTTACGTAGTCGAGCTGGATTCTAATAGTATCTACAGCACGATCAATTATCACCCACATTTGGTGATAACTTTTCCTAATATTTTACCCTCTCAATACATTTTCCCTAGAAAACGGTTGTCTGTGTTCAAACTTTACCAAAACTTTAAGGCTTCTAAATGACTGTTCCAAACGGTTTACTAAAAATAATTGATTTTTAAGATCCGCTTTCTGTCAATTAAAATCCAAATTAAAATCTTTGATCTATTTTCAAAACTTCTTTATAGGTTTAAGTGAATTCGATAACTCTCTCAATTAATATTTTCGCCATTTGTTTTCAATCTATTCGGATTGCCAATATCTATTACTATTGTCCAAAAGTATTATCTTTCTCTATCTCCGTTCAAAAGTGTGTAGAAGCATGGTTCAAATCCAACTAAATTTAATTTAAAAAATCTGAACTAATATTTATATAAATATATGTTAATTATTTGTAACCTCTTAAGTGGCTATAACGTATATATACGTCATCAAAGAAAATGACCTAAATTGACAAAATATGTTAAAAATATATCATAAATATTACTTTTATTAACATATCACTTAATAAATATCATCCAATAAGATATTATTTTATTTTTGTAACACTATGCCCAAGACGTATATATACGCTAGCGGATAACAAAACTCGCCGCAGAGGAGCGCATTTAGTTTGAAGAAATAAACCACTTAAGAGATTAATATTTAATATTACTATTTATAACTTATATCTAGAGCACCAAAAAAGCTAACATATATTTTTTTAAATTACATTTAAATATCTCTGTAACTAAAAATGCAAGAAAGAACATATTTTACAGCATTCAATCCACGATATTCTACACACATTGTGATGGATCCATCTTTCTTTCATATTATCGCAAACGGACCATCTTACAATGCCGAATTATTTATTAGCTTTTATTAATTCTTTTATCAGGTCTTCAATTCTTTTCTCAGTGTACATTGGTTGACACTGTATATGTTGCGTTATTGTACTTCCTGACGTCCGTATCTCGTGTTATATTAAATTAGAAATTCCCATAAAAATTCCACTGTATTTCCTGATAATTCTTTCAATGCGTTTGTTTGTCTCACCCGTCAACACCATCAGAGCTTTGCTTATTCTTTCTTCATAAGATTGAATTTTATTTATAAATAATGTTTTTATATTATTGATCTTCAGCAACTTTAAACCAAACTCTTCCATTGTATAATTACCACCTATGAATTAAGGCTTAAACTCTTTTACAACAACTACTGTAATAACCTTCGTCTCCTGATTCCTCTTTGATTCTTCCTCACCAGTTTAAAATACTCAGCATAGTAGAATATCACTACGTTTGCCTATTTTCTTCCACAAACATTTTCTCACAACTGTTACTGACGTTCCCAAATATTATAGCATGTCTAATTCTGTATTGTTCAAAGTTATTTTACTCCAACTTCTTCCATCTTTCGTTAGATACATCTCTTCTTCTGTCTCTTTCTTAGTCCCTCATTTTTTATTTTACAATTTATTGCTCCATCGACGAAATGAAACCCATGGAGTTGCTGATGTGTATTCTTTCTTCTCTCATCGTAGTATATTTCTCAGGCATATTGTATCTTTCTTCTATTTCACCGTAACCTATCCTAAAATCTTGAGTATTTTCCGTATAATCTTGTTTCCAGATTTTTACTCTTTTTCTTCTATGGATGCTATTCTTTAATATCGTCCGGGAACACATAAGGCTTTTATTCCAGAGTGGACACTTATAACTTCTAACTCGCCTTTTGCCATAGCAGCAACAATCGCTTACTGCTAGTTTTGTAAATGGTGAATATGAAAGTCCTCTACTTTTGTTATGTAAGCTTCCTGCTATATTCTTCATGGAAACTATTGACGCATAAAAAAATATTATCGACGTCCGTGGTGATTTTCTGCGTGTTCTACTGATTCTCTATAGGCTTTTTGTCTCTTCTTGATTCATAATAACTTTTTGGCTCTTCTGATAATTTCGTTGGGTTTGGTGTGTATCTGGCATTTTTGGGAATTCTGCTGCGCTTTCATCTGCTTTCTCTTAGTCACCCTAGCATATGTTATTTAACCGAAATATTTGATAGATTCTGTTTTATTTCTTCAATGTTTATTACTCTCAAAACTCTTTGGCCGTGAGTTAATATAAGTATAAAACAGTGATTCCTTGGTAACAGTTTAAATTAATATATCAGATAAGTAAATAACAAAATAAGCCCTTGCTGCAAAGTAATAATTAAAAAAGTTTCGATTATTAAATAATCCTTTTCAGTTTCATTTTGAACTACTATATACAATTAGAAGGTACCAAAATACGTTCTGATTTTCCATAAAAATTTAATTTTTTGCTTTTTGATTTGTTTAAATTCACCTTTAAATTTAAAACCTTTTAAATATTTTAAATCTAAAATTTTTTCCTCTTTTTTTGTTGTCGAATTTAACATTTATTAATTAATGTTTATTAACTTTAATTTTTTAAAACTTTTTAAACAGTTTTTCAATATCTTATGTTTTATAACTGTTTCTAATCTCTTTTTTCTTCAAATTTTTTGATATAAAAATAAAAATAAAGAACTTTTCTTGTTTTCACTGATTTCTTCTTTGGTGTTTATTGATGGATCCAATTCACCAAAATAGACCCTAAGGTTTTTGATTGGTATTTTTGCTTTAATCGATAGTTTTAAAATTTTGTTTAAATATCGATCATCTCATAGTTATGTAACTATTATACAGCATTATTTTACATAAACTTTTATTTTAATGAACGATTAGGTAATATCAAAATTTGTTCACGTATACGATTGAGTCATTTTATAATTTTATCCATTTTAATATTTTTCAAAGATTGTTTATTCCTATATCCTTGAAACTTAATCATTGTTTTTATGCGACTATTCCGTAACCACCATTTTGTACTTTGTTTGAAAATATTTTTACGGTACAACTCGACTCTTCATATAGCTTTAGAAGGCTAGATACAGTGTAACTATGAATAGCCAGAGTTTAAAATTTTACAAGATCTCGTTAAAAAATATTCTGAAAAGATAATTTTTCATGTCATTTTACTTACTTTCAAATCAAAACACATGTGTATAAAATTAGTCGAATATTTATAAATTCTAAAATGGCCATCTTGTACAGAATTGAATTTTGCCTATACATTTTTAGACTGAAAACAATGTCACTAACTTTACTTTATGTGCAAAAGGGTATGAAAAACCGGGAGAGTAGATAGATGTATGCATTCAATGGACATGGAATATTAGGTAACAATGTTAATACATAATAATTTTCACGAACCCCGCCTACGTTATTGTAAATTTTCTAACACATAAAAAAAGATTTATTGCAGCATTTATTACATTTAAACCCTAAAGAAATTTGAGCACTATCTACTTTCCAAATTGGTGATAATATCTTTTTCATTCATTTTATATCCTTGTATTGAAATTTTGAGAAACCAGCTTCTATTATCTTCATATTCAATTTCTTCAAAGGAGTCATGAAAACGCGAATTTCTATTGTTGATAAATATATTTTCATTGCAACTTAGATTCTTGTTTATTTTCAATAACACTTTATCAACTGCAAAAATGCCTAATATTGTATTGTAGTCAGGGGTATTTTATAGTCTCGATAAAGACCTTATGTTATATTTGGTAACCCGATTTTCAACAGGCAAATATAGGCATTTGATAAAAATGGCTTATGGTTATTATTGTTTACTTTTAAATTTATTTCAAATTCATTACTTCAAAAAAACATTTTATATTAATTAAAAATTTTACATATGTAACTTTAACTTTAAATATTTCAACTTATATAACCTAACTGCAGACTAGTTATTACCTTATGTAATTTGTCAACTCTAACTTTACTTTAAGCATTTTAATTTGGTTTAATTTACTTTATTTACATTGATAGATTTTAATTTACTCTAACTACTTTACTTTACTTTAATTTTACTATATGCACTTTAATTCTTTTTTTATTTTATCTAGGCATTTTGATTGATTTTTATCTAGACCCTATATTTACATATGAAAATTGTGTGCACGTGATTTTTAACGAGATTATAAAATGCCTCTTTTATCGGTAGGCGATTCAATCCATTTTTGTATTTTAGGCTTTTTTATCGAGAGCATGTTTTTGTATATGAAAAAATCTTTAAAAAATTACACTAAAAATTACACTAAAAATTACACTAAAAATTCGAAAAAAGATGTGCGAAATATTTTCAAAAAATTTTGGAAAATTTTTTTTAATTAATTACATCATTATGAAATCTGGATTATTCGCGATTTAAACATCATTATGTAATTTTTTCTGGGGGATACTTTTATTATGAAATGGTGTGTTGCTCCAGTGTTCTACTAACTACCTACTATTAGGCATTAATCACGCAAATCCCTTGTGGCAGATTCAATTTGGAAATCCATTTAAGTTATGCTTTATCTCTGAAGGTAAATAAACGTTTCTTATGTTTTATCGGGTGAGAACAAACTCATGAGTTACGCAAATGAATCAAAACGTCCATCACTGGTTATAAGAAACAATAAACTGTTTCAAACTTTTATATATTTTTAAATTATTTTTGAATAGTAAGAATTATTTCCTTAACATTTTATTACTAGAATCTTCCATTTGTTTTCTACAAAGAAGGTATACCCAATCGCAACGACTATGATACAAACATTGACGCTTGGAATGGATTTTGTATTGATTTGTTGAAAGAAATTGGAAGCGATCTTGGGTTGAACTTTTCAATACATCTAGTGAAGGATGGATTGTTTGGAACCGTCATTCCAAATGAAACTTACCCTGATGGATCAGAGAAATGGAGTGGAATGATTGGTGAACTTATATCCAAAGTAAAAGAGATATTGTCCATTGCGTCATAATTTATTGTTATATTTCATTGTTTAGGAAGTTGATCTCGTCGTCGCCCCAATGACGATTTCTTACGAGCGTGAAAAAGTGGTAGATTTTACCACTCCTTTCATGAGTCTCGGACTGAGCATTATGTTTCTGGCTCCTCAAAAAGAAGCTCCTGGATTGTTTTCCTTTCTTTCTCCGATTTCACCTCCAGTAATTTGATGTGACTGATAATTTGATTGTATCATATATGAAAATTATTCAGGTCTGGGTATACGTAATCAGTGTGTACATTCTAACCAGTCTAATAATCTTCTTCATATCCCACATCACACCCTATGAATGGATGATCAGTCATCCTTGTGATGATGAGAGCTCAAAACACAATCAGTTCAATTTATTAAACAGTTTATGGTTTACAGTTGGAGCCTTGGTGCGACAAGGTGGGATCTGGCATGTTGTGTTTATAATACAAAATTATTCCTCCAATTTTTGTTAAAATTTATAGTAAGAAATTTCAAAATATTCATTTTACCTTCAAGAATTAGGCCCGAACTGTAAGATTCACAATAACCTCTTAATGTCCTTCTTAGCTTCCTTTGCTTTATACACCTCATAATTAGCGCGCTCTATTTTCAAGGCATAACACGCTCCATTTTATTTCATTTTTATGAGATTTTATTGAATTTTGTATTTCCTGTTAGGGCTCGAATTTTGCCCTCAAGCATCTTCAACAAGAATGGTATCTGGAGCCTGGTGGTTTTTCACTCTCATAATCATTTCAACTTACACAGCAAATTTGGCAGCCTTTCTCACGGTTGAGCAGTTGATCCTCCCTATTAAATCAGTCGAAGATCTTGTCAACCAGACAAAAATCAAATATGGTACTCTCAGAGGAGGTGCTTCACAAGCCTTTTTCGAAGTATTTTTTATATATAATAGAATATAATATCTGTGTTATATATTAATAAACTTTTAATAATAATATTTTAATAAACAATAATAAAGTTTTAAGAATAACATCAGTTTCTCATAAGTCTAGTGAGCAGATTTTAAATAAGATTGCAAAATCAAAGAGATCAATCCCGTGTAGACTTGAGTTCCTTGCGTGGAAAGAGCTTTTTATTGGCAAGAGCTGGCGCAAATGGCTGCAAGTTTTTGATGGAGAGAAAGATAGTCAAGCTTAGGCATTCGAGTGAAATAGACCAACTACTATTTTATTGGTCTATGGTATATATAGGTTTAAGGGTTGAGGCTGAAGGTTAATTACCGGTTTCAAACTAAAAAGCTCAGTGTAGCATATTTGGAAAATGGCAATTTAAGGAGAGTGTCGAAAATTGCAGTGAATTTATGATGATGAAAAATTTAATGCAATTTAAATAATAGAAACCGAGAACAGATATGTTTGATGTTTATGTTTTGCAAAATCACGGACATTTTTAATTCCGTGATTAAGTGGAAAGCAAAACGATTATAATACCTGATGTCATAAATCAGGAACAACTTTTCAAAACTCATTAAACACAAAAAAGGGTAAATTTAATGACAATATAATTAACATAATGAAAATATTAAAAGAAATTCATTAATTAGATAACATATACATTGATACTTTGAGTTTTTTTAAATGTCATTTTCAAAAATAAAAAATAATTTGAGTCCGTGAATTATATTTTATTTTTGAAAATTCCATTTTAAAAACCTCAAAGTATCAATTGTTTTTTGAGAACAAAAAACAAGCCGCTGAGAGTGTTCGTTAGGTCTGCACACTTGTTGGTTTTATAGATGATAAATAATCATATAATATGTGAATTTATTTACCTCTTGCGCCTCCACCTTCAAATAAGGACATTCTTTCTGAATTCTAGAAATAGTACTTTCTACTCTTGTAGGTGGTTTCCTTATTGACGTCAATAAAATCAAAAAGTGATAGGGAAATAAAATAATACACATTAACACAACCCATAATAAAACATGCATGTAAACTTTTAACATGTAACCATCAGAAGTTGAAAAAACCCTTATAATAAATTTATTTATAGACATTTTTGAGATATTTTAGAAAGTAAAATGGCGGAAAAAATTTTTAATTTAAATTTTGAGGATTTTGCTAGGAAATTTCGAGTAAATGAGGATGTATCTTCATATGATTTACCCTTAAAACTAAAATTAATTTAATTTTTCAGACATTTCTGTCGAAAAAAAACAAAACCTGAAATACGAAAAAAAACATAAATTGTAAATTATATTGGTAAGTTTTAAAAAATAATTATAAACCAAATTATTTTGTGTAGATATTCGAAGATTTATTTCAAAAGATGTATAAAAAATATAATTATTTAATGCAATTAATAATTTTTATAACTTCAAAAATAATTTAACTCACTTTTTTTGAATAATTTCCGAAAAATAAGTTATCATAAAATAAATCATTTCCTGAATATTTATAATCATTATTAATAATATTATACATGAGCTTGTAGATCAAAAGTTATAATTATAAGTTTGAATAATGATTTAATTTCCTTGTAAAATCATAATTCAACTTTTAAAAATTTATAACTTTAAGCTTATAACTTTAAAAAATAACTTACTTTGCAGCCATTCCAGAAATGGCTGAAATCCATTAAATTTTCTCAAAAAATAAATTCCAGTAAGTTGATTTATGTTTCAACTTGCATTATAATGGAATTTATCTGAACTTCGTGTGGTGTAATACAATAATTGTGGTGTTAATGTTGAATTTTGGTTATCACATCTGTGTGCGCGATGATTGTTTCTGATATTGTGATTGAGTGCTCACACAGACCCGAAGCAGTGAATCAATTGAATCAGTTGTCGGGTTTTGTTAGTTGATTTTCTAGTTTTTGTGGAAATTTTGGAATTTTTTCGTCTACTTTGTTTTAACGATTCTTTGGATTGTAGTTTTTGAATTTTGTAAAGTCGAATTTGTTTGAACTTTTTGTGATTTATTCAACTGAATTTTTTCTGGAACTTATGTGATTTGTCATTAGAATATATTTTTGATTATTTTGAAGACTTTGTTTCTGGAATTAATATTAATGGAATCTCGAGTTATTGGAGACATTAAATGGTTTTTAGCTCAAAATGGACGCGGATTCATTAGTCTTAACAATGAATGAAACGATAAGGATGTATTTGTTCATTTAAAATATATTTGCGGCAACAAACGCAATTTCGTTAGCTGATAATGAAGAAATTCTCTTTGATATAGTCAAAGGTGCTAGGGGACTTCAAGAAATGTTATTGACCCAGTAGGAATCGATATCGTTGGTTGCGCGCAACATTATCTCAGTTGTGAGGATATTTATAAACGGACATAAAATTAAGTTTTAAAATGATTAAAATTAAAAATTAGATTTAAATCAACTTTTGATAAATTATATAAAAATATTTTAAAATATCTAATTATAAATTATATATTAATAATTAAATATTAATTATTATAATATTAAATAATATTAATTATTAAATAAAATAAAATTTAAATAGTATTAATTATTAAATAAAATATAATTTAAATTATTTTAATTGTTTAAATTTATATTTTTTGAATGAAATTAAATTTTAAAATAAAAATAAATGACATTGTTAATTTTGTTCAAATACTCGGAAATATGGAAGATATAATTTTGATTTGAATAAATTTTGAACTTTTAATGAATACAAATTTTGAATTAAACGAAGATGTTTTCACAACATCTAACATGAAAACCACGTCACTGAGACTTTGATTAAGGAAGTTGACACCACAAGAATTAACAAAGGATGGAGATGTAGAAATATTTATCCAGTAATGTGAGAAATATTTCCGGGCCAGCAAATTAACGGGTTTTTGTCAAGAGATGATGGTTGAACTCTGGGTTAATATGGATATTAAAGGGAAATATTTAGACGTTGATCCTTCAATTAAACATTATCGAGAAAAACAGCGGAAAGCGTTTACTAAGAATACTACAATAATTCAAGATATTAAAGCTGCATTCGAATACAAGGTGATGAATGAAGAGTCAGATGTATATTTAAAAAAATTAAGAGTCTGGTGGACAAGTTGATGAGCCACGACTGGACGGCAGATGAATTAGAAGAAGAGTTATTGGTACACTGTTCCGCGGAAAAGAAACGGAAAATTAAGTTATGGTGTCACCATAAAAAATAATAGAAATTTCGAAACGGAAATCGGAAACAAAAGATACAGAAATAATGTTACTCCAGAGAATATAATTGTAAAATGGTTTTGCTGTGGAAGACAAGGCTATATACAGAGAGAATGTCCAAATATACAGCGAAGAGTTATCACATGTTATTCATGCGGACAACATGGTGATATAAAGAGAGAGTGTCCAAATAGAAGTAAGAGAATCATTACATGCCATGGATATGGAGTGGAGGGACACACAGGCAGAGATTGTAATCAAGTAATATGTAAAGGATGTTGATTAGGAGGCCATCGAGCAGAGGAATTCTATACGAATTTGAACAGGATTAAGCAAACATCGACAAATAGAGATAACTGAAGACAAAGTGGAAATTACGAAAGCATGACCAACTATCACGGAAGAAGAAACGATGCAGGAACAGGGATTCATTACGGCACGAACAGAAACAAGTTCCATACATAGGAAATGAAAGCGATGAAAACGAAGAAGATAGAAGCGAAGACATTGTCGGGGCAATTTTATAAAGGATATTAGAGGCTTCCCCAAAGATAGAACAACATAGAAAGAGACTTGAGGGATAGAGAGAGAAAGCAGGAAAGGAATGATAAATGAGTAGTTGAAAAAGTTTATGGGTTTGTTAAAAATGACTTCGAGGAGATTGAGAGATGTGAAAATGTGAAACAAAGAACTACGGAGATATTGGCAATAGATAAAATGAGGTCGAGTATTATCAGGTATGGCATAATGAAAGGTAGACCTCGTGTAGTAACCAAAATTCAAAATCAGGAAATGGATTGTTTACTTAATTCGGGAGCAACAGTAAACGTAATGAGCTTCAGCCAGTACAAAATATTTGCCCTATAATGCTTCGTCGTGGACGAACTTCCACTGGAAATAGACATGATTTTTTGCATGGAAGCAATATTGAAAATGGGCGGGGTTCATATCAGCAAAAACGGTGTAACCTTCGGAGGTTCAATATCGCTGGCAGCAAACGAGCTTCAAAATAACCACATCGATGACGATAATTTTGGGTTATGGTTAGGGTTAGGATTAGGGTTAGGGTTAGGGTTACGGTTACGGTTAGGGTTAGGGTTAGATCCCGCATTTGTAGATATATATCCTCATGTGAATGAGGGTATTTATTTATCTATAATAGATTATGGACCAAGTAGATACTGCTTGTGGAAAAAACTTGACCGTGACGATTCTGCATTAGTATGTAGCGCCTAAACGTTATATTCTCAGAAAAAGGTCCTCTGGAAGAAATGTTGACAGACAACTGGCCAAGTTTTCGCTCTTTAGATTTCAAAAGATTTGCGACACATGGAGGGTTACGATAATATATCGCTGCGTCTATAGACCAGAGGGAAACGATATAGTAGAAAGAAATCACAGAACTGCTTAAATGAATAGTTGCGAGAACAGGCTGTTTTATTATAATATATCTCCACATTCAGGTTTAGACGATGAAACTGTGCCCTCAAAATTACATTCCGGCCGGAAATGGAGAATTCCAAAGTTTCTCTTAAGTGATACCATTCCCGATTGTTGTAAAGATCGTAAGGCTGGTCTATACGAGGTCGGTAGCCAAGTGTTTGTGAAGCCACCGAGTGCAAAATGCAACGTATTATGTGAAGCTGGAACAGTCACTGACATCAAATCCCCTAAGAATATAGAAGTTTATGGCAGCCCAAGGCATATTAGTCACCGGCTGCTGATTACCAAACCCAAAGATGTTTCCGAAAAACTGAAAGCAGAATACGAAAACGATCTAGTATCCAGTACTCTACCTCTCACAAGAGCCGAAACCGATTGTTTCAAAAACTGATCCAAATTTCGAAACTGATCCAAAGATCACTAGGGCGTGTAATGATGTTGCGCAATGATATTCTGAATATTCAAAGATGCATGCGCGGAGGGCAAATCTATTACATCTCATGTGAGAAATCGTCGTGATTGTCACCCACATATTACGTTGAGTAATTTAGACAATCATATATGATCAAATAAACTTATTACCTTCGTCAATTAATGGATTTAATAATTAATTATTAAATAAAATAAAATTTGAATTGTTTTAATTGTTTACATTTATATTTTTTGAATGAAATTAAATTTTAAAATAAAAATAAATGCCGTTATTGATTTTGTTTAAATACTCAGAAATATGAAAGATATAATTTTAATTTAAATAAATTTTAAACTTTTAATGAATACAAATTTTCAATTAAACAAAGACGTTTTCACAACATCTAACAGTGATGATATATTTAACAATATATGAGGTGATAGAGATAATATCATATCGTATGGCTCCATAATACCTTGCAGAATTTCCCAAAATAACAGATGGCCGATGATTTATCAAGTACCAGTGTAATATAATTGAGCAAAATTGAGTTAGTTTGTGTAGTGTAAAATATATGAATTTTAACAGTAAAATAATAAATTAAGTTAGTAAGTTACAATTCTGAAATCCCGGGAAATTTTTGAGACTAAAGCAGGAATTTTTGAATTAACAGGATATTTTCGAGATTTGATAGAAAAGTCCTAATAAATAAGTATTTTATTCTACTCGTGTCAAAAATGGAATTTGAGCTTTTCCCTCTACTCTGAGACCAGTTCTATATTACAAGAGATTTTTATAGTCTTTTAAAAATCTTGAATATAAAAGCAGAGTAAGAGCTAGGTGCTTTGATTTGTATTTCAATGAAAAATGGAATGGACAATGAAAAAAATTTGTAATAAAATATACTAAGATTAATATTTTACCATGAAAGTTTTTGACAATGATTTTTTATGTAATTATTTTCTCTTTTGATGTCCCTCATTTCAAACGTTTTGATTGACTTTTGCATGAGAATGAATAAATTGGGATTAGATAATATTTTCTTCCATTTTGTTTTGTTCTATTTCCTTAGAACTGTTATTGCTTTTGATGTCTTCCATTTATGTTCAATATTTATTGTTGCATTTATAAAAATAATAATCATTTAGAATTATTATTTGTGGCCCTAAATAATTGTTGTTATTGTTATTATTGTTTACTATTATTATTTTTAGAATGCTCTTATTTATACATACAAAAAAATGGATGCTTTTATGAAAAAAAATCCAGACTCCATGGTTGCTACTACTGATGATGGCGTAGCTAAAGTCCGTAACTCTAAAGGAAAATACGCTTTTCTCCTGGAGTCAGCCATGAATGATTACTACGCTCAACGAGATTGTAAACTGATTCGAGTTGGAGATTTACTGGATTCCAAGGGATATGGAATTGGATTTCCGACTGGTTAGTTTTTTTTTACTTTGTCTTATAATCAGTGTAGACTTGAGAAATATTCAGGCCCGTAAAATTGCTGGGTAATAACCTATACCATTAAAATAAAATAGACATTCTGAAAATTATTTTTTTAATGAGCGTATATTGTATATGTAAAGAGTAAAAGGGTTCGGCTGTTTTAACGGATACTGATTTGCTTTGAAATTGCGACGATTTAAGCAGAACGGTTGAGACTGATAGCATAGAGCAGCTTTTTACTCCATTTATCATTGATATAAAAGCAATGGACCTGGAGAATGTTTCCCAACTCTTCAACTTGGACATAAAGCTTCTCATAATAAATTCTTTTTTAACTGTTATTTCTTGGATACTGCGCTAACAAATCTTTGATTTCATTGTTGAATGTAGATCTATTATAACTGCTTAAAGTTAGGAGCTTTTTTCAACATTTTAGAACAAGCATTAGATCCATTGTATTGAATTTTGGAGTTAAACGACATATTTAATTTCGAACAAGATTCATAAAATTCTATAATATCAAATAAAGATACAGAAGACTCATCGTCTAAACTTGTATTTTTAAAATTAAGATTCTTACATTGGACACATTTAAATATTTCCATGCATCCTTTGTGTTTTAGATCCAATTTTACATTCGACAAATTTAGCATATCATATCTTTTATCTGGTTTCATATCTGGGATTGATGATTTATTATCGTTAAATGCTTCAACATTTTCTTCATCATATTGTGAATTACTTTCTTAAGAACAACTTTCTATATTGTTTTCCAGGTACCAAGCATTAGAAATTGCCGACAGCGAAGATATTCCACATGCATATTCCGTTAATTAATGCTTTATAATTTTAGTTAAACTTTTAAGACAATAACTTTCATATAAATATTTTCTCAAAATCTATTCTTCTTTTGAATTGAATTCAGTGAATTTCGACATTGGCTTTTTTTAATATGAAAATATTACTGCCATATCAATATTCTTTTAAGCTCACCAGTTCACATGAAGCATTATACAAACAACAAATTCTTAGTTACATTACATATTTAAAATTGAAAATCCTTTTTTAAATCACATTACATTTTTAACTAGATTTTTTAAAACTTCCAATTTTACGTGAATTATTAAAATAATTCACAATAAAATGTTTACAGCACTTGATAAAGTTCTGCATTAGAAGTACTTGTAAATTTGAAAAATGTTGGCTATTTATTATTTCGATTTTATGTATCATAACTTGAAAAAAGCACATTCACACAAATATGTGGTGGTGAAAAGCAAAATATTACTGATTGTCATGCTAAACTGTTCAAGATATTTTGTTTTAATTGATATCCAAAAATTCAAATTGCGCGATTTGAAAATACGGATTTCAAAGTTAAATCTGTGGACAAGTCAGCAAATTCTTCTGCTCGTGATTTGAAATATGAAATTCAGAAGATAAATATTTTTATAGGCCGTTTCAAGGCCAAAAAGATTTCCAACAATTAAATCTTTTGTAATGAATAAACTTAATTCATTTTCATCGAAATACTTTTTTTACAGTGAAACATCAATCTCTCATTTGTTTTAATTTGGCGTCCAAATTGGGATTTTGTATAATTATATAAAATATACAAATATATAAAATATCGTTATCAAAATATACAATTTATACTATAAATTCATAATATTTTCATTTTTTTAAGAACTGTGACGTCATGTCTTACATTTTGTATTTTTTCAATATAATGTTATATTAATTTCAGCTTTCCAGGGACTCCTTTTTAATACATGTTTTCTCATACGAAATTAATGCAGCATTACACTAAATACATACGAAAAGGTCAATAAAGTGATTTAAAACATGTTCATTTTCAAATAAATACGGCTTTTTAAGGGGACCAAAGAGTTGTGATGACATATTTGAGGGTGGGTCTAACGTTTTGTGACGACGTGTGATGGGGGGGGGGCATTTAATGGGTAAAAAATCAGTCAAAATTGCGTGACGTTATTTTTGGACTGCCCCTAAGCAGGAAATCTGATTTTAGGGGCTATTTAAATAAATTACGACTTTTCCTTTTAAAAGGACAGTAGGTAATCTGTTACAAACTAAAATATTTCATTATATGAGAACATTATTTTTGATACAAATTTTGATTATGCAACACTAGAAGATATGGCAATGACAATGCATATTATTATTTTTTTCACATTCCTATTCATATATAACCCAAGAATTTGTAAAAATATTATCAAATATAAAAAAAAGTTTCAGGAATAACTGGGTTAATTTTCATAACAAAGCAGGTTAATAATTTTGCGTTTTAAATAAGCTGATAAAAGTCTCCAATAAATATCATAATAATTGTTTATGTTGGCAGATGTTTTGGAAAATAGCATACTATTACTGTTTATAACTTTGGGCTTCTTTGGTTTTTATGTATGTCTTTTTATGATGTTTCTCAATCATTATCCACATTTTTCGGACTTTACTTTTTATGTTTCTTTTTATAAGTTTTTTAATACGTGCTTTCCTATTGTATTTTATTTCGGTATGAGTAACTTTTTGGTATTAGCAACCTTGAAATTCATGAAATATTCATATCAAATCTTTGGGTATTCAAATCCGTCAAATTTAAATTGAGCAGAATCACGAGAAATTTATAAAGTTTTCAGTATTTTGATATTTCTTCATTGGGATACTTTAAAAAGAACTCGTGGTCAAACTTGAATTGATAATAAGTAATTATTTACAGGGTCCCCGTTGCGTGATAAAATGACGGAGTCAATATTAAAGCTGCAGAAATCTCAGAAAATTGCAAATCTCATTCACAAGTGGTGGAATGAAATCAACGTTACCGAGCCATGTGACACTAAAGATAAAGGTTCGATTCCACAATCTTTGAATGTAAATCAAGTTGGGGGAGTATTCTTCCTGTTGGGAGCAGGGTTTATTTTTGCAGGATTTGTTTCCATCATCGAGTTGTACGTGGATTTTCGAGAAAAGAAATCCCAGTGGAAAGTAAGTTCAAATTATGTATTTGTTATCTTCTTTGCTTCCCAGACTTTTATAACATTTCGTCTGTGAAGGTCTAAAATATTAAAAGCATAAAAATAAAATTGAAATTTTAAAATTTTAAATTTAGCTAAAAAAGGTAATAAAAGAATTTATAAAAATATAATAAAATTAAATTAAAAAATAAAAAGACTAAAAGGATTAAAACAATAAATATATTTGAAAGTTTTTACTAATTTT
This sequence comes from Schmidtea mediterranea, assembly GCA_022537955.1. Taxonomy (NCBI): domain Eukaryota; kingdom Metazoa; phylum Platyhelminthes; order Tricladida; family Dugesiidae; genus Schmidtea; species Schmidtea mediterranea. The sequence goes on along the minus strand of CM039679.1, from coordinate 139,011,309 downwards.
TACGGTTACTTGAAGCTAATTTTTATTTTAATCATATCTCTTTTCATTTGTTTTAATATTGAAGATTGATGAAAATATAATTGTGTATTTTAATTAAAAACTTTAATTGGTACAACTATTATATAAAGTTGCATCCTTAATAGTTATAAAATGTCAAGTAATGCAAACTTGAAGTAAATTAAATATTCTATTTATAATTTGTCAGTAAAATATATAATATTAAATAAATCAAATTCTTGATCGCTAAACGAAAACGATTTCTAGAAATATGTGTAAAATGATACATTTGTAATTAAAACAATAAGTTAGAGCAGCATTTAAATTAATAAAATTAAACATGTATAACTGATATCACTGTCATATTAACCCATGGCGGGTCTTTAGTCTGAGCTTCATTGAGTCCCTCAATATCAATCTTTAAATGTTATGCTCTTCTTTCCAATAATTTATTATATTAATAATACAAATCAACTTATTTATTTATTACAATAACATTAAAAATGAAGGAGAACACATGACTGGTTAGGTTATACCTATCTTGGTAAGCATGATTAAGGTTAAAAATTTAATACAAACTTACCAAAAAGGATATAAAAAGGTGGAATTTAGCAGCAGTTTGATTGTTGTGGCATTGAAAAAACTTTTTAAACGTAGAATTTTAAATTACATAATATTTCCATGGCATGGCTAAAGGTTGCATGGAACCCTCTCCTTGGTGGGTTTATAGACATCAGTCTTATGTATAAGATGATCATACTTCTATATAAAAGCAAATATTCAATCAAGTATTCGAACAAATATTGTAAATTTATGGTATGTTTTCCAGATGCCTTTCTGTAAATTTCTCAAAAAGGAATTACAGTTTGCAATGAGATTCATGAGCTCATCTAAAAAACCTACGAGACCAAATAATAACAATGGAAAAAGCCGTGAAAGACAATTGATGCTGGACCATCATTCAATACTGCCAAATGAACCGTCGGTTGCACATCTTTTAAACCGCTCAAATAGTAAACTTGATGGTAATCAGTACGTAACCAGTGGTAGGCAGACGCTTTCGGGTTTGGACAGTCCTTGTAATGAGCGCAGTGATTATTTTGGGAGTTCACATGACACTTTGGCAAGCATAAACAACACTAAATATTTGTGGAATTTAAATAATAATAATAATCATAACAATAATAACAATAATTTATAACTTTCATTTTTGAATATATATTTTATTTGTGATGTTTCTTTGTAATTTTTAACAATGATGTATAAATTTTTGGGAAAAACATGGTGGCCCAAAGGATATAGAATTCACCCTAGGGGTCACTCCATCATGTGGGACATGTTATCATGTTATATTTTCATTATGGTGACTGCTTAAATAAAATGTTATTATTTAAAATTGCTTTGTTTTTAAAAAGAATAAAACAAGAATTTCAGAAAAATTATTTAGTTATTTCCCGGAGGTAAATAGAAATTTGTTGGCAAGGACTTTGTTTACAAATATAAATATAATTTGGAAGAAATAATTTATGCAGAAATGCATATAGAGATCTAAATAAATGACCTTGTTTGGCCCTAATGGGTAATCAAATGCTTATTTGAATATTTCACCTTATGAAGTTTCCAGTCAAACCTTTCAAACGAGTTCATTTGGAATGAGGAAAATTGGATCTCGTGTTAATAAAAAAAATTTAAATTCTGTTATTTATTTCGGTGAACAGACTTTTTTGTATAATAATGTATGGTTATTTGATTTTGATGGGCCAATGATGTCAATCCTTTTAGGACTTGAATGGTTTATGAAGTAAAGCACCGTCTATAAATAATAAATATATTTTGACTAGTAAAATGTCATCCATAAATGAGTAGTGTCACTAATTTGTGACGACTTTTGACAAAAGCGTGAGTGTTTTAGAAATGTTACGTCACATGTTCTTGATTTTTTGATTATTTGCGTTTTAGTACACTCACCTTCAGATTTCAGATTATAATCGTTCTGATCACTGAATGCATCAGTATATTTAACGAGCCGCAGAACTTGAATCAGAATTAATATACGCCAAAATTAATAACAGAATTAAACTACGCCCCCAATAAATAAATAAGCAAATAATAAATATGTAAAATAATTGTTAAGAAAAATAATATTAATAATAGTAATTTATTAAGTTGACTATTTCCTGAAAATTCTTTTTGTAGGCATTATCCCACCACTTAAACGTATTCAAAAATCTACGATCACATTACCATCTATTACCTTCATTTTTTTCTGTCACATTTTTGGTTTGCCCAGTATAATTCAATATGCTGGATATGTATTCTTGTTTCCGGATCAACGAAATGTAATGTATGGTTTAAAACTCCGTGTTCTATGTTCAAAGAACTAACATTATTATAGGATGCCCAACCATCAGTATAAACGGTTGAATCAGGCAACACATGCCTGCCAATGATGGGTTATAAGGTGGCTGCAGATCTATCAGGGACTAAAACCATAACCCCCTTTGCCGGGAAAAAAATTGTATCAACAATGCCTAGTACCCACAACTGATTAGTATTAGCTCTCCCTCGATGACACTTAGGCTTATGCCTAAAAAGCGACTCATCAATGATTATTAAACATCCTTCTCCTCGCAACAAGAAAAGATTATCTTAATACTATCTTTTACAGAGTTTCCTCAAGCAAAAAATTTATTAATTGACCTCTTTCCACAACCCACCTCATTTAATAAGTCGACAAATTGAATTTCTTGGGAACATTTCCAGAAGAGCTTTAATACAACTTTAAGATCAATCTCGATGTTTTCTAAAAAACTATCGCTTCTTATGCTTCTTGTTGTATTGTATTTTTTATAAGATTTGTTTTGACATTTGAAAACAAATTTATCTTTAAGGTTTAGCTTCGGACACATATCATCTGTACATTGCAAAACCTACAGCAGACTCCTCGTTTAAGCAATCTTGTCTGTCTTAAGTATTTTACCTGAATTTCCGCATCTGCGCGAATTATGGGCTTTAAAAGCTCTAAGAAAAAAATATTCATTAAATGAGCAACAATTATATTTATTCAAAATATCGAATATATTCTACTTAATATTTATTAAATAAAATCAATTCAACAATTAATTCTGATCCTAGAACTTTGCAAGGTAGTGTGTGAGGGTGGTTGTTCAATTCTGATGCTTCACGTCTTTATGTGCTAAATGTTGTGGTTGTGTGCCTCATATTATTATATTTTTTTATTTAGTATTCGCATCTTTCGCGATATCACGAATCATTTTATCGTTTTCAAGAGTTTTTGTCCGACTAATATTTGGATTTGTTCCCAAGGAGAAGAATTAAGTTTTATTTAGATATTCGGCTTTTTTGAGATAAAAAAATTGAAGATGATATTGATACATTAATTATTGATAATAGATTAAAAATATGCGTCAAGCCGGATTAGCGGTTAATTATGTTCTAAAAGCTATTTTGCCCTCGATTGTTGGTTGACCAAGAAATCAAATGACTATGATTGGAATGAGTCAAAAATAGATCCTTTGATGAAGAGGATCAGTCTAAGATAAGTATGTTAACTTTAAAATAACCGATAAAACACAGTATTGTGACAAATACGGATGATAAAAGCCACTGAGCTCGAACATTATAGTGCATAAACATGATCTTGAAACAAAAACCGATTGTGGCGGAAAAATAATAAAAAAAGAAAACAGTTTAAATTATGGTTGCATTAACAAACGAAAGCCCATAATTCTACAATAATTGAGTGAATTTTGACTTGTAGTAGCCATAATTAAATCCGCCATGTTGGTATCGAAAAATTGAGTAAATTCCATATTCCCCATTTAGTAACTAGTGGCAGGTTCCCAGAATCTTTAGGCAAGTATCTAAAGGATATTCAAATAACTCCAGATTGTGACCAATATGCCAAGATAATCTATCAGTATATAACTCAAGTTGAGATCTGGAGAGATATAATCTTTATCCATTCCTCTGACAATTGTATGCTTTTGTCAGAATTTTCTTAAAATGTTTTGTTTTATTAATGCATTCTAAAATTTGAGCATTTGCTCAATCAGTTTCAGTCCCGCTTCAAGATGCGCTAATGGGTCCATCATGATTTGAAAATGAACAAGCTAAGCAAGTCACAGAAATACCGATATTTTCTTGTAGATATTCCTTACTGGCATATCACGGACTTCTTAATTATAGTTATAACCAACGAGCATTAAAAATAATTTGTTGCTCACAGCATTCCATGCTGCGCATAAGAAAATCGCTCGCGAATTATTTGTTAAATTAATGACTGTTATTTTAAAATAATTTTAATATCGATCAAAGTAGGCTTATTTTACATTGCTAATTGCTATTATAAAACAATATATTTAGTATATTTCGAACATCAACCGAATAATGTTAAAATTTTTTTACGAATTTTATACTGTGCTATGCAGAGGAATTGTTAATGGTATATGTGTTATTATTTATTTTTGTTGATTTTTTTTAAATACGTTCAATCCGTGCTTCAACAATATCAAAAAGAAACTCCTCAAGTCAGCCAGCATCAACCTCCAAGAAAGTATGTCCAAATTTCAAACCTGCTTAGTAGTGGGATGTGTCACCGCTAGATCGTGTCACCACTAGATCACCTATTCAAGGTAATTCGATGAGTCATAAAATTTTCTCAAGGTCATTGGATGAGTCATAATATTTTTTCAAGGTCATTTAAAGTAGGCCAATGTCATTTAAAAGTAGGTCAAGGTCATTGGATGAGTCATAATAATTTTTCAAGGTCATTGGATGTGTCACCACTAGATCACCTATTCAAGGATATTGGATGAAGCACAATAATTTTCTCAATGTCATTAAAAACAAAGACCATGACTCATAATATATATATATAATTTGTTATTTTTTTATTTTATATACATTAATTATTTGTTTTAATCAAGTCAATAATATTATTTATTTTTAAATTATATTATTATTAAATTAAATTGTTTGTTTTAATGAAGTGAAAATTGTTTTAATCAAGACAATAATATTATTTATTTATTTTTTAATTATTTTTTTAATTTTATATGCTTTAATTATTTTTTTAATAAAGTCAATATTTTATAATTTTTTTTATTATTATAATATTATTATTAAATTAAATTGTTTGTTTTAATGAAGTGAATTAAATAATAAAATAAAATAATTAATTATATTATTATTATTATTATTATTATTATTATTTATATTATTTTTATAATTATTATTATTTTATTATTATTATTATTATTATTATTATTATTATTATTATTATTATTATTATTATTATCATTATTATTAATATTATTATTATTATCATTATTATTATTATTATTATTATTATTATTATTATTATTATTATTATTATTATTATCATTATTATTATTATTATTATTATCATTATTATTATTGTTATTATTATTATTATTATTATTATTATTTTTATTATTATTATTATTTTTATTATTATTTTTATTATTATTATTATTTTTATTTTTATTATTAATATTTTTTTTTATTATATTAGTTGGTATATATTAGTTGGATTTGTTGAATATTCGTTGGATTTGAATATTCGCCGGATTAGTATATTGGTGGGTTTCTGGGTTTTGATATTTTGAAACTATATGGTTGTTACCCAGACAACCCCATACAAATATTTCCTTTGCTTACCACTCAGCACCCGTTGCTAAGCAACGTTGAACTATGTTCTAGTGGGTAGATCGTCCGCAAAAAGTGAGCGTTATTGCTAATGCTATAATTGACCGAACGATCTCTGGGTCCAACGAGCTGTCGATAGAAGACCTGTGCTCGCTTTTGATTCTTAGGTCCCATTATTCTCCTATCTCTTTCAAATGTTAACCTATACTCTCATATCATCTATCTTTATGTCCATTCGCTTGGTCCTTCTTATTATTGTCCATGTTGATGATTTTTTATGGTCTGTAAACCCTTGGTTATTTTAAGTAAACACAGTACATCTCTTACCCTTATCCCTATTATAACTACAATGTTCCCTATTATTATTACTAGCATCATCATTATTACTATTATTACCTTTATTATTATTTTTATTACTATAACTACCATTATATTTATTGTTATTACTACTATGATTATTACTACTATTATTATTATCATAATTAATATCATCATTACTACAAATACCATGATTATTATTATTATTATTATCATTATTATTATTATTATTATTATTATTATTATTATTATTATTATTATTATTATTATTATTATTATTATTATTATTATTATTATTATTATTATTATTATTATTATTATTATTATTATTATTATTATTATTATTATTATTATTATTATTATTATTATTATTATTATTATTATTATTATTATTATTATTATTATTATTATTATTATTATTATTATTATTATTATTATTATAATCACCATTACCCTTATCATTATCGTTATTATTATTAAGATTTTGTAGGGATCCGTCCTTATTCCTCAGCGTTAAAATTTTTTTATTGATATACAACATTAGCCGTAGTCCATCTGTATTTTTCGGTTTTCGATAAAGTATTTTTGTAAATTCGAAAATTTTAGCAGCGTTCCGCCCTTATTTTACGGTTAATCCCTATTCTACAGTTTTTTTATTGACTCGAAAAATTTGAGCAGCGTTCCACCCTTATTTTACGCGTTCCATTTTTACGTTACTATTTTTGTTAAGTATTTGAATTAATTCGGAAAATCTGAGCAGCGTCCCGCCCATATTTTCCGCCTCAACTCAAATTAATTTATTTAATTCTTATTTAAAAACATTATTTTTCATGATTTTGGTCGTTCGGATTAATCTTTTTCCGTTGGCCATCCATTTTAACTGTTGCAACGATTTCGCAATTTTCCCCGCTACCCATTCCCTCTTTTTGTCCTTAAGATCTATTTATGTTCATATTATATTTAATGAGTGCCCACTGGACTACTCGGTGTTAGATATTTTGAGCCGAATGTTGTTAAAAATTTATGTTAATTTTAGGAAACGGATGATATTGACGTTTCGGCTCCTGCGTTCCACACGCCGGGGCCTTCACGGGCACGAACTATTGGCGATTTTACACGCACTTACACAGTTTGATAGTGTGTTTTATTTTTCTATCTTGCGTTATGTTTTGGCTGTGGGCCCCAAAAATAAAATAATAGAAAAAATAAATTACCACATGAATTATGCAAAACTCTCGACCCATAAACTGTATATTTGGCATTCATATAAACAAATTTTAAATTGGGCATCGATGTACATAAACCAAAATAACATAACTGTAGATTAACAATCTGAAAATATTGCTGCAAAACATAACTGTAGATTAATAACCTGAAAATATTGATAACTGTAGATTAATGATCTGAAAATATCTAAAAAAAATCACACAACAAAGTAAGATTTGTAAAAATGTGCATCTTAAATTTGGTTGAAATTAATACTACAAAGTAGTAGTTGAAAATTTGGGAAAACACATTAGTATTTATACCTATAATTTGGCTTTAACCTTGCGTGTTAGTTTTATTGCGATTAAACAAAATTCGACTTTGAAATTATTTGTGTTATCTAAATTAAATTTTTATTTATTTCTTAATTTAAATTAGTAATTTATTTTTAACATTTTTTAAATAAATTTATTCAACCAAAAAATATTTTATTTTTATTCATTTAATTCATTAATTTTTACTTTTATATAAATGGTCATTTTACGGTCGAATTTTCTTGTTATTATGTTATTTTTTATGTAAATTTCGTGCGGTTCTTGATGCATTTTGTATTTATTTTATTTTACTTTTATGTTTTTGATTTTATATTTATTTATATTCTCTCAGATTTTAAAGTGTTTAATTGGTGTTATCTATTGTATTTTAAGTTATCTTGGTGCTGGGTTTTCGTGCTGTATTACTGATGCATTTAAACAATTCTCAAGGCTATTTGTGTTCTGGCCCAACATAAAACACTCCGGGGCCCGTAAAATTGCGACCCGCAATTTCTAAAAGATCTAAGCTATGAACTATGCAGAGTTTACATTTTACATTCAATTGGGTCTACGAGTTACATGGTCGTGACCTTAAAACCCACATGCATAAAAATAGTCATACAGTATACATCAATATACGGATTCCAAGATGAAGTGAAAGAGGACATACAGTCTGGTCATGATCACACATAAAGAATAGTTAATAGTCTAAGAATCATTAGTTCATTGTTAATCATGAGTTCAATATTCTGTCACTTGGGTATTCGTCTCGCTGATGCCTTGAGTTTCTTGGTTTCTGATTGATTACTTTCTTCAGCAGGTTCTGATATTTTGACGATTCGATATCTGTTGTGCGATTTGACTTTGAGATTTTGTTTAGTTTGGGGAATTGACTTCATTAGATGCCGATTGTTTGGAAGATTGGGAGGCTTAGTGAATCTCAGATAAGAAGAATAGATAGAATGTTTAGTTCAAGACTCCTTTTTTGCTGGTTTATTTAGGGTTTTGAGTTGTAAATTGACATTCTAACTTTCGTTTGTTGATTTTTTCTTTACATCTTGAACTGGGTGGTGTTCAATTGGATTCTGTGGATAGCTGACCCTTTATCATATTATCTAATCTCGATTGTTTGATGATAATTGATCGGTTCGGGATTATTCATGATTCTTTGAGGTTGGTCTGAGTTTCTTCTTTTCAGTTATCAATTTTGGCTGTTTATTCTCGATTTTCGGTTCTTTTTGTTATTTTTTAGGGTTTCTAAAGATCATCCATGATTATTTTAATATTGTTTCCTTGCTGGGTGTTTCCTTTTTCTATTGGCTTTCGATTTGATTTTCTAGAGTTCTGAGGAATTGAACGATCCGTTTTTCTTGTTTAATCCTTTGACCATTGGGTATAATAGGAATTGATCCGTCCGTAATTGGTATCCTTTGGCTTCTCATATATCGGCATATTTGTTACAGTTAATTTTTGCATTGATTGATTGATTGTGGGGTTTTTCAACATCTTTCTAAGGGATGCTAGGTTGTACATATGAGCTTATTACTGCTATCCTCCTTCTCATCGCCAATATCATGCTGCTTTCGAATTCCTTGTTTTTATAACAATTTTCAGGTTCCTTTAATAGGGCTTGTTATTATTTTCTCTTGATTTTGGGTAGTTGTTTGACTTTCTGTTTCTCTCCTTTCTTTATCTCTGTTGCCTTTATTACCGTATCTGGTTTCTCGTTTCTGTGATTTGTATTAACTTTATTTTTGCATCGCTTATCTTCTTTGTTTGCCTTTACTACCATTTGCAAGATTCTTATGATATTCCATCTTGATTGAGTGCATTTTGTAGTTCAGTCTCATCATCTTTTGTCTTGTCGTTTATTGGTATTGTCTTTTGTAATCTCTCTTTACTGATTCGATTTGTCTTTCTTGTAATCTGGTTTTTGATTTTTGAGTTGGTTTTGATTTGTTCTCTGATCCTTTCCTTATTCATATCCGCTGTTGCACGTCAGTCTTGCTTGGAATTACGATTCCGTGATATTCATTTTGTCTCGTTTGGCTGCATCTAGTTTCATTTGCAGTTGATTGTTTTTCTTACTTTATTCCCCGAATTGATTTTTGAGTCTCTTCCACCTCTTTGCAAGTTCTATTTCCTTGTCTTTTTCGTTTTTTCGTTTAGCTTTATTTTTCAATTATCTACCTGTTTGTTGTTATTCGCCAGTTTCGCATTAATTGATTCAGTTTTTTGTTAAATTATTCTCCCTCGTCTTTTTTGTTGACTGACTTGGTATTTCATCTATTTCTTCAACCCTTTCGTTTCGTGTTGATACTTCCTTTACTGTTTTGCTGCTTTATCTTGCTCCGATCGTGACTTTGTTTTCGTTGTTCCTGATTTTCGTCTCTCATCTGATTGTACTGGATTTTCCAAGTTTTAAATTGCTCTACAAGTCTACTCTTGTCTCTGATTTCCTTGATGGCTTCGGTACCTCTTAATCGGTTTATTTCAATTTCTGATTCCGATTTGATTAGCTTCTAATTGATTTGTTTCTCAATTTTAACTTAATATTGCATCACTTGTCTTTCTCATTCTGCTTTATTCTTTGTCACATCGTCTGATTTTTTTACTTTGTTTTCGCTCTTCGACTATAATATTTATATACTACTTTTATATATTATCGGATATTATTATATTCATTCTATATAATATTTATACACTACTTTTATACATTACTATATAAACATATCTATTATATAAATTATTTGCACATTTCTAACTATTTATTACTTTATCTCCAAAGGGTCTACGCGGCAAGGTGCGTATCCCTCCGCATCTCTCATCAATTACTGGATATATATCGATCTCACTTGGCCACTAGAGTGGTGAAATTAGTGACGGTGGTTGTTGCGTCCATATCATACTTGGGTATTGGTTCATATTTTGACTTTTTTTTTTTTTTTTTTTTTTTTCGATTTTAAATTTTTTTTTGTGAGTCGATCATTTGGTTCAAACAGATTTTGTCTGTATTTTCTTCATCTTTTGATCTTTTCTGATCGTCTACGTTATTTGGCTTTGATTGTTGTCTTATTTCTTTGTAGGCTACTGAATTTTGCTTTTTATTACTATCTCGGTTTTCTCCCTCTTCGTTATCATCTTCGTTTTTCCTGTCTTCATCATCATCATCCTTTTTGTTCTGGTTTTTATTACATCGAGCCTTCTCAATCCTGTTGTCCTCGACACTTGTTTCTTTGATTATCTCTTCATACATCTTGATTATCATTTTTCTTCTATTTCTAATTCTTCCAATCTGGGCCTTTTTCTTTCAGGCTCTCTTTTATTGTCCGTGAATTTTATTTCTCCTCTCTTTAACAGGGCTTTTATCGTCCTTGGTAATGCATACTCGGATTTTATTGCTCTTTTTAGTAATATATTTTCATTGCTTTCGAATTTGTTTACGTCTATGATTTCGTTATCGGATTTTCTTTTTCTCCACTTGATCAGTTTTGCTGCTGCTTCATTGTATCCTCTCTCGATTGCTCCAAGGATTGGGTTTAAATTTGTCCTATTATTTGGATGTAATCTTGAATTCCATTTATCGTAACGAAATCTATTGCTCTTGTTTCTCGCGACATCATAATATAATTTAACATCGTTTTTCCTTTATTGTCCTTCTCATTTGGAGTCGATCCTGTTTTTAATAACTCCCTCAGAATTTTCGTTGACGCATCTCTTGACACTGCAATATTCATGGGTATTTGTCCTTTCTCATTTCTAATATTTGTATGTTGTCCACATTGGTTCATTGCCTCGATAATTTCCATCGTTCGTTCTTCGTTTTCGCTTTCTATGGCGTGGTGTAGCGGTGTATTACCCGCTATGTCAATTATTGTGAATAATATTGGCATTCTTTTCTTTAAGATGCTGATTTCTGCTGTTGATTTTGAGCCTTTTGCGTAGTTCGTGATCATCTTTGTTACTCCTTCTAATATCTCGGTGATATTCTTGTTTCTAGTCCATTTCGGCATTATTTCCTTAGTTATTTTGATGATTGCTTTCATCCGTTTCCGGTAATTCATTCTATCATTGTAGATTTCGTTATATTCTCGTTCCTGTTTCGCCTGATTACTATGATATTTTGATTTTGTCTCATGGCTGTTTGCGGCTCCGTTAATTTGTTTCGTCATGTCTAATAGGTTTGTCTGCCTTTCAGTTGTCATGTCTTTTCCTGGTTCGTAACTTGATTCGACACTTGTATCATTCGCTGGCTTTATTCTGATGTTGGTATTGATCTCATTTGTTTTCCTATTGCTTCTTCTCACTAGTCTCACTGTTCCGGATGGGTTCTGAGTCCGTTTATTTGGACAATTCCGAGCCAAATGTCCCCATTTTTGACAGTTAAAAATTTTCTGCGCCTGTTGTGACAAATGATATTTACGTGTCCTCTCTTCCCGAATAGTTGGCTTATTTGATGTCGATAGCAGTCGTTCTCTGCGTGTCCCGATTTTTGACAAGTTTTACAATAGTCTTTGATTTTTACTTCATTAGCTTTCGTATCAATTGTCCAGATACTTTCTTCGTTCGTTGTGGTTTTTCTAATTGTGTTTTGCTGAGTAAATCAATACCATATTGTAATTTTCCTTTCCACATGGGTTGTATTGTTGAGTTCGTTAATTACATCTTCTTTTGTCTCAATTTTCAATTCACTGACTGTTTTTGATCTGTCTTGCATATTCAGATTTCTCGTTTGTTGTCTTTGGATTCTCTTTTCGATTAGTTCTCCCTCTGAAATTTTATTAACCATTAAAATATTAACCTCTTGTTCGATTGACGCCACTCCGATTTCTATATTATCTCTTGTTGTTTGTATAGATTTTGACTCCAATACTTTACTTTCTACGTTTATTTGAAGTTCCTCTTTCTTGTCCTTTTCATTATTGTTTAGCCCTTGTTGTTACATGTTTATTTTCGCTTTCCTTATCGATTCTCTTTTCGATTTTTTTCTGCTTTTTCGTCGTCTATCGTTCGGTGAACTCTTGAATTATCTTTATTTATTTTTTTTTCGCTGCTCGATTCTTGCTCTGATTTTATTTTGACCTCTTGAGTTTCGTCTTTCTTAATTACTTCATTTTCTTTGTCGTTATTTTCGTTATTTATTGCCATACCATCCTCGCTGTTGACGACACACTGCTCCGCAGTGTAGATTTCTTTTGTATTGACTATTCTCGACACATTGCTTCTACTTGATATTTGATTTCTTTTCATCCGTCTTTGTCGAATTTCTTGGATTTCCTCTCTCTGTAATCTCTTTCATTCAATTTGTTGCTGTTCCGGATATTTTCTGGTCCATTGATATCGAACATCATTCATGTTTCTCCTCGTATTACTTCGCTGTATTTGATTTTTTGCGCTATTCTTTGAATCATACCACCTAATTGCTCACTCTCTTGTATTTGATTGCTTTGTGTACTTTGACTATAATTGTACGGTTTTGGTTGTCTCGATTTTCTCTCTATTGGACAATTTGCAGCTATATGTCCGTTTAGGTTGCAGTTGTAACAGGTTCTACTCTCGTATCTTGTGGTTGTCCTCATTATCGTCATATCTCTTCAATGTCTGACCCCTTGTGTTGAGTTATTTTGTGGACTCTTTTTGAATTGGTTTGGTTTTTGTTGACCTTAAATTCTTCTCATTCGACAATTCTTTGACATATGACCGCTTTGATTACAATTAAAACAGATTATCATTTCTTCTCCTTCTGTGCGAACTATTCTATCACATCCTTGGCAATTCTTTAGTTGATAACCTCGGTCAGTTCGGCATCCTTCTTTTGAACAGATAATACATACTGGGTTGTAACTCGCGTTGTTAATCCTGAAATAATTATTATAATTTATAAATTTACCTCTACTGTCTTGAATCCTCTTAACTGGCATATCGTAAATTCGTGATGGTTTTTCAATATATTGATTTGTTTGCGGGTAAATATCTTTCGTTTGTCTCGTTATTTCCATCACTACTTTTATTGGTTCTGATACTCGATCTTTTAACTCGGTTTGTTCATTTTTTCTTTCGACTCTTTCTTCCATTGTGGTTAACATTTTCTCTACTCGTGTGATTTCCGTTTTCCATGTTTCAGCTATTTTCGTTTCAACTGTTTTCATTTCCGAATTTCCAGTTTCTTTTTTGTCATTTAAATCTTCTTCGTTTCATTTTCTTTCTGGATGCATCTCCTGTACATTCCTCTTAAAACTCGAATATATTGGTTCTTGCTTCCTCATTTCTGGTTCATCGCGTGTGATTTCGTACATTGTTGATTCTCTCAAATATATTTCTGTTTCATCCGTGTTTTTACTTGGCAACTCTTGGTTCATTTCTTCTCGGAGTTTTTCCATCTCTTTACTCGTACTTGTTTTCAACTGAATTGTAATTTTTGTTTCGGGTGATTTCGCGTTATTTCCTTTGTCAGTTAACTTTCCAATTAACTTATCATATTCTTCAGCTTTTGTTTCCAAACTTTCTAATCTTGTTGTAATCATTGGTTCTGCTGTCGCTACTGTATCAAATTTTCTATCTGTTGCTGCTTTTCACTTTCTCTGACTTCCAATAAAATGGTTTATATTTTTTTTATCCTTGTTTTCCGTTCGTTTCTGTATATTCTCAGTTTCTCTACTCGATGGTTTTCTTGATTCCGGTTTCTCGTAACTCGTTTTCTTGATTCTATCTCTAGTTTATCGGCTCTATTATTCGTTGTTTACTTGATCTCTTTATTCTTTTGGTTTACTCGATCTCTTTATTCCTTGTCAATTATCTAAACATAAATAACATATTATTCTACATAAATTTCCGCATTAATTTTATCGTATTACTCTCATTGCTTCTCCTTATTTTAATTCTTTTCACTGCGTCAACTTCTTTATCTTTTTAATTTTTTGTCTTTTCATTTAAGTTTATTTTAAATTATCTATAACTCGTATCAATTATCTATTTGTTTCGTCTAAATTATCCTTATAGTCGTATCAATTATCTATATTGTCGTATCAATTAACTATTTTAATCAAATAAATCATCACCATCATATCAACAATCGTCTCGTTAACTATTCTCCTTTATCTCTTTATCATTGGTCCAAAAATGTTTTTTAATCTCTATTCACTATGGACCTTTTTACTTAACTAGTCTCTTATCTTAAACTTTATCCGCTATTGCTCTATGAGTCTTTTTATTTAAATCTTCTTGTCTTTTTCCTTAAACTTTATTCGCGGTGATCGTTTTTCTTTTGATTCATCTCCCTTCATTCTTAAGTCTATTTTGAATTATCTATATCTCGTATTAATTATCTATCGACCTCGTATCAATTATCTATATAGTCTTATCAATTATCTATGTGGTCGCATTAATTATCTATATTACAATAATAAAATCATTATACTCATACTCTCATTCAATCTGTAAATTATTTTTCCCATGTCTCATTGATTTAAAAATCGTTTACTTAATCCTCAGTCGCTCTATGGCCTTATCATTCCGTTGGCTGTCTGGGGCCTTCGTCATCTTATTTCTAACTGGCATTCTGTGGCCTTCAATCTCTAATCTCATTTCAGCTGGCACTCTATGGCCTTTAATATCTAATCATAATCATATCTCATTCGGCGCTCTATGGCCTCTAATATCTAAACATATTGTCTCATCTAATCATATCTTATTTAATCATAATCATATCTCAACTTTAATATCTAATCATATCCTATTTAACTATAATCATATTTCATCTTTAGTATCTAATCTTGATCACATCTTTACTGTTATAACCATATCTTATTTCAAGATCATCTCTTATCTTTAACATCTAATCATAATCATATCTAATCATAATCGTATATTATCTGTTCTCATCTTTAATCATAATCATATCTCATCTTTAATATCGGAGTTGAGTTTCATCAGTGACTTTTGGGTGAGTTTGAGGCCTCACACTGACTCTCAATCCATAGCGTCTTTTGTCTAGCGCATTTTACCGGTTACGCTTTCCTCACCGCCACTCGGATATTTGGTACTCGGTGTGGGATCCGGGTTGTTGTACCAAACTCCTCGCTGGGAAAACTAAAAAAACATTCCCTCAGTACTCGGTGTGGGATCCGGGTTGTGTACCTCGGAGAATATAAAAGCATGGAAATGCCTAGACGTTCAATCAAGTTCCAAAAGCGGTTTACTTGATTTCCCGAATAGTGAAAAGAAAAGGAAGCGATAAATGGGCGCGAAAATTCATAATATATCTGTCTAATATCTGCCCGCTCTCCCGTCAGATTTCCGGCACAATTAGGCTGCCCTGATCTGATCCTTAGTAGGTCCTTTTTTAGTATGAACCATTTACCGGTTAGTTCACATCTCGCCTACCGTTTGGTGTCCTCGATACTCGGTGTGGGATCCGGGTTGTGTATCGAACGGTCCAGCGCCATCAGTCCCTTGGCTGATAACATCCTGAACACGACAGTCCGTAGCTGTCCTCTGGTGCCTCATCACCAGCTAGGGAAAAAAGAATATCTTTAGGTACCTTTAACGTCTAAATCATGCGCATTTTTCAATCTTTATTTTTATTTTCGGTTTCCCCTTCACTTTCCCAACTCAAAAATTGTAGTAATCGCGTTGGTTTGTTCCCCAGAGAGGTGATCAATCTCTCGCCAGGAACTCTCCAACTTTTGCGACGGATCCTACTACCTTCCTCTCCTCGGGTTGATCAAGGTTTCCCATCGGAATAAGCGTACTATCGTTATGATAGCTCGGTTTTAAATCTTACTTCCCAGTATTATTTCCATATAATATAATATAAATAACATTACAAAATGAACTAACAAAATGATGCATCGAAACTTTTACCGTACCTTATGTGTGATTTTTCAGCTTTCACTGTTTAATTTGTGTTTTACTTGTCCACTCAGAATTTATTTAACGGTTTTCATGAAGTTTTCGGCTTTTTCCGTATGTTTTACACCTTTCGGTAGCTATTTTTGTCTAATTTATTATTATTATTAATCTCAACTCATCGTACTCGTTTTCAATCATCATTTTCCTCTGGTTGCTAACTATTATTCTCGTAATTCATTATTATCTCTAATCCTTTATTTTCATTAATAACAAGCATCATCATTTTATTCATCTACGCTCATTTCTTACTATTCATTTCATTTACACCTGAACATTTCCTGAACATTTTCACTGACTGTTATCTACGCCTAAGTTTCTCCATCATCTGGATTATCTTTTCGTCAATTTCTCTAACTTAATCGATTATCTATTCTCGTTTAGTATCTAATTTGGCTTTACTTGGCCTCATGTCTTTTGTAATACGTACAATCAATTAGTCGTTACTTCCGCTAATATTTCTCATCTCATAAGGGTAGGGGTTCGAAATCGTTGCAACCTTTTCCGTTAATATTTTGATCTTTAAATTAATTACTTTCAGTTTATCGTTTATTACGTTTAAAATATTTTAACTGACTTGATTATCCCGTCTTATTTCAAAACAATATTAATCCGGCAATTTCTATTTTTCCAATTTTTTTACGAACTCTTACCGCTGTTCCTATCTAATTATTATTTACATGGTTCTTTAATTTATTTACACGACATTTACACGACCCCTTTTTTTGTGGTTTCCCCTTTTCTAATCGCTTTACCCTTAGTAATTTCCACCTTTTCCCTGCTTTTATTATTTTTATTTTATTTATTTTTATATTTTTATTCTTACTTCCAATGCTTTGGATGATATTTATACGATGATTCCATTGACTTATACAACCTACCCATAATTTTATTTTTATTTATAGTTTCCTGTTTCTTTGATTTCTGCTCTACAAATATTGATAATTTTATCCCCACTTTCCTGTTGAATCGTTTCATTTTTGAAATTTTTGTGTATCTAATATTTTAATTTATTTACATATATTGATATTTTCCTCTCTTATTACAATACTCGTCATTCATAAGTTTTCTAAACTGTTGTTTTGTTTCATCGTATTGTTGGGGTTGTCGGTGACTTCGAATAGAAATTATTGTTGATCTGACTCCAAACGTGCTTTAAACACCAGTAACGAACTCCAAACGATATAAATTTTATTGATTAATACACTTTGTCTCCACTGATTTACAAAAATATTTACAATTCACTTTCAAAATTTTTAATTTCTTCACAATTCTCTGAATTCTAGAGTATTCGAAGGTTTTGACCCATTGTAACTTTTTATCAAAAGTTCACATGATGATAGTTCTATGGTAATTTTTGATCGTCTTATTATTCTACAAAATATATCAAAAATTAAAAATTTTTGCCAAAGTTGTGACCCTTTATAACTTTTTATCTAAAGCTCTGATGACTAAAGTTCTATTGGCCATTTTGCTTGTTTCGTCGATCTCTACAACATATCAAAAATTAAAAATTTTGACTAAGGTTTTGACCCTTTATAACTTTTGACCCAGAAGTCAGAGTTCCATACTTCTATAGTAAATATTGCTCAGCTTCTCAAGTTCTACAACATATCAAAAACTAAACTTTTTGAAGGTTTGACCCTTAATAACTTTTTGTCCAAAGGTTGGAAGATCCTAATTTTATCACCACTTCTGTAGTAGTGGGATGTGTCACATCCAGCACATGTCACATCCAGCACAGTACCCCCCCCCCGCTGAGAGAAAATTTTTCTAAGTCCAAAAGTCCAAAAAATTTTTAAGACAAAGACAATGACTCATTCAAGGTCATTGAAACAAAGACCATGACTCATTCAAGGTCATTGGATGACTCACCATATTTTTTCAAGGTCATTTAAACAAAGACCACGACTCATAAAAGGTCATTGGATGACTCACCATATTTTTTCAAGGTCATTTAAACAAAGACCACGACTCATAAAAGGTCATTGGATGACTCACCATATTTTTTCAAGGTCATTGGATGACTCATCATATTTTTTCAAGGTCATATTATTTTTAAACATTTTTAAATTTTAATTTACTACTTATTTTTATAAGAAGTATATATTTTGTAAATTTATTTTATTATTATTAAATTAAATTGTATGTTTTAATCAAGTCAATTATTTTATTATTATTATTACTTATTATTATTATTAATATTATTAATATTATTATTAATATTATTATTATTAATATTATTATTTTTATTATTATTTTTATTATTATTTTTATTATTATTATTATTAATATTAACATTATTACTATATAATGAAAACCAAGACATATACAACAAATTTATTATAAAGAGATAATTCTACTATAGTAGTATTGTCAAAGAGCTTTATTCAAAGCCCATTCCACACACATTCCGATATCTGGCAGCGAAGCAATGCCATCCATCACCACAGGGGTATTCGGCTTCCATATCTTTGTACAAATTTTTTTGTTCGATATCCCATAGGAACTCATCGATTACAGTAAATATCCATATTGATGTATGATTGAATATCAAGTCTGGAATTATTTATGGTGGCTTATCCATGATTCCATGTATTTCTGGATAATACAATTCCAGACGTTCTTTAATAACTTAAAAATAATCATCTAAAAAACAAGTAATAATAATAATAATAGTAATAATAAATTACCATAATGTTTAATTTCATTTATAGCTTGAACGGCGCTCGGTACAATCATTTTAATGATAAAAATTGAAATAACAATTACTTTTATACTAATTTAGACACACACACACATACAAATCTTTAGCTATAAACAATAAATATTAATTTATATAGATTTGAAAATGATTAAAGAAATTTTAATAATATTATTAGTTTTTAATATGGTCAACTAAATTGTTGTAACCGTTCAAGGTAAAAATTCAACAAGATGTGTATGTCCTGATACAGCAGTATTGATGGATATTTTGTATATGATAGATAGGCCTAGATATTTGAAAACTCCAGTCAAAATATTATCTGAAAGAATGAGTAATTTAGAATTCCGATTTGAACATACATTTAAGACTTTAAAAAGAGCTAAAAACGAATTATATGATGATATTATATATTTAAATAAGACCATTGGTATTATCAAAAATTAATTAAGAAAATCAATATTAGAATTGAAAGAAAATCGTAAACTTAATGAAAAAATGATGAATCAAGTTCAATATAGTATCAAATTTTATTCTAATAAAACAACTGATCAGTTCAATCGTATAATGAAATTACAACAACACCCAGTTAACAGTGGCGGCAACAGCTTGAAAGAAGTTAACAGTGCCAACAAATCATCATTGCCATTTCCATTATATATTTTTACATATTTTCTTAGTATTACATGATTCTGATTGGCCGAATATAGTATAAATAAGCTTACACTTTCATATATTTTTATAAAATGCCAGAAACTAAATTTTTTATAACTTTGTTGAATGAGCTGGTCTCTAATAATAGAGAAGAAGATGAAATCATTAAAAACATGAAATTTATGGTAAACCGTACCGAGAAAATCGTTGAAGACATCCCATTCGATTATGAAAAAATTCTCAATTTGCCACCATTGGAGAGAAAGAAGGCATTCCAATCAATATTTAGTTACATGTTCGATGAAAATAATAAATGGATGCGAATAATAGTAGGATTAATGTACATGAAACACATGATATTAAAATCTGGATCCGACTATGAAAATTATTTCCAATGGTCTATAGAGGTATATTACTTTATATTGTTATTAATTTATTATTATTTAGGTGATAGAAACAAAAATTGATCCGTGGGTAGAATCAAACGGTGGATGGACAGCTATTATTCAAGTTGCCGCAGAAGCCAAACGCTCTGATATTTATATCGAGAATTGCAAATTTTTATTAAAACTATTCACTGGAGTATCTGTTTTATATTTATGTAACAAGGTTTATCATAGATTTTAATAAATATTTCTTTGTTATTTTTATTAATAAAAAACTATATTTTAAGGATTTATTGATTATTACATGTACATGGTTCACCACAAGATTCTATCATAATATTTTCTATAACATGATCAACACAATTCTTAAATTCCGTAGGCTCATCTTGAATAATTTCGGTAGCTTCTTCAACATTAATAATTTCTTCAGAATCATTAATAATTTCAGTATCTCCATCATTAACAATTTCAT
Organism: Schmidtea mediterranea; assembly: GCA_022537955.1. Lineage (NCBI taxonomy): Eukaryota > Metazoa > Platyhelminthes > Tricladida > Dugesiidae > Schmidtea > Schmidtea mediterranea. The sequence continues at coordinate 138,990,660 of CM039679.1, read as the reverse complement.
CACTCTGACATCCAGAATCACTCTGACATTCAGAATCGCAATCCGATTCTTTACTCAATGCTTCAACTAGAGTCAACATATCTCTAATTTTTACACCGGTTATTTCTTCAAGTTTATCAAACAAAAAGTTTATTAAATATTCTAAACCAAAATTAATTAATTATTTTATATTTTATATTTTACCTTTTTCAGACATCATTTTAACACTATTTTAAAACTAATTATAATTTTGTTTATAGAATAACAAAGAAAAATTAATACATTTATTAAACACTAAACACTAAAATAACTGTGAAAGTCTAGCAGTAACAATTTTCCAGATTGGAGAAAGCACATCGTTTTGATCTGCTTTATATCCTTGGATTGTTATTGTTAAATACCAGTTTTCCTGTTCTTTGAAACCTATTTCTGTAAATGCATCATAATATCTGGTATATTGACTCGTGAAGAAAGCATTTTCATTGCATTTTAAATTGGAATTGATCTTTTTGAATGTATTATCAATATCCTTGATATCTAACATTGAGAGAGTCCCAGCAAGAGATTGAAATTGCGTTTTTTTGAGTTTGACCGGATTTGTCAATTGCATATTGATAGGCTCCTTTAAAAAATACATTTTATAATTGTGGAACATCTGAACTGGTTGGACGCTTATTTTCTTGTTCATGTTTGATTTATGATCTCTATAAGGTGGTGACGCGCTTTTATACCCTTGACAGATACTGATTAACTAATCAGAATCATGCATGATAAGTGCATGATAATTGCATGTTAAGTGCGTGACTGTATGTAAATTAACCCGTTGAGTTTACATATATGATTTTACACATATCATCTATATAAAATGTATTGTTATTATTATTTTTATTACTATTATTATTACTATTATTACTATTATTACTATTATTACCAAAATAAAACTAACAAAAATAAAACTATTATTAATATTATTACCAACACTAACAAAACAACAAAAATAAAACTATTATTACTATTATTACTATTATTACCAAAATAAAACTAACAAAAATAAAACTATTACAATTATTAATATTATTACCAACACTAACAAAACAAAACAAAAAAAATAAAATTCAAAACATTTATTTTCGAAAAAGTTGGTATTTCGAAGAATTTCTAACTGATTTTGCCAGGCACCATTCCACATAGCGCTGGTATCGAAAATCGCAGCAGCTACAACCCAGAATACAAGGGTATTCGGGTTCCATCTCCTTCGGTCTTCTGTCAAGCTTAATATCCCATAGAGCTTGATCTATTATGTTAAAAATCCATTTGTTGGTGGTTGTATAGACCAAATCTGGAATTACTGATTCAGGCTGGTCTTTGACTATTGCTCTGAGTTGAGGATAGAAGAAGAATAACCTTTCCAGTAATACGGCCTGATATTTATCTGGAAACAAAGATTATAATATTAATAAATAATAAATAATAAATTTACCATAATTTTCGATTTCTTTTTTGCTTAATTTTGTGCTCGTCATCATAATATTTTCCATTTTAAAAAATGAAATAAAATGAATAAGCAAGTTGTTTTAATCAATCATTAGCCAATCAGATATCGACCAATCCGGTGATTTCATTTTGTATGTCACAAACAATATTTTTGTATTCTAGATTTCGCAACCCTAATATGACTATTTTGCCACTAGCAAACACGTTAACACACATTGGGTTGTATTTTAAAAGCCTCAGTGCAGGAAATAATTCTGGTTCGAACATACAAAGACATTTTGTTGACATGTTGTATAGATTGATAGATTGTCCTATATCCATGGTAACTGTAATTGACTGTATTTTAATATCCTTTATTCTATATTGTAATTTATTGACATCTAAAGGTTTCTTACATCCCATTCTACAATTTGCTGTGGTTTACCATTTGGAAACGTCATTTTTGATACATCGAAAGTTCCTTTATAATTTATATTTGTTAACATAATTAAACATAATTAAGAAATATTAAGCTATATATATATAATTTTTAGGAAGAGTTCATTAAATCATATAATATAAACAAAAAACCTATAATTATACAAATTAATAATGGAATTAAGAAATGATGCTGTATATCAAATCGTCGGCCCAAGTGGTAGTGGTAAAACTATGTTTGTGTGTAAATTAATGAAATATAATTTATTTCAAACCAAATTCAACAAGATTTATTGGCATAGGGGTGCAGATGAAGAACATGGATTAACTCAAGATAATTTCTGTAAATTGAAAAACATGAAAATAGTAAAGGGTTTCGATAAAAACTGGTCAAGTCGTTTAAGGAAAGGTGATGTCATCATTATTGATGATTTGTATCAGGAAGCTAATAAAGAAAAGGATTTTAATAATTTATTCACAAAAATCAGTAGACATGTAGGTGTTACTGTGATCTTTATTACTCAAAATCTATTTCATCAGGGTGGCGCACATCAAACAAGGAATTTAAATGTTCAATATTTAGTTATTTTCAAGAATCCTAGAGATGCAACAGTTATTGATTTTCTTGCTCGACAAGTATACCCTAATAATCGTAATTTTCTCATCAGTGCATTTCAAGATGCTACAAAATCACCACATGGATATATATTTCTTGATTTCACATAACAATGCAATGATGATTTACGGGTAAAAACCGATATTTTCAATAAAGAAGGTGCCATGGTATATAAACAAAGTTGAAAACTTTAACATGTAAAAATGTTTATGAAATCCAGGCTTAAAAATATCCGAAAACTTAGACAAAGTATTAAAAAGACTATAAATAAAGTTCCACCAAAAACCAGTTAAACACCATCTAAAAAGCTAATAACCGAGAATTACCCTGCAATGAATCTTATTTCGAAAAACATTATTACAAAGAGTAAGAAAACAGATAAAATTGTAAAAAATCATAAGAGTTTCCCATATTTTAATGCATTGTTAAAGGCTTCGAGTATGAAACGAATGTCTATTTTACAATCTTTTCCAACTTTTGTTGTCGATGATTTACTCAAAATTCTATTAAAAGTAGTTAGAGGTAAAATTAAAATCAGTAATTCTAAAAAACTAGTATTGAATAAACATCGTAAGCCTTTGTTATCACTAGTAAATAATAAAAATCGACAGCAAATGAGAAAAATCATATATAAACAACAAGGTGGTTTTATCGGAGCAATGTTACCATTAGCATTATCATTATTATCACAATAAACGATGGGTCAATCATTACTTAATGTTAAATTAAAATTTAAATCATCTTGTTGTAATGGAGAAGATTAGGACGAACCCAGAAGACGAAGCAGGTTTCGGTGGAGTGGCAAAGTTAAAGAAAAGAGTCCCAAAGTCGAAAAAGGAAACGCAAAAGTGGTTGTCAGATCAGCTTGCGTACAGTTTAAACAAACCAATGCGGAAAAGATTTCCAACAAGAGCTTATAAAACATTCGGTATTAATGATTTATGGCAAATGGATTTGATGGAGATGATACCGTATTCGAAGATTAACAAGGGTTATAAATATATTTTAACGTGTATTGATGTTTTCAGTCGTTTTGCTCGCGGTGTATCAACAAAGACAAAATCTGCAGAGGAAATATCTAAAGCAATTAACTCAATGTTTAAAAATGAGCATCCAGACAATTTGCAAACCGATTTAGGTATTATTATTATTATTATTATTATTATTATTATTATTATTATTATTATTATTATTATTATTATTATTATTATAAATATTATTATTATTATTATTATTATTATTTTTATTATCATTATTAATATTATTTTTATTATTCTTATTATTATTATTATTATAGGCAAGGAGTTTTACAATAGTAAAGTTAAGCAAATCCTGGATCGTCTCAAAATAAATCATTATTCTGTACATTCTCAATACAAAGCCGCACATGTTGAAAGATTTAACCGGACATTGAGGGATAGATTGAAGAAATATTTCGTGCATCAAGGTAATAAAATATGGATAAATGTATTACCGAAAATACTTGTTAGTTATAATAATTCATCACATCGAGGTCTGAATGGTTTGAGACCCGTAGATATCAGCTCGAAAACATTAGCTAAATCAGTACGGTCTAAAACAGTTGCTATTACAAAACCAAAATATAAAGTTGGTGATCACGTTAGAATTAGTAAAATATCTGCTTCACCTTTCATCAAACATTTCGATAGTAATTGGAGTGATGAGGTATTTCAAATTACTAAAATTAATACTAAACAGAGTCCTGTAATGTATGTTATTAAAGATAGTGATAACAATGTAATACAAAGGAAATTCTATGAACAGGAATTACAAGTTATTTCCAAGCTTACAGTGTTCAGAATTCAGAAAATACTGAAAACTAAAATGGTGGGTAAGGATAAACAATACTATGTCAAATGGCATGGATATCAAAAACCCTCATGGATATCATCAAAAGACCTAGTAAAATGAGTTTCTATACAATTTTACCGAGTAATAGTTGCCCACTAATCCATCCGGAAAATCAAGCAAGTAAATTTATGGTTGATCTTCAAAATCCCATTTATTTACATGGAAATTGGGAAGTTGCTTTGCAATACTTTACATTTGTGTACAATACATTCCCATTTTATAGTCATTGTAAAATTGGATTCAAGAAACGTGTACCCAAAACCTGTAGTGGTATTTTCTCAATCAATAATTTTGAACGATATTCTCATATTCCGAATCAGATTTTAGATGAAAATTGTGGCATGTTTTTCAAAGATGGATTGAATGTTAGTTGTGATTATAGTCCATTTACAATAAAGTTTGAAAGTATTGAGGATGCCAAGCGAATGAGTTGTGATAAGCTTAGCATTGTTGTTCCTGGTACTGAATACCTAATACGTTTCAAAACATTTGATGAAAAAATCAAAATATCACTATCATATATTAATGAAGTTGAAGAAACATTTACATTTACTAATGATTTATATATTGAAACACTTGAAGAATTACATAAATATATTTCATTCAATTGTTTACATATATTTAAAACTATTGAATTTGTTAAAGATGGAATATGCAAATTCAGTCTGAATAATAACATTTGTGAAATTACATTTGATAAAAATTTGGCTAATACATTGGGATTAGATAAGCACACATATAGGACAAGTGCTTTTGGTGTACGCCAACCAAAAATAATAAAACTTCATAGGTAAATGTTCATATATACTAACATCATCGATCCTATAATTGTTGGTGATTCTTTGGTTCCTCTTTTGAAATCTGTTTGGGTTGATAAACATGATCAGGATGAAGTTGTCAATATAAATATCGATAATCCCATGTACTTACCGGTATCAACATCATGTTTAAACAATATAGAAATAAATATTCGTGATGATAGCGGTAAATTTATTGAATTTAGTAAAGATACAAAAACTCATTTGACCTTACATTTTCGTAAATTAGATGGCCAATAACGATATTATTAGTATGTATAGTGGTAGTCAAAGTGGTGGTGAATTACCGTATTTTATTGGTAAACAGTATGGATCAGGATGTTTGAGAACAATTGGTAGATTTGCACTTCCTATTCTTAAACGCCTTGGTAGTTTTGGTATGAAAACTGCTAAAGATGTGATAATGAATGAGCAGAAAATATTGCCATCTCTGAAATCAAATGCATTATCCGAGTTAGGGAAAGTTCTACCTAGTGTTGCAGGTATGTTTCAAAAACCCGAAGCGCCAGCTCAAAAACGTAAAAGACCTCATAAACATATAAACAAACGAATGAAAGGACATGAAACTATATTTCAAAAATGATTTGTGGTAAATCTGAATTGTGTTTATTTGATAGACCATCTCCCCAAGCAGTAATTGAAATGGGGGCCTTTGAAGATGTATTCCCGATGAATTCTATTATGGATAGTAGAACTGATATTGAATTTTATATTAATGGTTCCCAAACTGAATATCTAGATTTGAACGATACATTGCTAACTGTTCAGATCAAAGTTGTAGATAAAGATAGAAAACCGTTGGGTGAACCTAGTGATGTAATACCAAACAATTTCTTGTTTCATACACTTTTTAAAGATGCAGTTCTCGGATTTAATAATATCAAGATTGAGGGTGGAAACAGTACATATATTCACAAAGCTCTAATAGAAACTATTATAAATTACAATAGTGATACTAAAAATACATGTTTAACTCCTATGGGTTATGGTAGTGATGATGATAGGAAAAAGTGGATTAAAGGTTCGAAATTATTTACCATGTGCTCATCATTACAACTCGATTTTATGGATCAACCGAAATATTTACTCCCAGGTGTTAATGTACACATTAGATTGAAAAGATCTGATTCGGCATTATCACTAACAAGTGCCACCACCGCACCAATTCTTCAATTAGTGGATGCAAAATTATTGGTGAGAAGAGTTCGGGTTGAGCCTTCTGTATTAGCCGGTCATCAATTGGGGCTTAATTCTAAGCATGCAATATATCCATTGAAAACAAAGGAAATTGTTCAATTTGCAATTGCTAAGGGTTCAGCTTCTTTCTATAAGGAACAAATATTTGGAGATAGAAGAATGCCCAACTTTATATTGGTAACATTTCAAAGTGAATCTCAATATAATGGATCATACTTAACATCGAGCTCAATTTTCAAAAACTTTGGTGTAACTTCTCTAACTTTATCGAAAAATAGTGATTATAGAGAAACATATACTCAAGATTTCGAAAATGATAATTATTGTGCTACATATATGCAGAGTATAGTTAGAAATATGGGTTATTTGGATAACTCTTGAAGATTTTAAAAACAAATATCTATTCTTCACATTTGTTTTGGCACCCGATTTTGATTTAAATCAGAGTCAATTACCTCAAAATGGAAATTTACGATTAGATATAAAGTTTGCTAAAGCTACAACTGAACCGGTACATGTTGTAATATATGGAGTATTTGAAAATGAGGTTCAAATAACTGCAAACAGAACAGTGTTGGTTTGAACAGAGTTCAAACATTATTGGTTTGAAAATGTTGGTATAAATGTATAGATAATTTATGATAATTTGTCATGGAGTAAGTTTTTAAATGTATTATTAATATTATTGATGTAGTTCTGTTCAGGTCTATCGAATTGGAAAACAAATACTAGGACATGAATTTTTAGGGGTATTTCCTCTTGATAATATTCTATATTTACGTAATAATCAAGCCATAATCGTCAATACTCAATCATCTCATCACGGTGGAGAACATTGGTTAGCAATATATATGAAACCTAGCAAGATATTTGTATTTGATCCTATGGGTTTCTATTATCCGGCTTTAAAGTTTTGAAACTGCAAACAATGGGTAAACCTATTGTCTATAATAAAACTATGTATCAAAAACCATGGACCTTAACATGTGGTCAACATTGTTTAGCTTGGTTATTATCCAAGAGATTTGATGATTAATAAATGTATTAATGTTTATTGTTATTGTTATGTTTTAACTATTAATATTTTTATTTATTATTATTATTTTTATAAATATTATTATTATTATAATAATTATTATTATTTTTATTATTATTATTATATTATATTATTATTATTATTATTATTTTTATTATTATTATTATTTATTATATTATTATTAATATTATTTTTTATTATTTTTTTTTTATTTATTATTATTATTATAAATATTATTATTATGTGTTTAATTAAAGATAAGCTAATGCATCATCACAAAGACTATGCATGATAAGTGCGTGATCATCACATGATAAGTGCATGAATACACAAAATTGAATAAAGAAAACACATGCAAACTCAATGTATGTATGTGATTTACAAAGAAAACACATGCAAACAAAAGTATGTATGTGATTTACAAAGAACGCATGCAGTCACAATGTAGACTGCATGTGTTTTACAAAGAAAACATGTCTAAAAATCTCTCACCTATATGTGTGTATTGCTTAAATGTGATTGGCTAAATCCTGAAAATATTATTCTCTTTATAAACATTGACAAATGTAGAATTTGTCACAATTATTTCAAAAATTTCTGAAGCTCTATTTTCAAAAAATGAACAATAATATTTTAAGAAGTATTCTCGAGAATGAAACTGGTAAGGATTTTTTATTAATTTTTAATTTTATTATTATATTTTTCTAGATTGGTATACATTAACAGAAATACAAGATCAGTTAGATCGTGAAAATGATGTTATTATTATCGAAGATGATGGTAAATTTTAATTTTATATATGTTTTATTTATAAATTATTTTAGAAGTTATTTTAATCGAAGATACAATTGTTATCAGCGATAGCAAAGACGATATTATCGAAGATGGTAAATTTTAATTTAATTTTATTATATATTTAAAAAAAAACATTTTAGTTAATTTGGATGCAGATGCTCATCATATTGCCACCGTTTTTGGAGATGCCCCCATTTCTGGGGATGACAACAATTATGCCACCGTTTTTGGAGATTCCCCCATTTCTAGGGATGACAACAATTATGCCACCGTTTTTGGAGATGCCCCCATTTCTGGGGAAGATATGGAGGACCTCTCTTCTATAGAGGATGATGATTCGTCGGAATCAGGAGATAAATGTTAGTTTTTTTTTTTATTTATTTTTATTTATCGAAATAGTTAATGATATTTGAAGTATTATTAAAATATTACATCAAATATCAATAATTTATAATAATTTATAATAAATTTATAATAAGGATCTATTTATTTCAAAAGTTTTATGATAAATATATTTTTAAATTGATGAAATTTAAAGTATTATTTTAATAATACTTCAAATATCATTAATTTATAATATATTTTAAAAAAGTATTATTACTGAAACATATATTAACATAATAAATTATAAACAAATATAGTTGAACAAATAGTTTTTGAATTATATAGGCATTTTTTATTATAGATCTTACGTAATTGAATTATATATGAATTATATAGGAATTATTTTAATAGATATTTTATATCATATTTAATAGTTTGCAGTGAGCATGCAAATATTATTGTATTTAAGGTTTTATTTATTAGAATTATTAGATATTTTATTAAATAGTTTGCAGTGAGCATGCAAATATTATTAGTTACTTTATATAGGTTTATTTGTTAGAATTATTAGATATTTTATATCATAGTTAGAATTATTAGTTACTTTATATAGGTTTTTAATTTAATATTTTTATTAGGCACTTTTTATCCGAGATATTGCATCTCATCATTGCAACATAATGAAAGTTGCCATGAAGAAATGAAAAAATATTACCGCCATAGATTTAATGGCATCAAATTTTTTATCTGCGCCATATGCAAAACATCCCAGAACATTAAATATAAAGAATTTTATAGGGAACATGGGGTTCATTTGAATTCTTTCAAGTCTAGTAAAATAAATATGTTTAAGAAAATTAATAAAAATAACGTCGATATTTTGAATATACTACAAAATAAAAAAACATCAAATAAAAAGAATAAAAGACCTGCTGCACCTATTAAAATTAATATCCCAAATAAAATAATTAAAAAAGAAGTCATCGAAATCATGATGATGATGACTCTAATATTATAAATAATGAAAATATTATAAATAATATACCTATTATAAATAATGAAAATACTATAAATAATGAAAATATTATAAATAATATACCTATTATAATTAATGAAAATACTATACCTACTATAAATAATGAAAATATTATACAATTCGGAGGTTCTGTATTAGAGAATGAGCCGAACATTTCAGTAAATTTAAATGGCGCTATCAAAACTTTACGTTTTGATATATCTAACGCGCAACTAATTACAGTAACTTTAACTGAGCGAATCAGTAATAAATTAATTTTTGAGATAAATAAAATGGGGAGCGTTAAAATTCAATTCGCGATATTAATTAAATTTGAAAAAGATGGCGAGATCCGTGACAATTATTTTTCAAATAATGCGGAGACATTTTCAGATAACTTTTTAAGCGAAGGGGTTAATAAGCTTAATGAAAAAATAGAACAATTCACCCATTTAGGCAGTGGATGGCGTGTTATTAATATTATGGAAATTCACTTTATTTTAACAAAATATGCTCCTATTAATCGTTTGTCTGGACATAAATATATTAAAACCCCTTCTGCATTGAAAAATAAAGGAGCTATAGTAAATATAAAAAACAATGACGACAAGTGCTTCCTTTACTCTATTCTTTATTTATTAAAGAATGATATAATTGGTGAAAACCCCAAAGAGTCTCTAAATATACAGAGTTTTTAGACGAATTAGAGTACGATGAGATCACGGATTGTCCCATGAAATTAATAAACATCCCAAAGTTCGAAAAGAAAAATTCGACTTTAAAATTAGCAATAAATGTGTTTTCGTACACACCAACTGTTATAATTGATGAGGTTCCAGATAATTATGTCTTTCACCATCCTCATTTAAGTTTGATCCATAGAAGCAAAATCACTGACGGAAACCCTATTTATTTATTACTACTTGAAAATAATGATAGATATCATTATACCGCTGTGACCAATATCAACTGGTTAATGAATTGCCATCAAAACCCTGACTGTAACATTCAAATTAGATGTCGTTGGTGTCCACATTGCCTTAATGGGTTTAGATTAGATAATGCATTCAATACACATGTTGCATTATGCACCAAAAATCAGACTGGCACAACTTTATACACGCTCCCCGAAAATAAAAATTTAGAATTCCTAAATTATTCTAAACATATCACCCCACCTTTTGTGATTTATGCCGATTTTGAATCGGTTTTACTTCCTGATGATAGACATCATCAAATTCATATGCCTATTGCAGCAGGCCTTTTATTAATTAATAATTATACTAACACAAAATCATATTATTACTTTTACGAACTTGATTGCATTCCTGATTTTCTTAAGAAAATTGAGGAAATTGCAACTGAAATTGTTATTCCGTACTATGATTCGGAAGGTGATAAATTGATAGGGCCTATGTCTTTCAGTGAGGTTCGACAGTTTAAATCTTGTCGAACCTGTTATTTATGTAAAAAACCGATTGTAAATCCGGTTAGAGATCATTGCCATTTTACTGGTAATTATCTAGGGGCCGCTTGCCGAAAATGTAATATAGCTCGTAGGATTTATCGGTTACTACCTATAGTCTTTCATAATTTAAGAGGGTATGACCTTCACCATATTTTAAAATATGGTCTCGATCGCTTTCCTTCATGGAATTTAGATATCATACCGACCTCTACAGAAAATTTATTTCATTAATTGTTCACATTAACAAATTGGCTGTTCGCTTTATCGACAGTATGCAATTTGTTAATTGTTCGTTAGCTAAGGCTGTGAAAACGCTAACTTCTCTTCCATTGACTTCTTCTGTCTTTCAAGGTTCTATAGTCGACTGTAAAGGTATTTTTCCGTATAATTTTGCTGTTTCGGAGGAAGTTCTTGAGACTACTTATGAGTTGCCTCCAATTTGGGAGGGCGTAAGTGAAGATGAGTACGATAGGGCACAACTAATCTGGACGCAGCAAAACTGTAGGACTTTGCGTGATTATATGTTAATTTACCTTAAACTTGATGTATTCCTCCTTGCGGACTATTTTCAACAATTCCGTGCCAAGGTTATTGTTTACAATGGTCTTGAACCTCTAAACTTTTATGGCATTCCGGGTATGTCATGGGCTTCAGCGCTGATGACATTAACGGAACGCATTGAACTTGTACAGGACATGGAAATGTTCAATTTTTACGAAGGTGGAATACGGGGTGGGTTAACATTTGTTAACAAACATTACATTGCTGCTTCGGAGGATACAGAATTATTGTACATAGATATAAATAATCTGTATGGTTGGGCTCTCAGCCAAAGTCTTCCTTACGCTGATTTTACTTGGGTGTATGATGGTTTGGATGAGGTTTTGAATGAATGTGCGAATGTTGTTGATATTGAAATCCTTCCATATGGATATACTATGGAAGTTGATATCGAGATTCCAGATAATTTACATGATTTTTTGACTCGGTTATTGGCAAGTTCAAGGATGAGAGTAAAGGGTTAGGATATAGCGAGTGGGTTTTCTTGCGCCCTAAATGTTATAGCTTGCTAGGAAATAAATCAACAATGCGAGCTAAGGGTGTAAAA